>ML675624.1:53016394-53081905 GCA_007922155.1 Mesoclemmys tuberculata | reverse complement strand
TATTTATGCCTCAGGCCTCACCTCTAGCTGTCACCATTCTCAGGGTGGTCCTATGACTCTCCACCTAGTCCAGGGATTTAGGCTTTAGTTCACAGTGATCACCCCAGAAAATCAGTCCCATTATCTCAGGAAATAACATAGTTTAAATGGGTCTTCAAAATCCCTCCCACATGATATAAACAGAATGTGACACACAATACCTGATGTATTGAAGTAATACAGGATATACAGAGAAACAGACTCACATAGTGGACTAAGCATGGGAGTGTAAGCTACGTACTATGGCATTCTAATCCTGGATCTGGCTGGGTAGCCCTGGCCACGCCCCTTGACTTCTCTTTGGTATCTATTTCCCCATCAATGTGTTCTTACATCAGTGAATCCTTATCCAGTACAGTGAAAATGTGAAACTATGTGCAAGTACTAATAAACAACATTAGATTTAGGAATAATATTGTGGCAGCAACCAGTCAGGGATTTCAGTGCTGGTATAATAGAATCATAGAAATGCAGGGCTGGAAGAAACCTTAAGAAGTCATCAAATCCAGTTCACTGCAGTAAGGCAGGACCAAGTAAACATAAACCATCCCTGACAGGTGCTTGTCAACCTGCTCTTAAAAACCTTCAATGAGAGTGATTCCACAAACTCCCTTAGAAACCTCTTCCAGTGCTTAACTATTCTTAAAGTTAGACACTTTTCCCTAATAGCTTATCTAAATCTCCCTTGCTGCAGATGAAGCCATTTACTTCTTGTCCTACTTTCAGTGGACATGGAGAACAATTCATCATAGTCTTCAAATATGTTAAGGGCTGTTATAAAGGTGGCTTATCTCTCTGGTCTTCTTTTCACAAAACTAAATGTGCTCTTTTTTAAAATCTTGCCTCAGAGGCCAAGTTTTCTAAACCTTTAATCATTTCCGTTGCCCTCCTCTGTGTCTCCAATGTGTCCACATCTTTCCTAAAGTGTGTGTCCAGTATTGGACACCATACTCCAGATGAGGCCTCAGCAGTGCCAAGCAAAGCAGGACAATTACTTCCTTTTTCTTACATACAATACTCCTGTTAACATACCCGAGAACGTTAGCTTTTTTTTTTGCAATTGCATCACATTATTGACTCATTCAGTTTGTGACACACTATGATCCCAAGATACACCCTCCCACTTTGACAGCAAATCATTGATAACCACCCTGAGTATGGTATCTGACACAGTTGTGCACCCACCTTAACGTAATTTCATCTAGACCACATTTCCCTAGTTTGCTTATGTGAATGTAGGATGGTGTCAAAAAACCTTACTAAAATATATAGTTATAGCATGCTTCTTTCAAGGAACCCTGCATTTATTTCCAACCAACTAATTAACCCTCTTAATTGATGCCTCATACCACAGTTGTTGAAACAGTCCAACTGCTAATGCAAAGCAAATACCTATAGGAGCATAATAGATAGGATGTGCCTGCTGACTACTGAAAAGGCTAAACTCTAAATAATTCTAAATAAGAATTAATGGTGGAATATCAGTTTTGCACAATACAACTCAGTGATGTAGTTTCTAGAAGATTGCCTACAGAGGAAGAAGAAAGTTTGAAAAGCAAAGCTTAGGTGTGAACTGTTACCTTAAATCATAATATAATAGTCATAGAGTAACATTTACCTTGATTATGTTGACTACACTGTGGGAAGACAAACAGGATTGGGACAATCTGTGAAAATCCACTTCAGGTTTATTCATTAGCAGGTTCTTATTTAGAGGGCTGTGTTATATTAAGACAGAAGGAAGTCCTAGGTATGTGATACTACTAGAGCATTAAAAGTTTCACTACTTGAAATGTTGGGAGACATTCAGCTATACTTTCTTCTTCATAAAAAAGTCAATCCTACATCATATGGACAGCTAAAATCTTAGATGATCCTTTTCAATAACCTACCCATTGAGCTAAGCCGTATGCGTGGGAAGGCATTTGTTTCTATTTAGGACAATTGGAGAGGCCAATAAGGACTGATGAAAAAGCTAGCAATACCTTGAATTTTTTGTTTAAGTCGTCTACCTTATAAGTCATACAATTCTTATCTTCGCACAAAAGTGCCATTTACTAATTCATTAATAAGGGGAACTTTGAATACTTTGTGAAGCAAAGAACAATTCAAATATGTTGATTTTGCTGCATTTTTCCCCTCAATCCAGATGGCTTTACTTATATAGAAGTCTTATTGACTAGATTTGAGGCTACTTGCAAAAGAAAACCACGAGAATTTGGCCCTGTTGGGTATAAGCAATTTTTGACCATGTAGTCCAGTCACTAAACTAAGGCAAGCTAGTGCTACTATTCCTTTAGTTTCCATTGAGAAAAAAAGGGGAACATTTAGGAAAACCAAAAAGTGACTGAATAAACTGCATTATATTTTAATATCCTCCCCTTTTACGTGTAGAAACATTATTTCTTAAAATCTTTAATAAAAATTCCCCATTATTGTGATAACTTTACTTAACCTGATGCAGAACTTCAATGTGAAGTTTAAATTAACTGGGGCCAAGTTCAAGAGTGAATTCACAGACTATTTACACTGAGAAGCTGGATGCACTTTAGTGCCAGATGTACCTATCAAGTTGAAAATGTGAGCAAGGGTTGCGATCTTCAGAAATACTTATGCACCTAAGTCCTGTTTTTAGACACTACTGTAATCCACAAAACTCCTACTTGGCTGCCACTCCGTGCTGCAGGGGACTCATCTCCGTTGGTGTGTACATTTCTGCCTTTGGGTCTACCACTGCAGCCTCACTCTGGGCAACCAAGAACTTCTCTCCCAGCTGAGCATATGTCCTGCTGCCTCAGGATAAGTGTCCAGACACCTAAATCCCAGAGTGATTCACAAACCAGGAAAGACAGGGATTTGGCTGCCCAAGTCATTGCGGATGGGCCTGATCCTATAGGCTCAGAAGCCATCTTAGCCCCTCAGATAAGTTCATACCAAAAAGCAAAGCCATATTTTCCCTTTACCATAGAGGATATGATAATCATGCAGGATGTGGAAGACCCGCAGTTCAAGTCCCCATTCTTCTTGAGAGGAGAAGTGATTTGAACATGCACCAGCCACCTCTCAGGTTTCCGCTGTTTGGAAAGTTTAGGTAGGTGAACAATCTTTTTAAAGTTATACAGACTGTCAGCATGATAAAAGTGCAATGGATTTGCAGAGTTTGATTATTAGGCAATCCTTAAAATAACTAAAGGATTTCAAATTGACTAGAGATGGGCAAATATCTCAAAATGTTTTCCACAAATATTTACTTGAATCAAATCTGTGAACTATATTTGGATCTGTTCATTCCCCCTTTGTGCACAATCTCTGTGGCTATTCCAAGAAACAGTTGACTTGGCAGGAATGGTAATTTAAACAGTAAATTATAAATGAATTTTCAAAAAGAGAATTTTGAACACACATTCAGGAGCATTATTGGCACGCTAAACCTGATTTTAAGTATAGCTCTAAAACAATCAAAGAAAAAGTGCCACAACTTACATATGCAATCAAGACAACCAACCAGCTCAGATTTTGAATATCAAATACTTTCAACAAACTGTTGTACACAAAAAAGTCAAAGTTATTTGACTAATTTCTGATACATAAACTGAAGAAAATCTTACCCCTCATCACCACAGAGTCTGAGTGCCTTCCCGTAGCACATTAAGTAACGTGATTAATGACTGTCACATTTGTCATTCACAAACTAAAGTTAAATCACCCAAGAAATTATTCCCTATGAAATATACCTAGAAAATATTTTTTCTATAGATGCATTATGAAATGACACAAGTCTAAATCTTGCCTGTTGTGGCTTGTAAGCTGTAGCACAATTTGCTTTCATGCTGGTTTAAGTTTATGGCAACATTCATTTGTCTAAGGAGAACAGCAGACAATCATTTACTCTTCAGTCTGGCCTTGCTGGTCTACTCCTGAGGCAACATCTGTCTGAGTTTGGTTGGTAGTGTCTCACCTACGTCCTTTCTCAAAAGGAGGTAAGTCATTTGTAATGCTAGCTATCTGACTAACAGTAATTTAATGTTAGCTATCTGACTAACAGACTAGTAATTTGTAATTTGCTAAACTTATTCGCCCAGATCAAGGCGCTGTGGCCAGCCTGGTCCCGAGGAAGAGTCGCAATGCCCCAGCTGGACCGTGCCACCAGCCTACAGATAGGTTATCATACTTCTTTTGAAGACTGAATACTACAGGCTGCTGGCAGTATTACAATGCTACAGGCATCAATATGTGCTGCCAGCAGATTGCAGATGATTGTTTCCCAAGTAAAACAAAATAAATCCATCAAATTGAAGTCAATAGCAAAACCCGCTGACATTGAAGAGACCTGGGTTTCACCCTTGGACTTTAGAAACAAATATGATAGCATATAAAGAACATTCCTGAAAAGACCTGCTTTTCCACTGTAGAAGTGGAGTCCAGTGCATCACCCAACTGGGTACAATAATCAGAAGAGCCAGGACTGAATGAAATAGTCCTGTTGAGTCTGATTCTAACCTCACACCAGTTTTATGTCCATGTTATTCCATTGACTAATGAAATTACCCCTGATTTACACAGTTTTAAAAGAAAAAAGAATCAGGCCCATTTTTTCTAGCTGTAGAAATGCTTTTTAAAAAATGTTTTTTCCCTGTAATATTCTACAAAGCAGTACTTAAACCTATCCTACAATAAAATTATCCTACAATATCAGTAGCTTTACATTTAAAAATACTCTGCTTTGATATTTATTTTTTTAAATACTGTATTTATTTCCAGAGCATCAAGTTGGTGCCCAGTTTCAAACGATAAGTAATCTGGAAAATAAATTCTATCATTAATCATCATGTGACAAATCCCCAATACATTTCCATCCCCCTATTGGGCTGATTCATTTCAAGCATAGGAGTTCTACATGAACACAGAGAGATTAGCAATCAGACAACACAGATGTTTTCAGTTAAGAACACTCTAGCCATATAAAAAGAATATCCACTATTGGGATTAAAGAGGTTAAGCAGTCTTCATCCTGCTCTGAACTAAGTCTAGTGGGCTTGCTTGTTCCAGTGTGTTTTTGTTTCTGAAGTAGATGACATCCTCCTATGCTCTGAATTCATCTCATTGAGGACTTTTTAAAGCCACCTGGTAAGCTTTTGGCTTTTACCAGTATTTCCAAGGCAACTTTGAACTGCAGGGCACGTGGAACTCATTGGGCCAGTCAGCCTAACAGGAAAAATGAGAAAAACAATATTCGATCATTGTGATGGTTCTCGGGGTACCCATGACTGAGCATCACCTTATTATCCTCCCCACCACCACCACCACCACCACCCTGCTTCCAGTAATAGGTAGATTCTAAACTGTGGCTTGGCAAAATCCTTGCCAGGATGATTTAGCTGAGGTTAATCCTGCTTGCCCCACAGTATGTCTCCAGACTCTACAGCTCCCTCTTTATGACTCAGCTCTCCAGCCAGATCACTATTTAGTCCTCCCCTTCCAGGGTATCAAACTCTCACTGGTCTATCTGCAGTCTCAGGATGCACTTCCAAGTCTGCACTGCTTTTCCAGTGGCCAGTAGGGGAACCTGGAGACCCATTCATTACTCCAGTTTCCAGCCCAAGGACCATATGCACAGCAACCATGGCCTATTCATGCTCTGACCCCATAGCTGTTTCCCTGGGTGCTTTCCTACTGCTTTTCTCTATCTTCTAGCTCTGCCCCTCCCCGGGTTTATCACTGCAACTTCCTCCACTCCCTATAAGCTATTTCACCCCTCTCAGCTTCTTGCCAAAGTCTCTAGTCCAAGGGAGGATCCCCCTACAGTTCCCCTTTCTTCTATATAACCAACTCCCCACCTGCTGCTTCCTCTTTTTATAAGCCTAGCCCAGCTCCTTCCCCAGCTGGGCTTCTTCAGCCATTAGGCCTCATCAGACCCTGGCTTCACTCTAGGTGCAGTCTATAAGGTTAATAGGCCTATTTTACCTGTTCAGCTCTTTTGTGGGATAGGACACCCCATCACACATCCCTTACTTTGTCTTATAGGTTAACAAGAGGTATACCCCAGTCCCAGAGACCCTTTGAAGCATTCCATGTAGTGTGTAGCCCCTTATCCAGTGAACATTCACAAAAATATTAGGTCTGCTGCCCTCAAGGGAGTAGTGTATACACCAGTTTGTATGATTCAACTCAGTACCTAGTTTAATACTATGGCACTATAAAAACAACAAGTATATTATCAAGATTAACAAAATAAAGATTAAGGATACTGGAAGCAAAAGATAAAACAAATCATAATATGCTTTCTAGAGACTAAATTTCGCTTAATAGGTTAACCTCCTGTCTAAAGAAGTCTTCTCACCCAAAGTCTTTAGCAGTGTCTTTTACCATAGTAGACAGCTCTTTTTGTGAATCTAAACACACTGTATGATTACTTCCTGCAGGATTAAGGAGTGGTTTTTTGCCTTCTATTTATATCCCCAAAAATTATTGTGTGTACTCCAAGTCAGGATAACCCCTGTGGTTTATTGGCCTGTGTACTACTGACCTGTTGATTTCACATCCCCCTGCTGACTTTTTAGGTAGATGTGCAGCCATTGTGCTGGCTTACAATACTTAATTTACATGCTAACTGAGGGAAAGAAAACCTGTTTGTCAATTCTGCCTTAGATACAGACTTAAAATAGATTTCATTATACATGCGTAACTCCTTACCTAGTATCTCTACATACATTTCACAATGATATTAATGACCAGTGTGACCCTAATTTTCATTTAAGATTGACATGACATTCTTTGGTGAACCAGAATATACATACCAGGATCAAGATTTTTCTGTAAACCCATTGCCAGCTGGCACTGAGGAGCTTTTTGGTCACAACACCATAAATAGTTACTGCAACTTTAATGGGCAAGTGCTGTCTGCTCATCCACAGACATGAGGTGCTTGCACAGCAAATTACATTAGAGATATATGCACCTATACCCAGTAACTCTGTAAAAATGCAGCAGAGCCTAGAAGGGAAGGGAAGGGAAGAGCCTAGAAAATTCTTCAGAGGCTTTGGGCTGGTGCATAGGTTTCCTTGGCATCTACATGTGTTGTAAGATCTGTGTGGGCATATGCAGGGTTTACGTATCAGACCAATTTCGTAAGTGCTAGCAGAGCAAACTCTGCCACTCTCCTTAATTTACCAATGCTAAAGAAACTAAAGCAGATACTTACATGGAAAAATCCATATAGGGACTATATGTGGCCCACTGAATGTATTCCTCTATTAGAAATATGTAAAAGAGCCATCCAAGATGCACCATTTTTAATATGAAACAAATACTCATGTATTGAGCCCTATTATACCAACACCTTCTTGAGAACCATAGCAATTAGAGAAATAACAGACATATCAGGAAAAATTGTCCCATCCACTGTCAATATAGGAATGGAATGATTTATCTAGTATACCTTTGAATCGCTCAACCAATGGAAAAAAGCTCCAGAGGTGTAGCCATGTTAGTCTGTATACAGCAAAAACACAAAAGTCCTGTAGCACTTTAAAGACTAACAAATTTCTGCAGGCATAAGCTTTCATGGGCTGCAATATTGTCAAAGATGATTAGGGTTGGAAGGGACCTCAGGAGGTCATCTAGTCCAACCCCTGCTCAAAGCAGGACCAACCCCAACTAAATCAACCCAGCCAGGGCTTTGTCAAACCACACCTTAAAAACCTCTGAGGATGGAGATTCCACCATCTCCTTAGGTAGCCCATTCCAGTGCTTCACCACCAACCTAGTGAAAAAGATCCTAATGTTTTCCTAATTTCCTTAATTTTCTTAATATCCAACCTAGACCTCCCCCACTGCAACTTGAACCATTGTTCCTAGTTCTGTCATCTACTACCACTGAGAATAGCCTAGCTTCATCCTCTGGAACCCCCTTTCAGATACTTAAAGGCTGCTATCAATCCTCCATCATTCTTCTCTTCTGCACACTAAACAACCCCATAAATCACATGCTTTCCTCATAAATCACATGCTTCAGCCCCCTAAACATTTTCTGTTGCCCTCCTCTGGACTCTCTCCAATTTGTCCACATCCTTTCTGTAGTGGGGGGCCCAAAACTAGACACAGTACTCCAAATGTGACCTCACCAGTGCTGAATATAGGGAAATAATCACCTCCCTTGATCTGCTGGCAATACTTCTACTAATGTAGCCCAATATGCCGTTAGCCTTCTTGGCAATAAGGGTACACTGTTGACTCATATCCAGCTTCTTGTCCACTTTAACCTCCAGGTCCTTTTCTGCAGAACTGCTGCCTATCCAGTTGGTCCCCAGTCTGTAGCAATGCATGGAATTCTTCCATCCTAAGTGACATTTCTTTCCTTCTCCCTTTGTGGCACTAATTGTTTTAAAGAAAACTGTTCAAAAACTTCAAGTTTGTGATAGGTGCTTTTATTAGAACTCAAAATTTTAAAAAATAAATGAATAAATGAATGAATAAATAAATAATTTATGGTATTGTCCCCAGTGAAATTTTACAAATGAACATGACTGTTATATTTTCCCCCCTTCAAAACTTCTAATTGGTTGAAAGATGTAAGCAAAAGTGATTCCTTTATAAATATGTAAGATATACTTTGTGGTTTGTATTTCCATTAATGACTGAGCTAAATAACATCATTGTTGTTTAGAAGGGAGGGTTCTCTGGCTTGGCAAAAGTGATAAATTAGTGACTTAATTCGGATTGTGCCTATTTGAAAATTGGCAACCTGAATATAATCCATAAATTACAGCATTGAATGTTAAACAATACTAACAATGAATGGCCTAAATTCCTCACCAAATGTAGAGAGTGAGAATGTCCATCCTTGTTGAGAAGTTATGAGAATGCAGGATTTTTAAAATTATTTACATAACTGCCAGTGATGATATCCAACCGGTTCGCACCGGTTCGCGCGAACCGGTTCTTAAAATAGAAAAAATGCAGCGAACCAGTTCTTAGCGCCGGGAGATTCAATGAAAAGGTGGAGCAGCGAACCGGTTGTTAGTGGCGGGAGAGTCAATTTCCCGGCGGCGAGTGTCTCCCGCTATTCTCCCTGCTGCCGAAATTGACCAGGGAGGGTCAATTTCATTGCAGCAAGAGTGTTTCCCTATTCTCCGTGCCGCCGAAATTGACCAGGGAGAGTCAATTTCACAGCGGAGGGTACTCTGTAGTTCTAGGTGTGTGTGGGGTGCTGTGTGCATGATGTTTAAGAACCTATTCAGAATAGGTTCTTAAATATCACCTGCCTTCATAGAACTGGTTATTGGAAATTTGGGATATCATCACTGATAACTGCCCCTCTCCATCTTTTATTCTTATAGAGCCAAATCCAAAGTGCACTGAAGTCAATGGGAATCCTTGGATCAGTCCCTAAAACAAGTTAAGAATACATTCTATTGTATATACATTTATACTAGGTTTTACTGCACAGAGGCCAGAGAAATACACCTGCAGCCAGTAGCTCGGATGAGTTCAAAGGGAGAGAAGCCCAGTAATCCATTAGGCACTAACTAAGGACTGTGAATCAAAGAACCTCTCAATACCAACTGCTAAAGAGGTTACAGGAATCTCCTGTTCCTGGTAGGTACATGCTGGTTCACCAAACTGTGCCATGTAAGATCTTCAGTGAATGCCAGGACCACCCCAATATTTAAGATCGTTGTGAAATGTGTGTACAGCTAGTATGTAAAGAGATGTGTGTATATATAATGAAAATGTCCCTAAAGTCTCAAGGCAGGGTTAACTAACAGGTTTCTACCAGATAAAAGAGATACATCTTCACCTGTCTCTCTCAGTTCACATGTAAATTAAGTACTGTAAATGTACACAGTGAAAGCCCCATTTACATACAAAGTCAGCAGTGGGATAAGAAGTCAACAGGGAGACCAGATGCAGGAGACTGAACCACAGGAGGTTCTCCTGTCTCTGTGGGCACACACTGAACTGTGGGATCTGAGAGGAAGGCAAAATGACACCCCTTCATCCTGTACTTATGAAGGAAACAGACAGCACTTTTACAGGATCCCAACCAGCCTTGGTTGGAAATACTGCAAAATGACATTTGTGCGGAGACAAACTGTTTTAGACCAAAGCTTTAGCGTGTTAATTCTAGAAAGCATGTATTGATTTTTTTTATATGTAACTATTGTCCTTACTCACTATTTCTTAAATTTTAATCTTTGATAATAAACATTGTTATTTTCACTATAAACATATCTGGGCTGGGATATTGTACCAGGAGCTGATTCGGAGTTGAATCATATCCACAGGTGTGTATATTGTTCCTTTGGGGACAGCATACCAGGTATTACTATGAGTGATCAGTGGCTAAGGGGCTGAACGCTACACAGGGACACTTCAGAGGGGTTTGGGGATGGGATGCACCTATTGTTTGGGTGGGAGTTTGTTTGGGTGGTTTACAGACTGGAGTGATCAGGGAGCTGACATCCTGTTAAGCATCAGCAAGACTCTCTCTGCTGTAGGCAGGAGGGTAACAAGGTGACTCACAGATCTGGTCACCCCGAGAACCACCACAGAGATCCTTCTGGGATTTTCTTTGAACCACACTCTAGGGATGAAAAGCACCATAATAATTACCCCATGGTAGGCAAGGATGTTCTTTACCAACCTATCTCATTAAGGGTGGCAAGGTATCAGTCCTTTCTCCATGCAGAATTCATCTGCTGGGGGGGATGTACTGTGTCCCTTAAATAGGAACTGGCACCTCCTACTGGGTCATTTCTGAAAGACCTTGGTTTCAAGGGAAGGATCACTTATGACCTCATGAAGTCTTAGGGAAGGCAGAAGGGACGAACTGTTCTAGGTTAGAGGAAGAGTACTGGTTCTCTAAAGAAAACAAATGAAAGCTATGGGGAGCCAACCGTACTGGACATTTGAGCATCCCTGGGCGATCTCCCTATTTATCCTATTTTTTCTTTGCTCTGCCTTCTTTTCTTTATCACTAGGTCACATGTCACACTTTCTGATCAGTCAATGAAAGAATGGGCTCCATGGGTTATTCTGTTATTCCCAGGGAAATGGAGCCATAGAAGTTTAGTCTCTCTTATTCATAAATATACATTATTTGAACAAGGATACTGATGGTTAAAGCAGAAAATTTATACTTCATAGGTGTTGCTGACCTTTGAAATGCCAGCAATAATCTCAAGATTCTGTTCCCATTAATTGTTGGGGTTTCTGTCTCTTACCTTCACCCCAAATACATGGAAAAGCTTTTTTCTTAAGACTGTCATTCAATTAGTACTCTACTCACGTAGCCCAGGAGACATCTAAAACTAAATCAATGCAGTAGATGTCTGCCAAGCCCCAGTCTGCTCTCAGTTCACCCACTGTAACAGATTTTTAACCCTTAAACTCTCAAACATCAAAGTTAATTTTTGACAAGAGTGTGGTACTGATCCAAAACTCAGTTAATCTGTGGTAATGTGTATCCTAGCCAGACTATGCCACTGTGAAGTTGGCCTCTCGGGGAGTCATGCTGGGGTAGCTTAAACCACGCAAACCTGCAAGGTGGTTTTTCTTCCATAAGATATACCAAAGCAGCAACAAGCAGCTTCTGATCACTTCACTGGTTATTCAGAAGATAAAAACAGTTCCCTTAAAGTGAAACAGCTCTCTGGCTTCTACCCAGACAGCCAATTTCTGAAAATATTGATCCATATGTAAAAAAAATTCTATTAATCCCAAAGGATTGGGCGCGTTACCAAACAGGTCATTGAATTGTTTAGTTCTTACCCAAACACGCGCTTAAATCCAATGCTTATTAATTAAACTTTTTTTTTTAAAGAGTATTAGTTAAAAGGTCACATACATACAGATGAGAATAAAAGTTCATAAATCAGTTTCAAAGTAGAAGAGATAACTGAGTGGCAATGTTCTTAATTTGCAAAAGTCTCTGGAAATTACTCAAACATCTTGGGAGTCATCAGTCCTTGTTTAGAGCTTCTTTGTTAGAAATCCAATCCAGAGAAATGAAGCAGGAAATGAAAACAAAATGGACATGTTTTCAGGGCTTTAAATACCCTCTGTCATGTGGGTGGATGCCCATTGTTTCAGCTTGTGGAAATTCACAGAAACACGATGTAGTCCAGGGTCACGTAAGCAAGTCACATGTCTTTGCATGTTTTGAGTCAAAGCAGGAGCCATTATTTATTAACTGGCTGAAATGTCCACAGGAAAGTGCAGCAGATGGGGTCAAGCTCCTTTTTTTTTGGCCCATTGTGAAAGCTAAGTATTCTCTGATGGGCCATCAACTGGCATTGTTCATTCACAAAGTAACTAGACTGGATACAAACAAGTGTTATCTCAGCAGCAAACATTTGCAATCCAGATGAAAAGTCATAGTTATAACTTCAGATAGAAAAATAATACATGCTTATAAACTGGATAATCAGGCTCAGCAAATCATAACTTTTCACTGATACTTTACATGACATACCCTTTGTATAAGATTTATTGCAGTTATATAACAGTGGTATCAACAGTGAGTTGCATGGTCATATTTTAATCACACATGTAACATCTTAATCATACAGCATCAAAATGTCTTCCAGATCATCCCTTCTCACTATCACATATAAAAAAGCAAACTGTCTCTGAAACTGTGAGTGGTTTTTGACCACTCAGACCTCTCTCTAAAGCACCTTTTCATAATTCTGGAGTGACTATAAGTGCAATAGCTGTTGAATGAATGAATCCCACTTTAGTTATTTTGTTTAAATAAGGGATGAAAATCCTACCCCCACAAAAATCATTAGGAGTCTTTCCATTAATTTCAATAGGATTTAGATCAGGTCCTTTGTGCATAAATGTTTGTATAATCAAGACCTTAGAACAAGGCGATATATTGCATATTTATTTATGATTAGAGCTGGTTTAGCAATGCACAATTTCAACTAATAATTTATTAGCCGAATAATTTATTCAAATAATAGTATTTCTCTAGCAATAGTATTAGCAATACTATTCTCTAGCAATTGTAATGGCAATAATATTTCTCTAGCTAGTCATCTAATGCAAAAAACAGTCACATAATACATCTAATGGTGGCATTCTCAAAGTATATATTTGGCCAACTATATTGCATCAACCAAATTCATCCATGATGTCACTTGGATGAAGTAAATAAGGTTTTAAGAAAGGTGAATTTGGCACTGTGTGTTTTGCATGTTTTGTTTTGTTTTTAAAAAGTGAAAACAAGTGTTTATAGGAATCCAATTTGAATTAAGCCACAGAGGAATATAATAATGCACTGCCAGATGAGGCTGGATTATTTTTAAAAGCTTAATTCTAACTACTCAAAAGGGAAAAAAGTGTAATGGTTTTTGAGACTAAGTAAATAGAGTAAAAGATCAATTCTGCATTTTCTATTGTATTAAGCCTTATTCCTATTTAAGCCAAAATGTAGGCTGCATACCATATATCCAAAGCCAACAAATTCCCAAAGGCAGCAGGTAAAGAGGGATTTCCATCTATGGTTGTTTTAAATACCAAACTATCTAAATGTTCATACAGTGGCTTAAATCACTGCAGAACAGCTAGAAAACTCTTATATATTTTGCTATTAACAATGATAGAAACAAAATTAATGTCATGAAGAATATATGCTTAAGATTATTTAAAAGCTCATGGGGAAAACTGATAAAGAGAAAAATTATTTTTAGCAATTAGAATTATGAGGCTGATTAAACTGGTCTGAACCAACCTACCTACATGATTAGGATTCATCTAACCACTCTGTGGCAACAGAAAGCTTAAATTTAGTTTCAGGAAGTCATTTGTCAAGAATAATCAAACAAATACATTTGAAATAGGGGTGTGGGGCAAGAGGCTTCTGCTCAATGCAGGGGTGAGGGGTCTCGGGGTTCAGTCTCCATGAGGCGTGCCTTCCAGGGCTTCAGCAGCAGCAGGACAAAAGCCCCAGCAGGCATCACCTGTGGGGCAGAAACCCCAAGCCCCATCACCCTGCTGAAGGACTGAAGCCCCAAGCCGTGGCAGGCACACCCTGGCTCTTAAATTTCTGAAGATTTTCATATGCAGCACGGAGGGTAAGTAGGTTTGGCCACCCATGTAATAGTGCATGGGTTGGTTTCTCAGGAACTGAGGAAGTCTTTTTTCAGACCCAAATAAAATATGCTTGGGCTTGATTTGGGACACCTAAAAGCTTGAAAGCCTTCCTTATCAAGGTTTCTTTAAAGCCCCAGACCTTGGGCTACTTCCTCAGTTGTAAATTGTCATAACTTCCACAGCTGCAGTAGAGAAATGGGATTAAATTAAATAGTTCAAAGTGCATTTAGGGACCAACAGCAAATTTTTTTTTTTATTTTTTATTTTTTTTGCTATAAGCTTGGGACATATCAGTTGGAAGTGACAGAGGAGAAGAAAGACTAGGGTGTATTGGTTGATCACAGGATGTCTATGAGCTGCCAATGCACTGAGCTCATGAAAAAGGCTAATGCAATCATAGGATACATGAGGCGAGGTATTCCATTAGAGACAGGGATGTATTATTACCATTATACAAGCACTGGTGAGACCTGGAATAGTATGTGCAGTTCTGGTCCCCCATGTTTCAAAAAGATTAATCTAACTAGAAGAGGTGCAGAGAAGGACTACGAGGATGATCAGAGGAATGGAAAACATATCTTATGAGAGGCGACTCAAAGAACCTGGCAAGTTTAGTCTAACATGAAGGCTGAGAGGAGATATAATTGCTTTCTATAAATACATCAGAAGGATAAATACTAGGGATGGAGAACAGTTATTTAAGTTAAGTGCCAATACTGACAAGAAGAAATGGATACAAACTGGCCATCGACAAGTTTAAACTTGGAATTAAATGAAGGTTTCTAACCTTCAGAGAAGTGAAGTTCCACAGGGAGTAGTGGGACAAAAATCCTAACTGGCTTCAAGAATAAGCTTGATAAATTGATGGAAGGGATGGTATGACGAGACTGACTACAATGACATATGGTCCATCTGCAACTGCTAATAGCAAATAGCATCCAACAGCTGGAGATTGGACACTAAATAGGAAACATCTTTGTAGTCAGTCTCGTAGCATAGGGCACGCATCACTTGCAGACTTAACCTAGAGTAAATGGTGGCTTTTCTGGAGTTTGAACTCTTTAAATCATGATCTGGGGGCTTCAGTAACTCATCCAGAGGTTATAGGTCTGTTACACATATGGGTGGGTGAGGTTCTGTGGCCTCAATGTGTAGGAGGTCAGACTAGATGATCATGAAGTTCTTTTCTGGCTTTAAAGTTTATGAAATATCTAAATTTCAAACTATAGCTCATTAGAAAACACTTTTTGTTCCCATAAAAACAATTAAAATAGAAAAAATTTTGGCTTCATCAAAAACTTCTTTAGAAGTTTTTATGTTTTCATTTTGCCATTTTTTGTAGTTGTTGAAAATGATTTGTTTTTCATTGAAGACTTGAACAGTTTTATTGAAAACATTTTTCCCCATACAAATTTCATTCTCACAAATGTTCATTAAAAATATTCTGAACAAAACATTTTGACCAATTCTATTTCAGAGGCTCAGTGTTTCCTGCTGAATCACTAACATGGCCTCTTTCCTAGAGAATCCACTTGTGATCGATCCTCAAGAATGCTCAAGGCTTCCTAAAAAGGGGCTCCAGAATCTAAATACTTGGTGACTTCCTGTTCCCGTTTTCCTCTTTATGTATAAGCAGATGTCAGTTTTCTTGATGAGAGGGATCTTTCTAAGGAAATTTCTGAAGTGACTGACATAGCTGGCACTATCTGGGAGCTTTCTGTCCTGGGCTACCATAAGTTGATCCTCTCCAGTAAAGCATGTCAGGAATTTTCAACAAAATGTTTTTTCTGAAAAAAAAAAAGAAAAAGAAAAAAGCCAATTCATCAAAACCAAAACTATTAATGGGAAAGGCTTTTGTGACAGGGTGTAGGGAGTGAACAGCTAAGCCTGCACTCTGATCACTTAGGCAATAAGATAATCAGGCTGGCAGCCAAGTAGCTTGTCACGCGGGCTGCATTAGGAGGGGGGGGCAGTTGTGTTATTTGATCTTAATATGTCAAAATCCTAGTGATTCATGTAAGACATACCATGTCAGGTACTGTTAGAAAGGTTATGATATGCTGAATAAGATGATAATATTTGTGTTCATGTGTAATATGTATAAGGAAAGTTATGGAGATCTTTGATATCCCTGTATTTCAAACTGGGCTGTGGAAGACACACCCCAGACAGAGAGGCCGCAGGACAATAGCCCGCTTAATGGCCCATCAAGACCTTTACAGAAGCCAGAGGCCCGGGAAGAAACTAAAGGCATACCTGGTGGGTTACCAGGATTGGCCCATGTGACTATGGACTTCATTTTGGTTCCAGTAAAGTTCCACAAGCCACATGGCCAGTAACAGAGGGTATATAAGATCGAACCCCAGAAACCATTTGGTCTTCGTCTTTGCCTTGTGTCCTTGTTCCTGTCCAGCTGTGGACACGCCTCTGGATTAACACACTGTGCAACTGAACTGAAGGACTTAGACCCATCCAGGTACTGGATGTATACCAGAGGAACTATACAAGCCTGCAACTCCACAATTGTTCTAGAAACCTGATGTATATGGACTTTTAAATCATTTGTATATCTCTGATTGCTTTAAGCCTTTAACACTTCTCTTATTGTTTGTTTTCCTTTTACTAATAAACCTTTAGTTTTAGTTACTAAAGGATTGGCTGGCAGCGGGGTATTTTGGGTAAGATCCAAACTTATAGTGAACTGGTACTGTGGCTGATCCTTTGGGATCAGAGGGAATCTTTTAGTAAAGAGCACAGAGTTAAAGCAACTGGTCTCTTTACTGGGCCTAGTGTCAGTTTGGGAGCCAGAGACTGAAATGCAGTAAAGGGGGCTGTGTGTATTTGCACAGTGGCTTCTTGATAACCAGTGTGGGGGAATCAGAAGCACTGTCTTTTGGCTGGTTGGGAAGTCTGACTGTGGTGTCACCCACCAGTGCTGGGAGAATTTGCTCTCCTTTTGCAGCCTGCCCTGACCCTGGCATTATCAGTGGGCTACCCTGGGCACGGACGGGTTACATAGCTTACCAGCCCTAGTGTGACAAAGAGGCACAGGAAGGACATGCCAGTAGGAGAGAAAGAGAGAGAGGAGAACAAGGCTACTTGATCTCAGTCACACACAGAGGTCTCAGGGAAGGGAGACCTTTGCTCCCCTAAGGTCCTGATGGGGTGGGCGGGGAAGAACGGAAGATATTGTAAAGGTTATTGTAAAGGAGATTGCATAGTTGTATAGTGGTAATAAATAGGACACTGAATGCCAGCTAATGAAGTCTGTGCATAGGGCTGGCCCTAGACCAAATGGTGCCCCGGACACGGAGCATCTTTGGTGCCTCCTGACTTTGGTGCATGATTTGCATGACTGATGCTGTCATATCAGATGATAAATTTGCACACTAGAATCTGTAAATCTGGATTTATTCATACTATATATAAGATAATACAAAAATTCCTTTCCTTTAAGTTTATAAAAACATTTTAATTTTAAGAATAACAAATGTATTAACATCAAGAAATTGAACTATGCACCAATGTTGGGTGTACCAATATTAAATAGTGTTACAGTAAGTGCCAGCCTTAGAATGTTAATCCTAGTCCTTTAGTTCAAAAGGTTGCATTTCTCATCTTGGCCTTGGTACTTCACTGGCCTTCCCCTGTCAATGTGGCTCTCCCAGAAAGCATTACATAGTAGCTTCATGGTCAGATTTGAAACATTATCCATGAGGATTTTCCACTTGATAAGTGATGCTGAAAACAGGACGTGTATCCTTTGCAGTACCCTGAAGAGAGATACTGAATCTAAACAAGATGACACTGCATCTGCCACAACCAAACTGAGGGAATGGCACCCACAAGGCATGAAGAAAGCTCTTGGATTTAGTGCAAGGATCCTTGCCTGGGCACCACTGTTTCTTCCCTTCATGTTCATGCCATTGTCATAGCGTTGGCCACGGAAGTCCTGAAGATTTATTTTATTCTCATTCAAAACATTCATAAACAGTTCTGTTTGGCATTTTCCCATTTTCCAAAGACTGGAAACAGATGAAGTGTTCCTTTGCTGCGATACAGCCACCCTTGTTGTCAACAAATCGTACTGTAAATGACATCTTTTCACTGTGGCTAATGTCAGGAGTACAGTCCATTATGGCGTAGTGCTTTGCTTTGTCGAGCCGCATCAATATATTATCAAGCATCTTTCTTGCCATAAGGTCAACCAATTCGTTTTGAATTGTTTTGCTGCAGTAATAAAACATTCTAAGAGGTTCGAGGAAAATGTAGTTCTCAGAAATTCTGGAAAGTTCCACAAGATTCTACAAAGGTCCAAAACATTCTAGGGAGGTTAGTGAACAATGAATCCACATATGGAATACCTGAAACATTTTACTTCAAACATTCTATTTTCTCTTTTGTCACTAACAAACACAGCACTCTGAGTCGTGCGTCCACCCCACCCCAAGCCCAGCACTGCAGGTGGTTGACTGCTCTTAAATCTGATCCTGTCTGTGCAGTTCCTGCAGAGCAAGAAGACAGAAACGAAGGTGTGCCCCTGTGAGAGGTTAGTTATGACAGATTTCCCAATATGAAAACTGTGGAAAACAAAAGTTTCAATGTTGTCAAAACGTCCTCTAAATTAAAGTTTTTTAGTTAGAAATGACAATTTATAAGGTTTTCAAAAAGCTCAAAATTAAAACACTGTTTTAAAATCACAATGAACTGTTTCAATTGATATGAACCAAAAAAAAATTCAGTAAGTCAGTTTGTGGATTTTTTATTTTATTGAGGGGAGGAGGTTACTTTTTGTCCCAATTTGGGACAGGCAAAAATCTGAAAATTCTCATAGATCGGGAAAACTGTTTCCTGACCAGCCCTACTCTTCAGTGACAGCACAGTTGTGGTGGTTGTAAATAAGCATGAGGGTTAGCATGGCACTAGCATAAACTATTGTCTTCATCTCCTGGCCAGAAATTCCCTTGTACTTCCTGGGATCTATCAAGCTATCTATCTCCAAGGAAAGATAATTCATCAGAATTGGGTCAGTACAGACCCCTAGGAAGGAGGGTGTAGACTGATTCATATATAGTCACACCTGACATATGCGTCAATCAATAAATAAAATTATTTAATCTAAAATGATTCAGTGATTTTCCTCCCCCCACAATATTATCTTGCATCCCTTCATTACTGCATGCTCATGCAATTACAGATTTCTGGATTTGATCAGATTAACCTCTCTTATTTTCTAATTTGATGACTGGCTCACTTCATTTCATTTCATTACACACACACACACACACACACACACACACATAATTATAACAGGATTTTGTGATTATCGCTATAAAAATATCACGATCTTCATTAGGTTTAATTTCCCCCAGATGAGCTCAGTCATCTTAAACTCTATGCTCAGTTTCAACCATGTTGGCAGCACACAACTATGGATTTCAAATAAGGATCTTTTTAAAGTGATATAAGATGGCCCAAATGGCTAACACAAAAGATAAATGGATTTTTTTTTTAAAGGCAAATGAGATGAAGAAATTTTAGTCTTCCAACAACAGTGGGGAAATGTCTTCTCATGGCACCTACTATAGGTATTTTAAAACAAATGTTACTATTTATTATTGTGTTACCCAATCAGCTTTCCCTTTGTGACTATAATTGAAATTACCATTGCAGCTTTGTGGAGGGAAACAAAAATCTCATCTGGAGCAGTGACCTATGTTACATGATCTCTCATCCATCTATCAGGTCACTGTACAACTCTTGGTATTTTGAAGCTGTGAAAAAGAATGCAGACTGAAAATTTCATCTGCCTGGTTTCTGTGGAGATAATTTCCACCATCTTGTGCAAGCTTAGATGTCAGAGAAGCCAGAAAACATGTAATATTGAATTAGAGCTATCGGCTATCCACTTTTTTAGCAGTATTTGAATAATGTTTAATGAAGATGATCACCACTAGTGACAACATGACAGTTTTCTTCTCCACTCTTCACAAAAGGTGGAATACAAAATGATTTCAGAGATATTGTACATCACATTTTCAAAAGCTAGTTGCCTGTGGCCACAAAACTTCTAAACAATAGCAAAGCAGACCATTATTCAATTAGATCATATATATTGTTTTCTTTAGCAAGTCACTAATTTATGTGATTACTTTGCTGGCATATGTCTTAAACTGAATGCTTAGTTTCCACCACGTTGGCAGCGTATATTCCATAAAACACTTTAGGGTAAATATTCAGAGCACTGTGCAAGGTTTAGTCATCCAATTCTTAATAACATTAATGGGAGTCACACAGATAAATCCCCAGAGCATCATCCTAAATATTTAGCCCTGGAGCAGAACCAGGCTTTTGTTTCTCTCTCTCGCTCACTCATATTGTATTTTATATATATGAAAAACTCATCAGTAAATCATTTCTGATTTTGTCTGAACCAGAAAATACTTTTTCTGTTTCCTTAGGACAATATTTTCCTTTGAAATTCATTACATTTGACTTAATGAGTCTGTGCGTGTACCTATCATATACTTCACCATTGATTATTGAAATAGCATGCTTTTAAGATTATTTTCAAGTTTATTGGGATCATTTCACCCTAATGAACTAGTACAGATATTGCATATAGACTCACTGCAAACGCAATCATTGTCAATGACAAGCCCATATTTGTTAGGCCTGCTACAGTATATTTTGTATGACTAAAACCTTCAGCCCTTTGAAGCCCATGACATATTCCAGAGATACAAATTGATTCAAAAATATAAATTTTCAAAATAAATCAATTATGAATTAATTTATTCATCAAATGTCCATTTAGAATTTCATTACCCTATGATATTGTATTAAGACGCTCAGCTTTTGTTCTTTATTTTATCTAGCAATGCTAGAGGCCTGGGTCTTCCAAAAATAGAAGATGACAGCGCTTAAGGAGTAGGCAAAACTAGACACCTGCACCAGCCTGAGAAAACACAAAGATGCTGAGACAAAAGCAGAAAGATTTAAGTGAAATAGGAGACTGGACAGAGCTCAGTCAGCTGACTAACATACTGGAGAAATGTAATACAGCACACACCTCATATCCCATCAATTAGTTACATATTTAGATACTGAGAGACTGAAATAAGACAGTCTATTCAAAGATTTTTATTATTCTAAGTTATGAAAAAATGATTGAAATGATAGAGAAGAAAAAATTCTTCATGCTTTCTTTCAGATGCAAGCTTTATTAGTTTCCTGATATTATTCACAAGGTAATTGCATACCCCTTTGTGTGCACACGTATGTGCACAGACAACTGTTATGCTTCAGCCCAGCACAAAGTAGTATCCATTTAACACCAGCTATGGATGTCCTAGTACATGCTCTAGTTGAAAGTTGCTTATAATCATAATGCCCAAAGACTTGGGACCCTCTTAAGCTGTTAATTTGTTTTTAATATTAGCAAGTTTCTTCACACATAGGCAAAGCACCTGTGTCTAAATTGTGCTTTTTGTGCCGCTAAAACTGGAAGAATAGTTAGGTGCCCATGATAATTGTTATTTCTTTGTTGATTTCAGCCTTCCTATTTACTATTGTGGTATACGTGTCAGTATTATGTTACTTGGAATGGATCTTTATTGAAACTTTTCAGAGATACACCCTCAGAGCGGCACAACATTTTTCAGGAAATAGTTTATTCACCAAAAAAATGCAGTTTGGGGTTGACCAAAACTATTCATGAATTCATGCCAAAGTCACAGTTTCAACTGAATTGAAAAAGCCAGAACAATTTGGTCATGTCGAAAATGAAACATTTTGTTTTTAATTTGAAAAATTTCAATTTGATTTTTCAGGCATTTTGACAAAAGCAAAGGAGTCGCAAAGCAGCTGGAGGAAAGGTGAAGGTGGTGCCTCCGTTAGAAGCTTTAGCCCAGTGGTTAGCGCACTCAGCTGGGATGTAGGACAGCTGGGCTCAGTTCCCCTTTCTGCCTTCCTCCACTTCTTGAAGTTATTCTACTTTTTATAAATAAATTAGATAGTCAGTGGAGCTGGGATGTGAGCTCTGGTCTCCTTACCAAAAGTGATAGTTTGACCTACCAGGCTGCAGTCACTCTCGTTCTTGTTGGATGTCACTCATAGTAGCAATTCATACTCATTCATGACGACAGTGAGAAGTCATTGGGCCAAATTCAAATCCTTGTTCCAAAGAAAATTATTGATAAAAATCAGACTAGCTTCAAGAGGAGAGATTAAAAAAGACCCCATACCAGAATATCTCATAGCCCAGTGGCTAGGTCCTCCTGACATGTGGGAAGCCTAAATTCTCCACACTAGGCAGAGGGAAGATTTTAATCTGGGTCTTGCACATCCTCCCTGAGTCTCTTAAACATAGGGCTAAATCTTATAAGGGAGGCACCACCATCAAAGCACTCTGACATTACAAAAATGTTTTTACTTTTTTTTTTTCAACTTTGAGTCAAAGAAAATTTTTAAAATGTAGTTTTTGGGTCAATCCAAAATAAATTTTTTAATTTTTCAGAACTGACAGCAAACCAAATTCCACTATTCACCCAACCCAATACACAGTACACAACAGAAACGCTTGCATGTTTTCTGTTAAGTAATGACTGTCCCTTATGTGAAATGTTTTCTCAAGAACGGATTTAAAGAAAGAAAAAAAAGAAATTTCCATTCCAGGGGAAATTACAGCTGTAGCTAAGCGTGTGAGAGACTTGAATTATAACCTCCATGATGCACTGCAGCAGCTCAGACAGATTCAAATTAATGACAAACTGACCCCAAACCAAACATTTCAATTTGATTTTGTACAAACCACATTTCAAAGGAAAAATTTCTGACATGCTCTAACTTCCTCATGGCAGTGGGTTTAATCAGCCCCTGGGAGCAGCAGCAGCTGACCAGGAGGTTTATGCACTCAGGACCCTAGTGAAGGCAACAGAACGTTTTTTAAATGGACTTTTACTGCGCTTCCTTGAATCCTGTCCAGGGCGAGAGGGATGGATTCACAGGGGAGGTTCAGAATCAAATAAGCAGTTTGAAAGCAGACTCAGAAAGCAGTGACAACAAGCCAAGTCTTCTACGCTCCTCTTAGATCATCAACTTTTTAAAAATTAAACCCTAAAAAGATTAATCAGAGTTGTGGTCCTAGGTACTTCTTTGCCTCAACACTTATAAGGGGTTATCATTCTGCCAATGTAATTTACACAGCATTTTCTTGAGAAGCCAGGAAGTGTAGGACAGCTTTGTAAAGATATTGTGTACAAAGATTGCATACTAATACTATAGTGACTCTGTAGCAATTGTTAACGTTAAGAGTGAATAACTCTTTATTTGTCATAACATTCAAAAATATTCTTTGCACAAGTTTTTTCAGAATTACTTTTCTTAGTATTACAGTTGTACCTAGAGCTTCAACCAAGATCAGAACCTAGTTGTGCTCGGCACTTACAAACCGACATCTTCTGATATGATGTAAATGGTAGGTGAACAACCCATATGCACATAAACAATTTGCCTCTATTCTCCTCAAATAAGCAGAATTTCTTGTTCTTAAAATCAAAGCTAGTCTTTTTAAAACATATTTTACTAGATTCAAGCAAATAATTAGTAGAAAATAAAAAATGTGTCAAATTCAGGCTGTTTGCAAGTCGTCCTGAAACATATTATGATTTCTCAAAATTTATTTTAAACGACTTTTTAAATAATTTCTATCACTAATGCTTTTTCTGTAGTTCATACATGCAAGGTTTACTATGAATATTTCACAGTGAAATTCACAATTTGGACTGTGCTGGTTAGTGCTGACTGGACACAAAGGTCACATTATGCTCCTGATTGGATGAGCCCAACTCTTAGAATCAGGTGTCTGGTGACAATACCCATATTTATATATTTCAATATAGACTTTCTGCAAATAAATTTCTCTGTCCTTTCTAGTCCTGAAGGCAATAAATCCTTTAGCTCATTTGCTGTAACATTCAAAAAAGTGAATGCAAGAGAAGAGTTAACACAACAAAAACAAGTTCTGTGTTTTATTTGAGCTGATATTCACATAATTTTTTTTATGTATTTGCCTCTCTCTAATTTTCACAGATTTCTCAACTTCCTCGCTTTATTGAGAACAAGAGTGGAATTACCAAAAGAGTCTGCTCTCAAAGATCTGTGACTCAGATGCAGGAAAGAAGCAGAAGAATCTCATGAAAGATTGGGTTTTTTTGAGGTTTGCAGTTAATTTCTAGAAGGGAAAAAAAAGAAGCTTGGATATAAGCTTCAGATTAGCATACATTTGGATTCATTTTCACTCTTTCAAACCTTTTGAAGTTTGTGGATCCCTTGAACTTGTTAGAAGCAAATTAATTTGAATCATACACAAAGTTCAAATAATCATATTAGGATTCTAATTATGTCACTAATATAATGAATGCTGGAAACGTAAATATATTGCTGGGTTTCTCTTACTCTATTGGCCATAACTATTTTGCCATCCTGAGTAGGGAGAATTCTCGTCAATTTTCCTTACCTTGGGGTAAATTTTGTCTCTCTCCATTGCTGTCCCCTTCCTCCAAAGAATTGTTTATGGTTTTACCCTGCTCCTCACAGCAAGGTCCCTGACTTATTTTATACCAGTGAGTATTAGTAAAACCTACCGATGAGGCTTTTTCTATTGACTACAACAGGAGTTGAATCAGGTCCTATACAGATAACTAAATAATAACCCTTGCCTATTAGAAATGCCTGTGAAGATTAACAAAAAGTAACTACCAGTATCATGCTTTTAAAATATCAATTACCAAAATGTGCAAAGCATAACAGGATAAGTCAGTATTACACAAAATTAGGATATTTGAATGTAAGACTTACAGAAAATCACTAAAACGTTAAAATCTCACTCCCATAACTGTTGCTGCCCATTGGTTAGCTGACATTGGGAAAGAGAGCCAAATGCCTAAAATTTGCAAGCTTTTCCTTTCGAGCAAGAAATCATTGCTTGAATCTTAATTATAACTGGTCCTGGTAACGTAGAGAAGGCTACTCATTATACTCCTAGTAATGCTCAGTGCAATGTGGGTTAATTTTTATGTCTGTAGGTTTTTTTCTGAAAAACTCTGAGCATGGCAGGGTTAGGGAATAGAAAAAGGGTGTGCAAATTGTGAGTCAATGACCTTGCTACCCTGCATTACATTTATAAGTAATAGCTGTATAAGCACACATAATAAGCATGTAAATATTGCCACTTCAATTTAGCAAGCCCTCAATTCAGTTGGGAAGAGCTAATCAGTTGCCTCCCCCTTCCCGCCTTGAAGTAAGACCTCTGTTGTATGTTATCAGAGACTACCTGGAAAACAAATTTATTTTTCATTTAGCTTCCACTGTAGATGCTGGACAGGCTGCCCCTTGTAGGAAGGCATCAAGCTGAAAAGTCTCACCTGTCTCTTGCAGACAGTTTGAAATCACTGACAATCTTTTGATTGCCTAAAGCTGTTCTTTATAAATCTGTCACAAAGCAGAACAAGATATTTATAAGAGTATCTGACAACCAAGCTATTTAGTTTAAAAAAAAAACCCAAAACCCTAGCATTTTCTAAAGTGTGAATACATTGAGCAGCTATGCAGTTTAATGAATCTGCCATCTTGCCTCAGCACTATTCTCTCAATTAAGTCATATTCAGTATAAAAGCCTTATTGTTATTCAGATCACTTCCTAGCTACAGCTGTAAGATTTGATTAAATCAGTATATGCCTACTAAGAACAGCTTGTTGAGAGAAAGGAGTGTGATGATGCAATACAACACAAAGAGCAGGAGGAAGACAATGCCAGGCTAAATTCCACTAATAAAGTTAGAGTATGCATCAAATTCTTCCTTAGAGTAATTTTGTATGAGATTTAGCCCCTATTATTCCAAAGTTTTCTTTAGGATTATAAAATTGTTAAACTAGAAAAATGGAAGTACAAGCTAGCTTGAAGTTTATGGGCATGCACACCCTTCAACTCTCTCTCTAGCAGTGTTTGCTCACTGCACATAAAATGTGTGTGGTGATGTCTTAATAAAACAATGAGATACTAAATGTGTATGATTGATTCTTAAACAAATTTTGGCCCATGTTCATTCATCGGAGTAGGGGGATTCATTGGGACCAGGGCTGGGCAGTAATAGGCACCTATAGAAGAAAAAGCCCTGAATATCAGGACTGTCCTGATTTTATCAGGACATCTGGTCACCCTACATGGGAGTAAGGAGTTCATAAACTGGCTCCTTAATATTTGCACATGCATAATGGAGAACATAAAGTGAAGACAATGAAGTTGAAGAGGACAATTAAGGCTCTAATTTGGCCTGCAAGAGACTCATTACCATTTATGACACCTCTTAACTCTCAGAACCCAGGTAGGGTTTACAGGGCTGGCAGCTAACAATAGAACCCCACAACATGTTTTTATGGCGTCCCTATTCAAACTGATTGAAACTGAATCTATTATATAATAATGGTCACAGTTATTTGATAAATATCCCTGATATCTGAGGAAACTTAGTAGGGACCTTAAGATTTTATTCACAAGTTACAGTTATTTTATATTTTTATTAGAATCTCTGTATTCAAAGTGAAAATATGGGGTTTTGTTCAGTTTGTTTTTCCTCTCTTTTTGAATTTTTTTAATCATGACAAACAAGCATTTGAATATTAATATCCAATACATTTGGGTAAGTATTTTGCAGCACTTTGATCACTTCTCTCCTACACAACGATTGACAATCCATTCCAGCTTATCTGAAAGTATGGTTTTCATGGTCATTACAACTTCTCTCAGAAGTCCACATGACATCAAGCTACCTAGAAGTATGGACTACCTTCTCATATATGGCTAGTAGTTATTTGGAAAATTATTTCACTGAAGAGAGGGACCACATGAAAAAATAAAAAGAAAAAAGTTGTTTAAAGTACAAATTGATATCAGTGTAATTTGGATACTAGCCAACATTGTTCATTGGTGTCAGTGTGTAGGCACCCTCTATCCTCCTTTGAGGTCCAATTACCTGAGGAAGTGAGGCAGTATGGCCCAATGGCCAGAGTCAGTGGCTGCCCTGGAGCTAGGCAGGGTGAGCAAGCAGTCTATAGCTATGGCAGGGGTTGGTGCACCTCTGCAGTCTGAATCTCATATAGAGGGTTACTGTCACCCCAAGGGAAGTGGCAACGGGGGTAGTGGAACATGGGTGGAACATCTCCACCACATCCCAGCCCAGGGCCCTGTCCATAACTGGAGTGGTCCCCACCCTGGTCAGCAGGGATCCCATCACAACACACTGACTGATCACAGATAGGAGATACCACTTGCTGCATTTCCTTGGGCTACTTCCTACCATGCCTCATGATGCTGCAGCCTGGGTCTCACCAGGGCCTTTAGATTCCCCAGCATAGGTAGCTCCCTGGTCGTCTGGCTCTGAGTAGTTGGCCATGGGTGGGAAGCAGGTCTCCATTCAGGTCTCCAGTTCCCTCAGCTGGAGACTTTAGCACCACCTTGCTTGGGGCCACCCCCAAAGCACCCTTCCTTCTCAGTAGTCAGCCCCAAATGAGCTGGACTGATCTCTTTTATACTGAGCCGGCAATTGGAGCATACCCAGCATGGTCCAAGGGACAGGACTTCCTCTGCCCATAATGCAGAGGCAACTCTCTTGTCTCCAGTGAGGGGTAGGCACACCTCATTATAATTGGGTATACGTTTAGAGGCTCCAGAACCAATGTAATTCTAGGAGATAATGAGAATTAATGGATTGGCTGTGTCTCATGATCAGGATGAGGTTGCTGAAGGCCCAGAGTGAAGCTATGGGGGAAAAATGTTATCTGTGGCTATCAGTATCACTGTTTGAAGGAATTCATGCCAGTAGGGCATTGCCTAGGCTCACTATGTTTTACATTTGATCTTAGGTAAACAGAAGTGTAGAAAAGACACCAGAAGACATGAGATGTAGGGAAATGTGTTTTTGAACAGCGGATCAGAAATGCAATTATTCAGTATAGCTGCTTGTATGATTTTCAGTGTAATGAAGTGATCTAAAAAATAGTTTAACGGGCAATAATGTACACACACATTCTGAGGCTGGAGACATACATTGTTAAAGCTGCGTTTCCTTAATTATTTTCTCCCCATTTCTCCATGTGTAGGCCCAGCATCTTTGTTGTGGAAATATCCAAGGGAGAGTGTCTGGGAAAATGAAAACAAGGCCCAGTGTCACTATGTTGTCCCTGGGGAACCTGGTCTGCTGCCTCTACTCCCAGCTTCCTAGCAAAGTAGTTCAAATGCAAAAAACACACAATCCTTCAAACCAACAAACAAAATTATTTACCTACTCTATCCAGAATATTTTATTCCAGAGTGTTATATATTAAGTCATCATTAATGCAGTTCTGGATGGACCACTTCCAGGTGTGTGAGTCTCACAGAGGAGCAAGGAAACTTTGTGTTTGGTCTTGCATTTATAAAGCAGTATCCATCGTTCCAAATCATTTTTTCTTTTCTGCTTGTATGTGTAGGTAAAGTGCACAGTCTAGTGCCAAAAAAAGAATTAGACTGGAATATAAAAATAAAATTAATTTAAGAAATTAAACCTTCAGCAACTTTATTGTTACTACACTCTGCAAATGCAAGGGTTGTGGAAATTAGAAATGCTTTCCCCAAACTTGGCTGCTATCATAACTCTTAATATTCATAAATCATTTTCTTCATCATAAGAATTTATTTAATCACTATTGTCACAACAAAAACAATGGGAGCATTCGTTTGTCCATAATAGCTATCATAATTAATGCAACAAAATTACTATGTGTTGAATCCATTACACAGCAGTGAAACCTGCAGCAATCTTAGGACATCATTTGCAAGGGAACAATAGCAGTTAGGGAAAGTGTTTTAATTGCTTCCTGATTATGTTGTAGTGGCTATTTTTCTAATATATATTAAATTCATGTTAGGAGACTTATACATTTTCCCCATCAGCTAAAGCTAATGAGTACTTGCAACAGTTCCAAGCTGATAATGTTCCACAGTCCCAGCTGACAAAGGAGGGCATTGTAATATAGTACCACTCCACATTTTACACATAAGGACAGTCACAGAACAGAGAAATAGTCGCTTTCAGAAACCATGATATAGGTATTAACATCATTGGAATCTTTTGTCATTTTATGGGCTCTAAGACCCAGATCCTGAGAGGTATTTAGCATACCCATTGATTCTAATGGGAATTAGATGCCTAAATATCTTTGAGGATCTGGACCTATTAGACTTGGCCCAGATTCTGACCTCAGTCATACCAACAGAAATCCAAGCTAACTCCTCTGATATTAACATCAGTTTAGCTGTATCTGTCAACCAGCTTAATTGGGAACAGAATTGGGAGAATAAAACTGTGTCGCACAGTAAAGATTCCAGGTCATTCCAATAATCTGTTCTGTTGTGTAATGCCAGTTAGTTGCAAGACACAAAATGAAATACAGGAAATTCTCTTTCACTGTCAGAAATATTGTCTAACAAATACCTATGTATAGATTTGATACATTTATTCAGTTTTTTTCATATAGTACATGCATTCCTGTTTGTACAGCACCTAACACAATGAGGTCCTGTCCATGACTGGGGCTTCTAGGTGCTACATTAATATAAAATAATGTAACTCCTGTGGATGTGGAGGTAAAATTTGCTCAGCCAAAATTTCTCTTTGACTGCCCTCTGGTGTGTCAGAGAGGAGATCTTATTTATTTATTTCAATGTAAATAATAACTAAAAGAGGCCTATCTAAGGCTCCAGGCACCATGACACCACATTAACAATGAAATTAAATCTCAGCAGCATGAAAGTGGTCAATTTAACAGGAATTTAGCCAGCCAACTACATACACATCACATTTCTGACCCTTCCTCGTTAAGGGAAGTATCACCAACCTGGCCGAACTCCCTCTTGTCAGACACTCACCAGGCTGCTGTGCTTGCCTCCCAACACTGGATCCCTGTGGCAGGTATTAAGGCTCCTCTTCCCAGTCTCTCTCATTTCCGTTCACAGACAGAAAGCAGCAGGCCAGAGTCCAAAGTGCAGGCAATGCGATGTTTATTGGAGCTAAACAAGAAAGCATAAAACCATAGCCCTTCACACCCTTTGAACTATCTTTCCCATAACCATCCCTCTATATGCCCATAGCGCTCCTTCTTCCTTTAACCATAGCTCCATATACCCTGATAGAGCTACCTCTCTCCCTCCTGCTTCTTGGTAGGCTTGGTTATACTGTGGTGCCTGCCCCTCAGACCACCCCTTACAATTTATGGTCATATTCTGTTCTGGAAGGTCTTGAATCTGGGGGTTTTGGTACCACTTCTTTTGTACCTCATGGGAGCAATAGGAAGTGAGGTTACATTTTGGCCATGGTCACTTTATGGCCCTTTAATGTTTCTTTCCCACACCTCTTTTTATCCCCCTTGCTCCTCCCAACTGGTTGTTTGACCTTGCTCTGGGGAGGAATCAGAGCTTTTCTTCATTTGTACATTCATATATCAACCCCCCCACTATACCTCAAGACATTTTAACAACACTCCTTATCTCTTTTCACAGTAATAAAGATAACCCATCTGGTTGTGGGCAAGCAACAATAACAAAAAGTGTCTTTGTTCTTTGTTTATATGTGTATCTTGAAGACCTTAGCTTTCAAGTGGGCAAGCAGGCCCAAAATTCTACATTCAGGCCTTAATACTTATATAAATCTAAATTTTATACTACCATCCCTAACAGTAGGCTCCAGGCACTGTCTCTTGCTGTGGCTCCTAGACTCACTCCATGTGGTACCCCTTCTCAGAAGTGGAACCCCACAGTTCAGCTGCCCTTGACCTCAAAACTAGTGCTGAATCCCCCCTAAGAATTCCCAGTAGCTTCGGCAAACCCTCTTTATTGTTCCACCCTTCTGCATACTCTGGTTTACAGATTGACCCTTCAGGGACTCATGATAGTTGAAGTAAACAGAAGACTTTGCAGAAGGATGTCTAAACAAATTTATCTCTTTACTTTGTGCTGAAAGCCTCTTGGTGTGGGGACCATCTTTTTGCTGTGTGTTTGTACAGCATCTAGCACAATGTGATCCTGGTCTGTGACTAAGCTGCTAGGCTCTATTGTAATACAAACAATATATAAAACAGTACAAGAGAAATACAGATCCATACATACTAAGAAACAATTGCATGCAATTTCCTGACTCAGTTTCTTCACCACTTTTGAGCATTCTTTAGGATTTGACCAGTGCCTCAAGGGACTCAGGTCCTCTCTCCTGACCTCATGTCTCCAGCTCAGTGTCTTGTGCCTGTCATGGTCAATAAGAGAGCAGCTTAGAGAAAACCTGGTCTTTTTATAACTTCCAGTCTCCTCTGTCATGCAACACTCCTGGCTAGTGTCATAGACCTCCTTCTGGTGATAAAAGTCCCATTAGGTGGTATGTTGATTGGTTACCACCAACCTGAAGTCCAGACTTGAAAAACTGATTTGACCTAGATTGCAGCCATCCCATTGTTCTGTCAGGACAAGCACTATTCAGTTGTTGATGATCCTTAATGACCGTCCAACAAAGAGCAGACACCCAGGAGGCACCGGTTGTCCTCTTCTTACCACAAGTAGTAGGGTGCAAGAATATCGTAAAGACCATCATAAGGACATAAACATACAAAGAGGTCACAATATCAAACAGAATTAATAAATTGTTCATAGACAGATTTGCCTATGGCTGACATATCAAGCATATCCTCGGTTTTCTCCAAAAACCCAGTAAAAAAGATTGCAGCTTTAGATTCTGTTCTGATTCATTCATTGAATATGTCTACTTGAACCTATTCATGAATTTGACAGTCATCTAACAATTCTGCCCCCCCCCTTTTTTTTCCTGGACTTAGCCATCACTCATAAAATGGAGGAAGAGGAAGTGCCTCTCTCATAACCTTTAGCCATGGTTCAACTCCTCCTCTGTAGGATGTGAAGCAGAGATTTGCACTTATGTCTCCTTTGTTGCAGAACAATGCCCTTCCACCGGGCTCTAGGGACTTCTCATATTGGGCTCTCTCAGTCTCTACTACTGAAGCTGTTCCACAAGGATGAGACAGTAAACAGAGGCAAAGCACCATGCTTAAATTACTGGAGAAGCCAGGAATAGCCATATCTCCTAACTGCTAGGTCAGTGCTCTAGGCACTAAACTATTCTTCCTTCTGTAACTATGAATTAATACACTTCTGTCCAACAAAGAAAACAGAACATTTTGCCCTACCATTGGCAAGTTTCTGTCCTTGAAGAAAGTAATATATTAAGTCTATTTTAAAAAGAAATAGACATCACAGCTCAGCACAAGAAAAATGTTCATTGTTATACCCCATCCAGAACTATCGCTGCCAATATTATTTAAAGGCTTAATCTTAAAAATCCATCTATATTCACAACTCCCACTGCAGTAACTAGTTGCTTTGACACCCAGACAGGACATAGTCATTTATTTTATTCCCTTTGTAATTCAGAATTGTGTTAATTAATAATTTGGAATATAGTCACTTAGGACCTGCTACATCATAGCACTTAAGCATGAGCTTAAAGTTAAACGTGTTTTTAATTGTTTCATTCAGTTGGGGCCTGACTCTCTCATTCTGATTTATAACTCTGCACAACCATTAGAAAATGATACTTCACAACATGCTATTCTCAGGCCCAAATTCACTATGTGCGCTCGGTGTACCTGCACAAATTCCCCTTCTCAGGATAGTCCCCGACCACTGGGGAAAAAAACCAAACTGAGTGGCACTGCTACCACGTGCACTAAGACACAATGCCATTTGCTCAAATTTGGTCTAGCTGCTCCTTTGTCATGATAGAGGGCTGTCTAGGTCAAACCTGAGTGGAGCAGAGACGTGTACAGGTGATGGGAGTGATCAGATCTTGGTTGCCAGGAATGGGAGGAGACACCATATCTCAGGATGGAAACAGAGGACTGAGAGGGAAGCATGGAGGGTAGAGGGTGGAGGCCGTGCACTGGTGAGTGGCCAGGAAGTTCCTGGAGGCAATGGATGAGGGGCCAGAGGAGAGTTGTTGGTGGATTGTAGGGGTGGTGGGGGCCAGGATAGTGATGGTGAGTGGGAGCTATTGGAACCTGAGGTACTGGGATTTACAGTGAGCAGGATGTATGTCAGGGCTACTGGGATATGTATGGGGACTGTCAGAATATATAGCGACTGTTGCAAATGTGTGGGATGGGGTCTGTATACTATGGAGTCCTTTAAGGAAGGTAGAAGGCCCCCATTTCCATTCTTCAGTTTGGGCCTGGCTTTTCTGATTTCTTGTCAAAATAGGTTTTTGATAATGTGTTAATCTTAATTTCCCACAGTCTTTCAAAAAATGCTACATTTGGGGTTATATTTTCAGTTTCTGGCTATTTCATTTGCCTTCAAACACAGATCTCAGAGAGTCACACAAAAGTGAGTCATCACACTAGATTTGCTGACAGGATTCCAGTCCTGTGGTTGTCACCTTGGATTCAGCATTCCAAGATTAACTAAATTAGATATAGCAAAACCAGATAGAACTGAAGGGTCATGTTAAACACACATTGAAAATAGAAAATAAAGTTAGCAGCGATATTTTGACCTCAAGCTTTTTCTTTCTTCTATGAATCATTTGTAGAAGAAAAAAGTGTTAGACAAAAGAGAGAAGTAATTTATATTTATGCAGAGACAGATAATAAATGATGCATGTTAGAAAGCATCAGGCAATGGCTATTTAAAATTTGTTTCCATTCTTGTTATTCCATTTGCTCACTTTTCGGTTGAGCCTCCTTAGTTTGCAGGTATACAATCCAGTCAGTTACATGTCCCAGAAAAAAAAAAGTACCAATACAGTTGTCTTTCATTAAGAATAAAGTCTGCCCAAAAGATTGAATCTGTGGAAATATTGCTCCAAAGCAACCACACAATAGACACAATTTACTCTTCCCAGTTACATCAAGAGATAACGAGGTAGGTGACACCCTCCCTCTCTTCAAATCAATATCCAGTAAGTAGACATTAAATTGGAACAGTCAGCAGAACAACGCAGCCACTACTGACAATTTAACTAGTGTCCATCTCGTCAACTTGTACATAACCCACAAAAGCAAGAAGTCTGTCTTTACAACCCTCAGGCTTTGACAACTCTGCAAAAAGAAATACAAACCAGGTTCTTGGCTGTACAGTAGAAGCAGAAGGTCTTCAAACTCCATCCTTCCCCAGTTGTTTGTGTTCCCTAATTGAATGAGTATAGATAGCTATAAAAGGGGAGAAGAGCTTGATCAAGTCACTAGGCCTTCAGTTCAGTCAATTAGAGGGCAGTAGTACTCTGTGGAGCTAGAGAGGCAGGGTCAGTAGAGTGAGGGAGTCCCTGGGACATTCTGAATCTCTCACTTTTTCAGTTCCTTGAATCAAGCATTTCTGTGGGGAACATATAGTTCATGCTGTGTAATGCAGAGGCTCATGTTATGTGACTCAGGGACAGTTGGAACTGAAAGACTGAATAAAACAGATCTCTGTCAATCATTTTGTCTGACTGATTACTGAACACCACAGTTCCCTGAGACGGCGACATCACCTAAAATGTTAGGCTAATCTAATGTATGACAGGTTGAGAGTCAAATTTGAAAGTTAATTTTCTCTGTTCGTACATTTGTACAATACCTAGCAAAATGAGGCCTCCTTCATGTGCTACCAAAAATAAATATTAAATATTAAATAATAACAGCCATGGCCTGGATGATACAATATGACATCTTCTGTAGTCCAGCTACACAACAGTTAGAAAATGTAGTGTACTGTTCTCTCTTGACATAGTGGGACATTTGATCATCACAAGGAAATTAAAAAGGCCACCTGAGATTCAAAATAATCTGCCACTCTCCCTACATTTTTGATAATGTGCTAATCTCAGTTTTTGACAATGTTACATTTGGGGTTCTAATATTTCCAGCTTCTGGCTATTTCATCTGACTTCACACAGAGGTCCGGAGAGTCACACCAAAATGAGTCATCCTGTTAGGTTTACTGACATGATTCCAGTTCCTGTGACTGGCTCCTTGGATTTAAAGTTTCAGAAGCTTGAGTAAGAGCACTTCTGGAAACAACAGTAATATCAATGCAGTTCCAGTGAGCTTGGATAAACTTCGTCCTGGAAATAATTTGAATGAGCTGAATTCCAAACAAACAATACACAAATGATCAAGTTTCATGGTCATTATCAGACCTTCAGCTGAGTTTAAAAATCTCTTTAGCCTACAAAAAGTCACCCTGTTTGTATAAGGGATACTTTGCACATCTAGCAGACCATTCCCTGCAATTTCAGATTATCTTGATCAAGAAGAGATTGTTTCTTTGCTCTCTTCTTTTCCCTACTTTCTGGTACATCTTCTTTGCCTGTCTATTTTCTCTCGAAACCAAATCAACACTAACAAGTTTCTTACATTTGTTGTATAGAATCTAATATCTTTTGTCAGCTCTGGGATGTTCCAAATAAAGACTGCGCATACAAACATACAAACAGTAGACTAATCCTGCCAAATTGATGATAAACATGCAATTTATGAACTCCGATGCAGGAAGCATCTTTTGTTTTTTTGTTTGCACATCACATAACATAATGCAGATCTGTTCTAGGAGGGGGCCCTTAGGCGTTACCACAATACAACATAAAATAATAATTAATAGTAAACATTTCTCTTTATTGCTGTCTCATCACAGATCTTGATGGTGCATTGCCATCTGTTCTAAAAATGTAATGAAAATGAAAATCTGGCAAAATGAAAGTACAGAAAAAAACAAACCAGAATCATCTTCTTTAGCCTCAAGAATTATATTATGGAAATTACACCATGAAATAAATGAGACAAGACAATTATAAATTATAACAATTTGAAAATCCTCATCACTTATCAATTCTTTACAGTGAGTAAACATAATGAAAGCCAGCATCTAACATGAAATTATCTTTTTTTTTTTAAATCACAATCTCTCTTTTCTAGGTTTTTACAGAAATTTAATTAAAAAATTCCCTGAATGGCCTCAAGAAAGTGAAGGATGAGTAATGTATGTGTATTTATGCTTAGAAATCAAAACCTCTAACTTTTATTTATTTTTCTTATTCTGATTCAATTAATATAAAATGTAAGGTTATTTCTTTAATAGAACATAACGTATCTGCTATGTATTGGTCTGTCTATTTTCTTATACATTTAAATTAGACATGTTGAAATGATTCACTTCCAAATAAAGTCAGTGGATAGGAATAGTTGGTCATTTGATGCATTAGCCACAAATTTCTATTTTGAATTTCCATATAACAAAATGACATTAATTGCTTTCAGAAAACACAGAGAAACAATTAAATTGAGGTAAGCTGTCATGGTAGATAAGCAAATCAGCTAAACAGCAGATTTTACTTTAATTATAAACTTTGGTCGTGAAAGACTGATTAGAAAAGATTTTCCCCCCAGTTGGTAATCAGGACAAGATTAATACATTTAAGAGTTCATGTGTGCTTGTCACCCCAGAAAAACTATAACACACTAATGTTTTCCTACAAGTTGAAGTGGAACTTTTCTCTTTTCTCAACCGCAGCATAAGTAGATGTTAACGTATCTCCTGGCCACAGGCTAGTTGTGTGGAAAATAGTGACAAAGGTCAGAAAGAATTTGTGCTGAAGTGTATTGTGGCAAACGGACGGCTTCTCCCTAGTGGGTCTCGCACTTTTGCCTCTTGCAGTGGGCCAGAGTGTCGCTGGTAACCCCATCTTCCCAGGGAGGGGGGTAGGGACCTGGGCCCGCCCGCTTCTCCGGGTCCCAGCCCAGGGGCCCTCCAAGTAGCAGCTATGTGCTGCTGGCACCTTACTTGAAGCTGCAGGCTTTTCCCCTGGGCCACTCTCCCCTCTCTGTCTTCCTGGCTTCTTGAGCCCAGTACCTGCTTCAGGGCTCTACCTCTCTCCCACATACCGCTGTACTCCATTCTGTTCTCCTCCACTTCCCCACACACCACCGTACTCCTTTCTGTTCTTCTCTACTTCACACACTCCTCTGCTCACCACACTGCTCACCTACTCCTCTGCTCACCACACTGCTCACCTACTCCTTCTACTCCACAATGTCTCTCAGGAGTAGAGGGTTTTTATAGGCACCTGCGTGGGGCCTTAATTGGTGTCAGCTGACACTAATTACCTTGTATGGACTCTGGCTAGTCTATAGGGTGTAAAGCCTGGATCATTCTAGCACTTATATAGCGCCCTTCTAGAACTTTCCTACTGCCCTCTGTCCTTGCTATACCACACATCCCCCCCCGCTCAACACCACAGGGTTGGGCTACTTGGGACATGAGGCAGTGCTGGCGCGAAAGGGCATCAGCGTTGCCATGTTGGCTTCCGGCCCTGTGCTGCACCCGGAAGTGAAAAGGCTGTAGGGAGAGGAACCATCGGGTCACTCTGGCATTCTTCTCCTTGTTAGTGTGCATCCATTGGAGCGGGGCGTGGTCTGTCACCAGGGTGAATTTCCTCCTCAGTAGATAGTATCTGAGCGTTTCCATGGCCCATTTCACTGCCAGGCACTCTTTTTCCACCATCGCGTACCTCTGCTCTCTAGGGAGGAGTTTCCTGCTGAAATACAGGATGGGGTGCTCCTCGCCATCTATTATCTGTGCCAGGATAGCGCCTAGCCCTGTCTCCGAAGCATCCGTTTGGAGGATGAACTCCTTCTCAAAATTCGGGGCTATAAGCACTGGGTGGCTACAAAGAGCTGTCCTTAAATCCATGAATGCTTTCTCAGCCGCCTCAGTCCACTTCACCATATCCGGGCCCCGAGCCTTTATCAGGTTGGTCCAGGGCCCTGCTCTAGTGGCAAAGTGGGGGATGAATCTCCTGTAATACCCCACGATCCCTAAAAATGCCCTGACCTGTTTCTTGCGGACTGGTCGGGGCCAGGCCTGTATGGCCTCTACCTTGTCCCACTGGGGCTTTACTAGACCTCTCCCTACCATATATCCCAGGTATTTGGCCTCGGCTAGCCCTATTGCACACTTCGAGGGGTTTGCAGTGAGGCCAGCTTTCCGGAAGGTGTTGAGCACTGCCTCTACTTTCCCCAGGTGCGTTTCCCAGTCGGGGCTATGGATGACCACGTCATCGAGGTAGGCAGCTGCATACCTAGTGTGGGGTCTCAGTAGGTGGCCCATTAGCCTTTGGAATGTTGTGGGGGCCCCATGGAGTCCAAAGGGAAGGACGGTATACTGGAATAGGCCATCGGGTGTGGAGAAGGCGGTCTTCTCCTTGGCATCTTCAGCTAGGGGGATTTGCCAGTAACCCTTGGTCAGATCCAGGGTGGTTAGGTATCGAGCCTTGCCCAACCGGTCCACTAGCTTGTCGATACATGGGATCGGGTAAGAATCAAATTTAGATACCTCATTTAACTTCCTGAAGTCGTTACAGAACCGCAGGGTACCGTCAGGCTTTGGGACTAGAACGATGGGGCTGGACCACTGGCTGTGGGACTCTTCAATAACCCCAAGTTCCAACATTCGATGTACTTTGGTCCTAATATCCTCCCTCTTGGCCTCTGGTATCCGGTAGGGTTTTATTGTTACTCGCGCCCCAGGGTTGATGATGATGTGATGGTGGACTACCGTGGTATGACCGGGCTGCTTGGAAAACACATCCTGGTTTCTCTGGATCATATCAATAACTTCTGTCCTTTGCTCTGGGGACAGCTCGGGGGATATTCTCACCTCCCCTTGTGGGACGTCTGTCTGGGGGGGTGTTTCTCAGGCAATCAGGTACACTTCTTGGTCTCGCCAGGGTTTCAACAGGTTAACGTGGTATAGTTGCACCGGTTTTCACCGGTCTGGTTGCCTCACTTTGTAGTTCACGTCACCAACGGCTTCCACAACCTCATACGGGCCTTGCCAACTGGCCAGGAGCTTACTTTCTGCTGTTGGCCCTAGCACCATTACCCGCTCTCCTGGCTGAAACCTCCGTGCCTTGGCCCGTTGGTTGTAGTATGTCCGCTGCACTTCCTGGGCTTTCTCCAGGTGTTCTCGCACTATGGGGGTCACCTGGGCTATCCATTCTCGCATCTGGGTCACATGCTCAATCACGTTTCTTCCTGAGTTGAGCTGTTCCTCTCAGTCCTCTTTTGCAATATCTAAGATACCCCGGGGATGGCGACTGTACAATAATTCGAAGGGGGAGAATCCAGTGGACGCCTGGGGGACCTCCCGTATCGCGAACATCAAGAACAGTAGTAAGGTGTCCCAATCCTTTCCGTCCTGCGCCACTACTTTCCGTATCATACTCTTCAGGGTACGATTAAACCTCTCAACTAGGCCATCTGTTTGTGGATGATACACTGAGGTCCTCAGGGCCTGGATGCGGAGCAGGGTACATAGATCCTTCATTAATTTGGACATGAAGGGGGTCCCTTGGTCTGTAAGGATTTCCTTAGGGATGCCCACACTAGCAAAGACCTGGAGCAGTTCCTTCGCAATTGCCTTGGATGTGGGGTTTCTTAGGGGAATGGCTTCGGGGTACTGGGTAGCATAGTCCACAATGACTAGCACACTTCGATGACCACGTGCTGATCGTTCTAGTGGCCCCACCAGATCCATGGCAGTCCTTTCAAATGGCGCTTCAATAATGGGCAGGGGCACTAACGGGGCTCGCAAGTGAGGCCGGGGGCTGTGCAATTGGCACTCTGGGCAGGAGAGGCAGTATCGCTGGACCTCCGCCCGTATTCCTGGCCAGTAGAATCTTCTCAGAATTCGGTCCAGGGTCTTATCTGCTCCTAGGTGTCCCCCAAATAAATGACTATGGGCCAGTTCGAGAACTGCCTTTATGTGCTTCTATGGCACCAAGAGTTCCTCTACTTCCTCCCCCTGTATTGGGGTCACACGGTACAGCAGGTCCTGTTTCAAAATGTAATAGGTCTCCGGGCCCTTAGTCTTTCCTTCCAAGGGAACGCCATCAATCTCTACTACCTCCTTCCTCACATTTGTGTATAATGGGTCCATGGCCTGGTCCTGCCCAAAATTTCCCCGTAGGGGACCTAGCTGGCTTACCTCTATGGGCCCAACCTCATTTTCATCTCCAGGGTTGCACCTACTAGTGCTGAGTACCGCCCCTGGGTCTTCACTAGTTTGAGTGGTCTCCTGACCTCCCAAATGGGTTCGTCTACCCACCAGGGCAGCTTTCTGGTTCTCAGCCAGTATCCAGGTGCCTAACCTTTTAACTGCCCTTCTTTCCCGCCGGGATTTCTGGGGTCTTCCGGGGGGTGAGAATAGATCTTGGACGAATTCTGCAAACACAGGGGCAGGGCTGGTTGCCTGTGCCTTGGTCTTCACCTTGAGTTTGCTGCCCAGTCCGTACTCTATGGGTGGGAGTAGGTTCTTGAACCCTGGAAAATCCCTACCAATCAATAAAGGGTAGGGGAGCCTTGGGACCACCCCTGCCATCACCCTGGTGGTATTCCCCTGGATCTCAATCTATACTGGGATTGAGGGGTACAGATTTAAAGTCCTGTGTACACAGGTCACCCCTGTGCATTTGGCCCAGGTTAGCTGATCTCGCCCTATCAATTTCCCTGAGACCAGTGTCACTGCACTCCCCGAATCTACTAGGGCCATGGTATCGATGCCGTTCATTTTTACTGGCCTTGTATATCCATGGGGGGTTGTTACAACCCCTACCAAACCAAGGAGACCACAGCACCCCACATAATCCCCTAGATTGCACTGCATGGGCTCCTCCCTGTTGGGGCATTGGGCTGCTATATGCCCCAGTTCCCCACATTCATAGCAGCGGTACCTTAGGCTGGCTGTCCCCTTCTGCCTTGGGCTATCTGGTCACCCCCCTATGTCCTTGCTTCCTGAGTTCCCCGGCCCTTTCCTGGTGTCAGGCTGCTCCTCCGTGCCCTTGTGCTCGGTTCCCAATTTCCTGGGTCCCCCAGCAATCCAGGAACTGGGTTTGGGGACTGGCTTCCGTGCCACCATGTCTTGCCTTGGAGGGTTGGGGCCAGCTCATGGGCTGCCAGCTGTCTCTCGACCAGGGCGACCAACTCATCATAGGTGGAGGGGTCACTCTGACCAACCCAGGCATGGAGGTCTGATGGTAGCCCCCTCATATACCAGTCCATCACCAGGAGTTCCAACATCTTCTCGGTGCTGAGCACCTCAGGGCGCAGCCTCTTCTGGGTCAGATGGATCAGATCAAACAACTGCGACCGCGGTGCTTTACCCTCGCTACACCACCACTCATGGAATCTTTGAGCTCGCACGGCTTCCGTCACTCCAGATCTGGCTAGGATTTCCACCTTCAGCTGGGGGTAGTCCCCAGCAGCTTCCACCGCCATATCATAATAGGCCTTCTGGGCCTCTCCTCCTAGGAAAGGGGCAAGGGTGCTGGCCCACTGTTCTCGGGGTCAGGCTTCCCTCAGGGCTGTTCTTTCAAAGGCCAGGAGGTACGCCTTTATATCATCCTCCGGCAACAACTTCTGCAGCCAGTTGCCGGCACGGGTGGTCTGCGCCCCACCATGGCTGCCGCCTCGCCTTATCAGGACTTTCAACTGGCCTACCACCTCCTGGAGTAGGGCGTGGTCCTGGGCAGCCTGGCTCATCAGCAGGCAGTTAGTCTCCTGCTGTAGCCTTACGGCCTCCTGCTGGGCAGCTGCCTGGACTCGGGTAGCCTCCTGCTGGGCGGCTGTGGCTTGCACCAGGGCTTTTACCACCTCCTCCATCTTGGGGGTGGGATGTGCTAAAACCACCCTGGTTTAAGTCCACTGTGCGATCAATCCCACTTCTGACACCACGTGTGGCAAACGGCCCTAGTGGGTCTCGCACTTTTGCCTCTCGCGGTGGGCCAGGGTGTCGCTGGTATCCCCGTCTTCCCAGGGAGGGGGGTAGGGACCCAGGCCCGCCCGCTCCTCCGGGTCCCAGCCCAGGGGCCCTCCGAGTAGCAGCTATGTGCTGCTGGCACCTTACTTGCAGCTGCAGGCTTTTCCCCTGGGCCACTCTCCCCCCTCTGTCTTCCTGGCGTCTTGAGCCCAGTACCTGCTTCAGGGCTCCACCTCTCTCCCACACACTGCTGTACTCCGTTCTGTTCTCCTCCACTTCCCCACACACCACCGTACTCCGTTCTGTTCTTCTCTACTTCACACACTCCTCTGCTCACCACACACCTACTCCTTCTACTCCACACTGTCTCTCAGGAGTAGAGGGTTTTTATAGGCACCTGCGTGGGGCCTTAATTGGTGTCAGCTGACACTAATTACCTTGTATGGACTCTGGCTAATCTATAGGGTATAAAGCCCGGATCATTCTAGCACTTATATAGCGCCCTTCTAGAACTTTCCTACTGCCCTCTGTCCTTGCTATACCACACAGTATATATGAAGAAATGTAGTATTATTTGGTTAAATGTAAAAAAATAACCTTTCCAAGGACCTGAATATTCCCCCATTGGCCTGTGCTTAAATAGCCTGAGTGAGTCACTCAGCCTTCTGAGGGTGATTCACCCCAGGAAAGAAAATGATGGAGTCTAGTGATGGGCTAGATGCTGTTTTCAAGAATTTTTTCCATATTGCTAAAACATGGAAAAATCAGCAGGATATTTGGCACAACAAGCCTCAGAGATCTGCAGGAATGCAGTCACTCATACTTTGAGTGAATGTGTTCTTTGGGTCATACAGTGGCAAGTGATGCATTTCATAGACATTTTACTCAGAATGTTGGATTGCATGTCTCTAGAGAATAACCCAGCAAATGGAGATGCTTGAACACTCAGAATGCAAAGCAAAGTTTTTTAGTCTCCTTTACCAATGTCCCTAAAATATATCTCCCGTCTCAGTGGGGGCTGAGCAGTGTGTAGAGGAAATGTTTCATCGGACCAGCAGGGGATAGGCAATTTCATCTGACTTCACACACAGGTCCAGAGAGTTACACCAAAATGAGTCATGAGGAAGACATGGACAGGGTCCTTCCACCATCTCCTCACCCAGAACACAAGTAGACATCATGCCTGGGCAGGAAGAAGTGGCAAAATGAGGGTGGAGAGATTTCTCACCTTTACCAGCCACTCATTAGCTAGGCAAGAGGGGGATGGAGGGACAGTTGATTGGCTTACAGAAGCCCACCCCCCAACTTGCTGCATATGAAGTCCTCAGGGTGGTACAGCAGCCATTCTACTGCCCTCTATTCCCACACACATCCCTGCCCTACAATGGAGGTATAGGACAAGGGATGAGTTGAGGTGTTCACCTTCCTGATAGAATCCTGGACCCCAGTTTTAAGTTAATAAAGGATAGTTAGAAAAATTGAAAAGCTGTAAATGTATAAGCAGAGTTTCTAATTTCATTGCAAATTTAAGGCTTAAAGGGCCCTGCTCCCAGAGGTAAATGTGTAAGAGACCCAGAAGATAACTGGTGGACTCAGTCTGGAGAAAGAAAGGAGACCTTAAATCTTTGCAGATTGAGGTATCCTTCATGAGTATTTTTGTTCCTCTTCAAGGTGGGAGGGCAAGTGGATTCAAAGTAGGCTGAATCCTAAGGGCAAAGAGCCAACCCTGAATATTGCTTACTTAGCAAGAGCCATTTAACACTTCCCTGGAATTCTGGGTATTTTGAAGAGGCTAACACACCACCTCATTCTAGAAGTTAATGAAGCTGCAGCTTTTGTCTGTGTTTCATTCTCTTGCATGTCCCAATCAATTGCATGTTAATGATAGGACAGGAAAACTGCAGTGTGACTGGAATTAGAGCAGCTAAGTACTCCAGATTTCGGTAGTGGTATACATTGTCTCTAAACCACAAGACTTCCCTGTTCATTCTAACTCTGACTTGTTCTTACAGGGCTGTACAGAAAAAGAGAGACGATATCTAATCTAGGATAAGATGGTATAAAATGGACTTACACATGTACTACTTTCCTATTAACATTGACTTTTTCCATCCATGCTGCCTGCTGTCTGATGTGGCAGAACCACTAAGCCCAAGTGCTCCTGGGGATCCCAAATTATTAGGTTGTGCTTGAAAGCCAGTAGAGTAATATCTCAACCTTTTCACTTGAACTCCTCTGTAGTCTATGTCACAAGTAACTCTCCAACTGACAAAATAATGTGTAGCAGCAGGCAGGCTTAGCTTTTGCTAGGGTTCAAAATGCAACATTATCTGTGTTACAATGGATGTCATGGGTTTTAAGGTCTACTACTCCTTAAGTGAACCCATATTATGATTCATCCCTCCTCCCCCTTCCCAGATTCATTATTCATCATGTCATTCATAAGTACATTGCATGGCAATCAAGCCCACACCCTCCCAAGCACAAGAACCCCCCCAAATCAATTAGCCCTTTTCCCCCTCACAAACAAATTCTTACAAAGAGTTGCATACAAAGCTTTTCCCTCTAGAAGAAGTGGTTATATAACTATTTAGAGCCAGGATCTGTCCTATAATACTCTGTATTACATATCCCAGAAGCTTCTGAAATTTAACTATTAGTTGTGTGTACTTTATATTTCCCTCTTTCTCCCCCCCAAAGAGCAGAGAACATTTTTTCTCTTTTGGTTACTTATTTTCATATTAACCAACAGAGTAAACAAAGAATAAAGAAACAGTCTCTGTGTCACTTATTCTGTAATATTGTGCATCTGAACTTGAACACAAAATGGCATTTTCTTGGGCAGAATCTTCTTTATTAAAGGTGTAGTCCACAGAAAACAAAATCAACTTTCCCTTTCAATTGTATAGCTAAATTCACCACATAATGCTCAGACATCAAGAAGGCATCCTGATCTGGTACTATTGTAAGCATCACAAAAAAATATCAAGATAGGCAAGAAGGCAGGATGGAGAGTCAAATCCAAATAAATAAAATGACATGCTTTGCTCTTGGCTCAATAAGAGCTTTTGCAGGCAGAGGCAGATTAAGATGTATTGAGGCCCTGAGCACAAAGAGCATTTGGGACCCACACACACCTCAGGGGCTTAGGAGCACTGGAACCAGGAGGGCTGGGGAGCCATTCTCCCAGACATACACTTTTAAAAGTGGGCAGCCCATGCCAGCAGCAGCAGCCTCTTCCCGATGTGGGGAAGCCTGAGCTGGGTCATGGTAAGAGCTACCCAGGGAGCCCGGGATGCCAAGGGGAGCCCAGGACCTTCCACCTGCTCTGGGCAGTTTGCCCCAAAAGGTAGGAACACGGTACAGGGGCTGCTCTCAGGCAAGCTGGAAAAAAAAAAAAAAAGCAGATCACCCAGCTCTAGTTATCAGTGGTATCTGTGGTTCTTCTACAAAAGTTGCTTTGAGCTACTTTTTTATTGTTTCGTCTGTTTCTGTGCAATCTGAAAAAGTACCGAATCAAACAGCAGTTTACCATATTGTCATTCTTTTCAGTAAGACTCATGCATATATTTTTGTCTTTCATGGAGTCTTTAATGGTCTGTCAACAAAGAGGAACTCTGAAATATATAGCTGTGTGCCACCATCCTCAAATAACTTGTTTGTACATGATAAAATTTTAACTGTGGTGAGGGATTCCATGCTTCGATAAAGACACATGGAAAATTTGCTCTTAAAACACTGACTGCATATCATTTAAAATGGTTAACAATAAAATAAAGCAACAGGTCTGTATCTCCTTTCATGTACACCAGTAACTCCATGAAATGTGGTGCAAGTGAGACAAGAATCAGGCAGAACAGTAGAACTGGTCAGAAAAATGGAATTTCGTTACCACGGGAAATTCTGAAATTGTTAGTTTTTGTTCTGAGTCTGAATGAAAAGTCAAAACTTCCAAATTTCTGTGGAAAAGAAAATTAAACAATGAAATGAGCTCCAGAGACGTCAAAACATTTGGTTTCAATAGTACTGTATCATTTTGTTTCGATGTCAAAACATTACACTATCATATAAAATAATAAAAAATTGTATATAATATTAAAAATAATATTTTAATATAATACTGTGGAGAATGTGGGAGATATCTATTATTTTGTATGCATACTCTTCGTACCTCAGTTTACCGGCTTGATATTATTCTGGTTGACGGCATGGAGTTAAATCAAAGGAAGCTGAAAGGGGAGGAAAAAGGAGGAAGTGAAACTATAATAGAGACAAGGTATCTTCAGGGCTAATACCGAAGGATCTTAAGATAACATTGAGTGAGCTAGTCAGTTGGAAATTCCTACCCTGGCTAGCAACAGCAGATAACAGGCCTATTTGTTCAAGGCAAGAGTCTGATATCAAAAGAACAAGTTCAAACTGTTAAAAACTGCCTAGAGGAAGAAAGGAAGAGACAAAGAAGAAGCTTCAGAAGGAGAGCCTGTCGTTTCCTTCCCAGAGAGAGCTGGAACTTGTAGCAGGACTGTGGAAACAAGGCAGAGACTCTCCAGGATGTGTCTGTGACAACGGGGCTCATCTAAGCTTTGCGAGAGACAATTAGCTGTAGGCAGGACCCAGGCACGCAGACCTGTTGGGGTTTCCACCTTTCCTCCATGCTTGCTATGTACCTGTGGGAGATCTGTCAACGTGTCAGGAAGAGACATTGTAGCAGGTGGCAGTTTACTGTGCACCACCACGTTGCCAGAGCTCACGTTACAGGCACCCAGCTCCTGCTAGCCCCCTCTTGCAGGCCCTTTGAGAACGCCACACAGTTTCTCTTTTACCTACCAGCACCCTCACCCCCGGCTGACTGAATAGTAGAAGAGATTCAAACAATCCTCACAGAGTCCCCGAAATAAAGTCCATGATCAAAACACTAAAGTTCAGACTCACCCATGGCTCTTCTGCCATACACCACACATGTCCTAGTCTGCGCCATACAAAGCCACTGCTCCCAGCCCTTTCCAGCAGGAGTTCAGCCCTCTCACCTCAGCTTCCTTCTCCTATTAGACAGGCCCTGCAGCTTCTGCTGCTCTTTATAAGGAATCACCTGATCCAATCCACGTGTGCCTCTTTAGTAATCAGGACTGGCGGCCTCAGCCCTTACGGGGAAAACTACACTGTTACAGTTATTCTGACCAGCCACTGTTCACAGGCTCCTGGAGAAGAGTGACTTGCAGGTACCAACTGCTGGTTGGCCTGTTGTGGTAACACAACTGGAAACAGGGGAGATGCCACCCCAAGATCTGGTCTTAGAGTAGAAGAACTGCAGCATTCCACCTGCAGATAAAAGACACTGAAATCTGGCACTAAGGAGGGCACTCGTGAGGGACTGCAAGGGGTGTGTGCTGCATTGCTCACCCTTGCAGCTATGGCAGGAGAGTGGGAAGTAGGGGCATTGTCACCTGGTGATCCTGTCTAAAGTGGGATGAACCACCGAGTTCCCTGCTGGGAGGAGTGCAGGTATAGGTCTGGCACTTGGAAAGAATGCTCACGAGAGACTGAGGGAAAGATCAGAGGTGCAGCTTGCCAATGAGCCATCACAGATATAAGTAACAATGAAACAATTTGACCCTACGGAAATGGAATTTTTGACGTTATTGAAATGAAACAAGAAAGTTAAAATTATTTGTTTTAGCACTTTCCCCTAGAAAATTTCATCAAAATGAACATGTTCCTGCAAAATGTTTCCATTTTGCATTTTCTATTTAGTCAAAAAGTTTTCAGCCAGCCCTACAGACTTGTGATAATACTGAGCTCTTTTTATTAATATTATTATAAAATGTTTGCCAGTCAGAGTGCTTTATAAGGAAAGCTAAATATCATATTCCCATTTTACATGAGGGGAAAACAAGACACAGTGAGAACAAATGATGTACCCAAAGGCACTTTGTGTCTCGGTGGCCATATGATAATAGAATACACAAAGCTGTTGCCAGTCCCATGCCCTATTCACTAGACAATGCTGCCATAAAAAAGCAGCCACCGTCACAGGAGTTATTTTGTTTCATAATTCAAGCAAAATAAGTGCCTTTGCTTACTGTGGTCTGCTTGTACTATTAATCAAAGCACTTCAGATATGATAAAAGCAGCTTTGTTCAAGGTCCTCATAATGGCCCTGTCCCAAAGCCCATTGAAGTCAATGGAAGGAGTTTCATTGATTTCAGTGGGCTTTGAATCAGGTCCTATATGTTTCACTGCAGACTCTTGCATAGAATGGCAAAGGAATTCACTCTGGCTCATCAAATTTTAATGAGCAAAATAAATATTAGTTACCATACAAAGAGAGGAAAATAGAATTTTAGACCATGCTCCATCCCAAGGTCCACATGTAGCAAGATTTCTGGCTCACGTAACGAGATGGACACCGAAGTGAGGAAAACAGCTGTTTATTGTCGACAGACTCAGCGGAATCTTTTCCAAAGGCTGAGCCCCGATTATACTGGGGCGTCGCCTTATATACATTTTAAGATTATATGAATATTCATACATAGCATCACTATATTTTACATAGATAAGCTTCAGTGAGGATGCGCAGTGTGTATTTCTTTGTCTAAGTTTTGTGGGGGAATATGCGCAGTTTGGTTTTCTTTGTCTAAGTTTTGTGGGAGAATATGCGCAGTTTGGTTTTCTTTGTCTGAGATTTAGGGCCTGGTTATCTCTTTAGGCATGTGGGAGAAGGTACGCGGTATATAAGTTTTTATCTAAACTCCAGGCCTTTCTGAACTCCTCCTAACACTGAGACAACTAGCCCTTTATTAGAGACTACATACAAACTAGTGATTATATTTTTCATTACTTTACAAAACTATATTTACAGTTAGATAATTAGCCAGGTGCATTTTATTTACAATACAGCATGTAAGCTTTATATTCAGCCAAATGAAGCCAAGGAAAAAACTATATAATTTGCCTCACTAATACAGCCTGCCTCACACAAGGGAACTCAGACATAGGAATGACGACATTTTTTCCTTGAGTTAGACATAAAAATATACGTTTTCAAGAATCTGACAAAAGACATGCATCACTGCTATTATGGTCTTGAGTCTGTGGCAGTGGTGATACTGGGGAACTCACGAGGTCTGGTTTCGTTTCCCAGATCTACCATGGTCTTCATAAGTGACTTTGTACAACTCTCTAGAGCTCAAATCCACAAAGGGACCTGGGCTCCTAAACCTCAGATTTAGGTGTTCAAGTTCCACTTTTAGGCACCTGTGTGATCCACAAAACCCCTGCTTGGCTGCTGTCAAATCTTTTAGGCCCCTAAACTCACTCTGTCTAAAGTTTTTGCAGTAAAAATTCCCTGGGCACCAAAATTTCTGCCTGTGGGCATGTGCATTGCTACCTCACTCTAGGCACTCAGAAACATGAGCCCCAGTGCAAGCCCCAAGCCAGAGAAAGTAGGCATTCCCTTTCCTATCTTGGTGTGACCTAATCCAATAAGCATGCTTTGAGCAGGCCTGCTTGATCAGGCCCCATTCAAGATCCCAGAGAGGAAGCAGGGCCTCTTTTCTCAGTTTTAGCCCAGTGGTCAGAGCACTCACCTGGAACGTGGGAGACCCAGGTTCAATTCCCTCCTTTATCTGATGGGGAGACAGGATTTGAACAAGCGTCTCCCAGCTCTGAGAAAAGTTGTCTAATCACAGGGCTACTCACTATTCTAGGAGATGACTGTTTCAATCTCCCCTGTTGAAACTGTTCCACTCTGGAATAAATACATCAATTGCCCAGTACTTAAGGCACTCAAGCTGACCCAGCTTCCAGTCCCCCTGCTCCAGTGACTATTTACCATCACCATCGCCTCCTCTTCCGGCTTTCATTGTAACAGCAACTTGCCTAAAATGCTTAACTCCAGGGAATGGGCTTTCAGCTGTGGATTGCAAGCGGAGATAGATGCCACACTGCATCCCAGACTAAAGGCATATCTATACTGCCCTGCAGTTCAGACTATAGGAGTACAAGCAGCAGTGCCCACCAAAGCACTGCACTGTAACCTCACTGTGTGGATGCTGCGGCCACAAAGAAAAGGTTCCTAGTCTGCATTAGTGTAATTCTTTTCAAAGAGGATTACACCAATGCGAATTAGGAACCTTTTAGTTCACTCCTGCAGCATCCACCTGGGGGAGTCAGAGCACAGCACTTCGGTGAGTATTGCTATTTGCAGCAGAGCAACATGAACAAACCGCTAGGCACCTAACTTCATGAGAGGGGTGGGGCTTAAGACACATTGACACCCGTCTCATTGACATCTCCCATTGGCTAGTTTAGGCAGCTCCCCACCCCTAGTGTGCTATATTTTTTTGGATCCCATTCTTAGTGCCGGTCTCTCACTATTCATTCTATAGAGAGCCCAAACAGCTAACTCAGGGTTTGTGGATCCCAGTGTTGTTCCACTGATTTTTCAGGTGCCTAAAAGTTAGGCATTGCAACTCCTACGTCTCTTTGTGGATCTGGCCCCATGTGCCTGAGTTCACCATTGATAAAATGAGGATAATAAATGTTTTCTCATATCCTGTGTTTTTAAAAATTTGTTATACCTTTGAGCTAGAGACTGTTTCTTACTATGTATTTGTACAGCACCTAGCACAATGGGACCACAGTGTCGTCTGGGGCCTCTAGGTACTACCATCCATGTAATAAATAATAGCAAAGTTTAAAGGTAGCCATCTTGTTCCCATCACTTGAGTGATGTGTCAAATTAAACATTTTGTTCCTTTAGAAAGAGTACTCAAAATGCTGTCAAGATCCATGGGATATCCGTTTATCTGATTCACAGATTTTATTTGCACCAGTCAAATTGGCCCAAGATACTACCTCCAGAAAATTCAAGTTTATTTTAAAAGGACTGTAAGAATATAGCAATGCCATAGCTCGGTTGCCATGTAAACAATTTTTCTAGCGCAGGCCAGTTTTAGCACCCTACATGGAAGAAAATAAGTTTGTACATTAGAGATTAAAAATACCCACCACATTAAAGTACCAAAGCCATGGGGAGCTCTCTTAAAATCAATTTGCTATTTGTAGCGGCTCTAGGACATACAATCTTCCACTTTGACTGCTCACTAAGGAAAGGCAGATAGTCATTACTAAAGTCATCAAGAACTATTAGATACTGCAGTGTCATCAGTATATGAACATTTTAAACTGTGAATAATCAACCTAAGGGCAGCACATAGACAAGGCAGAGGTACCAAAATGAAGTCCAGAGACACTCAACATCAACTGGTAAAGATCATATATACTTCTTATTTTGTATGGGAATAGTGGAACAGTGAAAGCAATGCTGTGCCTATATTTAGATCTTAAGGTCTCTTATCCAGTCCAGAGCAGAGGGGATAGCCATGTTAATGACTGAAACACCTCCAGAATGAGCATAGATCAGGCAACCATCTGTGACGTATCTGACAGTTTGCACCATGCCACAGTCACAGTTTGGCAATTCCCTCGCTTTCCATCTATGGAATAAGTATGTGCATCTTCCATGTAAGTTGTGGATATGGTTTAGAGCTGTCCATATGCACTAGATAGAATAAACCTGGCACTTGCACAGCTGGGTCATCATTTAGATTTTTGTTTAATACGTCAGCAGCTGCCCAGACTTCAGATCATCTTCTGTGAATGTCCTTACCTTCCTCAAGGAGGGCTATGGCAAGATACCAGAAAGGTTTTCTTGATTTTAATTGGTGAGAGAGGTGTTCTAGGTCACGATGCAGCAGTAGTGAAATATTTGCCATGATCTTTATGTACTCCCTGACTGTCACAGCTTCTCATCAGATATTTGCTGGTGTGATGTTAGCCAGTACCAATAGCCATGGAAGTGTTGTCGATGTCAGGGTGCTGCTAATTATGTGAAGAACGGCATTAATTTCAATGTCCACTAAAACAGTACATGGGCTTCCAATCCAAACTGGGGCACACTATTCCACTGTGGAATGGACCAGGGCTAGTGTCGATATTTGGAGCGTGCGGGTGTCACGTTCCCAAGATGCCCCTGCAAGCTTCTGTATGATGTGACTCTAGCCTTCATTTTCCTTTTGGTTTGTTCAAGGTGGTGACAGAAGCTGAGCATTTAGTCCAAGGTTATCTCCAGGTACCACATTATGATCATGCATCAACAGTGACCCCCAGAAATTCATGTTTAATGTCTTCTTGTCCTGAGTATTATTCAAATGAAAAGCTGATTCAAATGGAAAGTTGATGTTTGAGGCATTTGGCTTTAACTTCTGTCTTGACATAGGTTTCTAATTCTTTTAGGTACTCTTCTAGAACCTTTTCTGATGAGGAAGCCTGAGTAGCCAGTGCGATGTCATCCATGTGCATGAACTTTCAGGATGATGTTGGTGGAATATTGCTGGTAAATAGGTTGAAAAGAGCTGGAGCCAGAACAGACTCGTGTGAATTTATTACTCAGTCTTCATAGGCTGTTGCTTGGTGGTTTTTTTATACTAAGCCACCTATGCTGAGAAAATGGAAGTGCATGGAGAAAATACATAATCCTAGATCTGCGTGAAAAAATGGCATTGAAAGATCGAAAACTCTCCTCTGTCTATGCTGGTTAAATGTCTGGATTCATTGGACCACCCCTTTTGCATTCTCATGACCTCATGACATGTTCTAATGACACTCCTGATTGATGATCAGTGAATTCCTTCCACTTTGTGCAATCCAAGATTAATCCCATTGCACAAAGTATGTCCAATGAGCACAATACTGGACCTTCTAAAATACCTGATTGCCTCATTAATTAATACCATTATTGTTGGCCTCAATTTGTTTCAGGTGGAACTGAGTGTAGGTAAAGAATGAGGTTTATTAATTAGAAAATATACTCCAATGACTGTGAGAAAGAACTCTTTTCTGCATCTCTCAAAAGCATTGACAAGAAACAGGAAGGAAAGAAAGAAAATTATAATTCAATTATTTTAAAAATTCTAATTCCATAAGGATCTACTTTGGTCATACTTATTGCATAATTTTGAAAATCCTGGACAAAACAGTCCCAGCATTGAGAATGGACATCAGTTCAAGAACAGATGATGATTTATTGTGATCTCTATAGTATTCTTTGTGAATTATCACTCAACATAGTAATTTCTACCAAATGCACAGGGAAGACTGATATAGTTCCTTTCTAAATAAACAACACAGCACATTAAAAAAGAAAAAGCAAACAAACAAACAAACAAACCTCTACTTTTGTAAATATATGAAACAGCAACAACTTCTGCCAACCTGGGTAGTAGTAGTGTTTGCATTTTGGGGAAAAGTCCTCCCACACTCCAACAGCAAACAGTTTTTGAAGGCAGAAACATTCATTTAGTCACACAATTTGCTTTTGCTCCTCAGACAGGAAAAAGAGGGTTTCCTGTTCCCCCAAAACTCAACTGTCACGATAGCTGTAGCAAAAGGCATTGTTAGCTGACTGTCCTCAATCAAATCCATAAAAACAGAATAATCAAAATACCAGTGTCTGTGAGCAGTTATTCATAGATCCAGTACTAGTAGTTTCTCCCTATCACCAGTCCTGCAACCTTTTAAGCATACGGGTGATATAACTCACATGAGTAGACCCACTGAAGTCAATGGGACTACTCACATAAGTAAAGTTATGGCATGCTTAAGCATTTGTAGAACTGGAGATTCAGTGAAATTGTTCAGTGAAATTGAACAGTGAAATTCAGCTCTGCTGATGGCAGTGGAATCTTGCTGTTGACTTCAGTGGTGCCAGGATTTCACATATAGTATATAAGTGCCTGATCCAAAGTCCAGTGAAATCAATGGAAGATTTTAAAAGACTTTGGATCAGGCCCTATGTGCATTTCAGACACCTATATCCTTTCCTTCTGTGGATACCCTGGCAGCAATCAAACTGCTTATTGTTTTACAGCACTGTCCCTTATTCCATTCACGGCATGTGACCTCTCCAGTTAATTAAAAAAAAAAGAGGAATGTCCTGCATAGTCAAATTTACCAATCAGTCACTGTAAAATCACTTTGGACAAAACCCCAATGCTTAACAGCAATAATCATCGTATATCCTGCATTGCTTCTATGTTAACGTCTGTACAATATTCTAACTGAAAATAAAACAAAATACTTTCATAACACTTGAGTTACATTGCCATTATACCCATAGCAGATCTTTTAAAAAATATAGTCACAGAATATTCAGTAGATGGAGTATTATGTGTTGCACAAAGGAGGGTCTTGAGCTGGGAAGTGTGGGTGGGATGGAGGCAGCCACTAAGAGAGGAAACAAGGGGCTGACTATTGACACTACAGATCAATGGCAGGAGCATACCAGATTTCCATTCTCTTTCTTCACTTACACCTGCAGAAAGAGCACACGCATCATCTTGAAATTCAATATTCTTCTCAAGGCCTTGAAGCCATCTTTGATTGTATTGACTCCCTATTTACTCATGTCATTTGTTTCTTCTTGGATGAAAACTCATGGCAATTCTCCAGCATTCTTCAGGAGACACTCCACCCTTATTGCCCTCATCCTTTGACCTGGCACTCAAGAAGCAGTATATAACTTCTTCTCTTTATTGCAAGTTCCTTCTGACAGATTCTTCATTATGGAATCAAAGTTCTAGGGTCCTTACTCATCTGTATGTTTAATTTATGGCTTACAGAAATGTGAAGAGCTGGCTGGAATGATGTAATGGAGCAATGTGTACAGCATGGGTGACTCTGTGATAATGGAGAGAGAGGTATTATGACATGAGGAAACAACAAACCCAGGTTCTTTGAAAAGTGTTGCCTGTGCTCATGTCTTTTAACTCACCAAGACCCAAATGTGTGAAAAGGACCCAAAATGAGCAATGCAAAAACATCATTCATGCAGGAAACTTGAAAGGATGCAAGATTCTTAACTTTCATGGAAATGTCTTTGGGTAGCTTCAGTTTCTTGATGCTTTATTTCAGATGTAGATAATTTTCAGCAATAAAAGTGAGAAGATGGGAAAATTGTGTGGTATGTAGGGAACTTTGGGACTGAAATGACTCATGTCCCTCGAATGAGGCACACTTGAGCGATACATTGATGCTCCCCCTAATGTTGCCCTGACAGAGCTCATTGGCACCTAGAGGGGACTATGCCCTCCCCAACTGGAAACATCCCTTCTAGGCATGGGTCTTAGAGGAGACCCAGCACTAGCATCCTAACTTTTTCCTCCTGTGTAATTGTGATGGGAGTGAGAAGGGGTTCTTTTTATTATTTCCACTTCTACCAAACCCACTCAGGGCCAGCTGTAATTTATATCTCCTTCAATAGGTTAAAAATATGAACGCCTCAGTATTATGCATTGATAATGACTTGTTATAACTTTACTGTCTGGAAGTGGGTATCTTTACTAGCTATTTAATTTTAATCTATGAGAGATATGTGCATTTTCTGGATCTTGCCAGTCACCAATGACCCAAATTTGTCATTGCATTTACTTTAAGTAGGACAAATTAGATATGCAGTTATGGCCAAATCCTGCAGCCCTCATTCCAGCAAAACCCCCATTGAAAGAATTTACCCCATTCCATTCACAAAACATCTCCATGGAGGAGTCCAAACATTTACAGGAAAAGGATAATAGGGATATAGCCACAATGTGTGTGTGAGACATTTCTTTTAACTTGTAGGCTTTTCAATTCCAGTTCTTTAATTGCAGTGGAAAACTTCATAAAAAGGAAAGCATAAAAAGGAAATTAAAACTGAAAGATTAATATTTTCTTTATTGCACATTTCAAATATTCTCTCTATTGCTGGAAATCGGCTGCCTTGAGGGAGAGCATATAATTAGAATAAAGAAAAGCATCATTGCTACCAGTCTCTTCATGCGATGCTTAGAATTGGCTTGTTGGCAATGGACTGCTGAATAGATGCATTAAAAGCACGTAATCATAATGGGGATTAGTACTGTGATTGTCATAACATCAGGATCCAGTACTTGATTGTTAAAGCATTCTATTATAGGAAGGAAAACTGTTGAGATAAAATTTCTCTAAGATGTGACAAGTATTCAGAAAACAGATATATTCAAATGCCATAACAAAAAATGTCATGATTACAAAAAGCTTGGTCTTATTTCCTTGACTTGTCTTTTTAAGTATTTTTAAGTTATAACAATTTTGACAGCAAATTTTAAATACATTTTCTATAAAATGATTGGACAGTGAAAAGATGGTTACATTTTTGTTTCATGCGGCTTTGAAAATGAAATACACTGGGTTTTTTTTTTCCAAAAACGCCATCTTTTATTTCCCCCAATCTTTCATTTTCTTCCTACTGTAATTATGAGACAATCGCTGTTCTAATGGTAATTGGTAATGTCAGAGACAATTGACGCTGGCAACTCTCCATCATAAACAGCAAAACGTTCTCTAAACTGATGTTTACGGAGAAGTGCAAGATTATCTTTGTATAAGGACAATCTCATTAAAGGACAAACTGCTTTCAGACCAGCATTGTAGATCTCAAGGATTTGGTCCTACTGATTTGTCAATGGGGCAGAAAACAGCTTCTATAATTATCCTGTGCTCCAAAAAGTGAAGATCTCTGGATTCATATGTCTATCACATCCCTGATGGGACATTGGATCATTTGGATCAGGTCCAATGCACAGATCTCTCATTGAAGTGAATGGAAGACCTACATGTGGAGAGTTTAAAGGAACTGACCTAGGATTTGACCAAAAGTAGCTGGGAACAGTAGGAAATAAAAGTGTGACTAGTCCTATATCTTCCAACTTTGTTATTGTCTCCTTCTATCTTAGTATTTCACTTGTCTTATCCATTTCCCCACACATGCAGTAACCTCCTATTCCTGAGCTAGCTGATTAAAAATACAGCATAGACCACCTTCAACTCTAACTAGATACTATCAATATTCTGTACATTTCCAACCAGACTAAGAGTGGGACCACGATAGCTCTGATGGATGATCTCCTTCTGGACCCAGATTTAGGTCATACATTCATACTGGACAACTCTGCCGATAACTTTCCGTGTTTGAGATTCAGTTTATTAGCATTATTATTCTTCCCTCTGAAAAGTGAGGTGCTCTAGACACATATGCCCTCCACATCACTGAATAAATAGCGACTACTGTGAACTAGGCACTTGCCAAACATAAAAGAAGGCTGTTCTATCTCATTCATGGCAAGAGGGAAAAGAGGCACTCTGAAATGGTTTCAGTTGTATCACTCAGGCCACTTCCAGTGAGACATGATGGACACTTACTGTTTTCTCTCCAAAGTCTCAAATGGATCCATCCTCTCAACATGTACATGAAGCCAGTAGGGAAGACTGTTGAACAGCATGAACTGAAATGCTACCAATATACAGACGACGACCAAACCTACATCATCTTCACATAACAAATAAACAGCACCATCTGTTCATGTGGGCAAAAGGTCACCAAATTCTCCCTTCAATTGGAATTCACCTTTCTGTCTGCAGTTCCGTTAGCTCCCTTCCCCACTGTTTGCTAAATTTATGTTTTGTAAAGCCAAAAGCAATTCATATTATATAAACTGCATTTTACTAACCTCCACTGAAATGAGTGAAGTTTGGCTTGTAGCAGCAGAATTGTTTTCCCCTAACTTTTCAATAAGCTAAAGAAAAGGCAATATCCACCTTTAGTGGCTAGGACTCTACTTTCTCCTAGAATTGATCTTAAGCAAGATAAACCTCATCCTTGAACTTAATTGTCTTTTTAAATAATGCTCTGTGTGAAAGGCCCACTCAATAAGAAATGCACAATCAATAACAAAGCGCGAGTTTAAAAACATAATACATTTTAAACTTCTATTTTTAAGTTGAAGAGGAAAAAAAAATTGAAATTCCAGGAACGTTCCCAAAGAAAAGTTTCTAATACCGGGCACTCTCTCAGCTTTGGAACTTTTGTCATCATTACCTTCTTCTGAAGCCTTATATAAGAGAAATGAATAAATGATAGTGCAAGGTTTAAAACTGGAATGGTAATAGAGATGCTTAGAGCCAGGATTTGGAGTCTCCAATTTGCTGAATCCTATTTACCACATCCAATTGAACATGTGCTGAAGAGTTAAACTCTGGGGACTTACAAAGCCAATCCTTCCCATAGGAAATACATTTTCCTTTCTCCTTTTGAAATATCCCTTATGACTGTGGCTGTTTTCCCATACACTCAGACAGCCATGATTAACTTCAGTGAGGTTGCCTAGATGTGAAAGCAGAATCCATCTAATTGTTAATAACATAGAACTTGACTGAAGAGCACAGTTGGACCAGTTTAGATTTTAGCAATGTAATGCTTCACTTGGTGTCCAAATTATAGTTCAGCTAAATTTCAGCAAAGAAGCAACTTGTTGCCATGACAGCAGCTGAGGCAAGATATATTGACAAGAGGCTTCTGCATTCCACATAAAGAATGGGTTATGTGTTAAAACAGACAAAAAGATAGTAAATGCCTTCTGACTGAAGAATTGTGTGAATGCCTCTAAACCAGTGAGGATGTTTGCCCTCTGCCTGTACAGTAGAGAGTGCTATCTGTGCCAAGTCTCTGACACTGAAAATCTCCAATTCTCCAGAAGGCCACCGCTTATATAGGCTGTGTAAACACCATATGTGTATGCGGAGGAAACATTTCCAGAAATAAATGTGTCATATGCCAGCTCTCTATATTTGTCAGCAACATGGATAACAGGTTTGTGGAGGATGATATAACAGGGTGCTAGAATCCACCCCACGTTTTACAAAGTTATCCATGTATATAACTGGACAGGACTCGTTGTGATTTGGTTTATTTTCAGATAGACAAACAGAAGCCATTCCAAGTGCCTCTAATAACTTGCTTGCTTCTTACTTCAGTAATGAGTTAGTGTACACATTAGAGACCCTCATGAGCCCTCCAGACTACCTCATGTTAAATAGTTAAATTGAAAGCTCTCAGCATGTCCAAAATCTTGTATTTTACTGAAAAGCTCATGCCCTGCAAATGAATCAATGAATTAGAGGGCAGGCAAAGTTACTTTATATTTAAAAAATTCTCTGCACTGAACTAAACAGATTACAAACTGAACACAGGAGGCAAAAGCTATAACCCACAAACTATGCCAAACCAGGGCTTTCCCTAATGAACATATGAGACTTGTCAAAACCTAGTCAGCATGCTTGAATGGCATATACAGTAACCAGAATATGCAAGTCTCATTTATTATCAGCTCTATTCAAATAGCCCAACTAAGAAAGGGACCTCATTATGCTAGACATTGTACTAACATGTAACACAAGACAAACCCTGCCTGAAAATATATTAATCTAAATAGACTAAAACAGACAGGAGAAACAGGGGCACAGAGAGGTGAAGTAACTTGACCAAGGTCATAGAGTAAGTCAGCAGCAGAGCTGGGAATAGAATTCTTACCCTACTCTCCTGTCCATTGGTCCACCCCACCTCTCATATTACCATCCTGAATGACTGAATCCCTTCCTTCACTCCTAAAATGTTATACTGTAAAATCAAGCTCATTTAATTTTTTGTGTGGTTGATACTGAATGTTTTATTTTAGCATTGACACTACTTCTCTCATGAAATATTGTGGCATGGAGTAATTTAATACAGAGAAATAGAGGATATAGACTGACAATCTTTAGTTCTACTTTTTTAAACTAATGGTTCCTAACATTCTGTTTGTTTTTTTAACTACTGCTGCACATTGAGCAGATGTTTTCAGAAAACTATCCACAATGCCTTCAAGAGCTCTTTCATGAGTGGTAACAGCATATTTAAACCCCATCATTATTTATGTATAGTTGGAATTGTGTGTTCTAATGTGCATTACTTTGCAACGTGGAATTTCATCTGCCATTTTGTTGTACAACCACCCAGATTTGGGAGTTCCCTTTGTAATTTGTTGAAGTCAGTTTTGGATTTAAATCTCTTTGGTAATTTTATATCATCTGCAAACTTTGCCCCCTCACTCTTTATCCCTTTTTCCAGATCATTTATCAATAAGTTGAACAATACAGGTTCCAGCATGGATCCCTGGGGAACACTGTTCTTTAGCTCTCTCCTTTCTGAAAACTGACCATTTGTTTCTGATTTTTGAAGCAGTTTCTGATTCATGAGATGACCTTCCCTGTTATCCCGGGACTGCTTACTTTGCTCAACAGCTTTTGATGAGGGACCTTGTCAAAGGCTTTCTGTATGTCCAAGTACTTTATATCCACTGGCTCACCCTTGTCCACATGTCTGTTGACCCCCTCAGAAAATTTTAATAGATTCATGAGGCACGATTTCCCTTTACAAAAGTTGTGTCGACTCTTCCTCGACAAATCATGTTCCTCTGTATGTCTGACAATTTTGTCCTTCACTATAGTTTCAACCAATTTACCTGGTACTGAAAGATCACCTCTGGAGACATTTTTTAAAATTGGTGTCACAGTAGCCATCCACCAGTCACTTGTACAGAAGCTGATTCAAATGATAAGTTACATATTACAGTTAATATGTCTATAATTTCAAATTTGAGTTCCTTCAGAACACCTGGGTGAATACCATCTGGTCCTGATGACTCATTACTTTTTAATTTATCAGTTTGGTCCCAAGCTTCTCCTATTAACACCTCAGTCTGGGATGGTTCCTCAGATTTGTCATCTACAAAGAATGGCTCAAGTATGGGTATCTCCCTCACATCCTCTGCAGTGAAGATTGATGCAAATAACTCATCTTCTAAGCAATGGTCATTTTTAAAAACATAGACCTTATATGTTTGAAAATAGATCATTCTGACTTCTTTAATATTCCTGACAACTGCGTTATTCTCCCAAGTGATCAGAGGACCCTACAGACTTTGTCCTTATCCTCCCTCCTCCTAACCACTACTGGTGTTGTCATGTCCACTTGATATTATGTTAACATAGGGCTTAATTCTGCAACCTTTCATTACACATTGAGTAGTATTTACTCATTCAAATGGTTGCACTGAGTTCATATGTGAAATAAATGCTACACTACATAAGTACAGTTTGCAAAATCAAGCCCTTAGACTCTAGTCCTCTGAGGCAAAGACTCCAACTATATTCTGTTTTGTCAAGCATGTTGTGTGCCTTAAGCATGTACTTGTGTACATGTTAAGGGTATGTACACACTGATGGCGGCAAATTCGCCGCCGTCAAATTGATCTATCCAGATCAATTGAGCAGAAGTGAAGACCCACTTAATCGATCTGGAAGTCAATTCAATTAAACCACCTCCTGAAAAGGCATAGCGCTGCATCAGCGGGAACGCATTTCCCATCAGCACAGTGCAGAGGAAATGTCATGCTTAGCGTGCTTGCGTAACTCCCATCAACTGCCTCCAAACTTCCGGGTAAATGAAAACTAGGCCAAGGTCTGCATTTTCTTACTCATTTCTACATTTACTATGCATTAAATACTCAAATAATTTTAGTTTGACTTAAGTTCAACAGCACTGCCCTTCTGTGTCTAGAAAAGAAGGAAATTCCATTTTGGCTCACCTGACAGAATTGCAGCCTATAAGCCACAAGCATCTCATTTCAATTCTTGCCTGAAATAATGCTCAGGATATACACACACCCTGTGAGTTCAACCACCAGATTGTGGGGAGGGCAGGGGACAAGACTCCATTAATTAATGAAGTCTGCTTTAGTGTCAATGCACCAGTTGGCAGATGCACAATATCCTGCTATAAACTATTCTGTGCCTTCTTAGCTCCTGCATAGTTTACTGATTCTGCATTTGGCTGTCTCTCAGAGGTTCATCATTATATTCACCTGGTTTATCCAGGAATACTTCCAGCCCCCTTCCTCAAAGGCAACCAGGAGGGTATATTTATTATGTTCATCAGTCACCAAAGAGTCACACTAATTTCTTTATTCCTAAACCAAAACAGTACAAGATTGTTCATGTAATCAGCAGACATTTCATAAAGTTATAATTGTATATGCCACAGCAATTTAAGCTTGTGATATTAAAAACAATCCATTCTTCTTCGGCTTAGGCCATTGTTATCATCACCATGATTTGAGTTTCCTCAGCCAATGCACCTTTGGATTTCATTTTAGCCAATGCTGAATATATAAACATTTCCTTATTTCTTTAGTTATTTTTTTCCTTAGTTATCATTTTTAGTAACAGTTGACAAATACTGATGTTTTTTCACTGTATTGCTGTTGTTCCAACATAGAAACTAATAAACCCTAGCTCTGGATTTTCCACTTAGATGTCCCTGAGCATGAGATTCCAAGTAATAGTGTCATCCTGATAAGAAAGCTCCTCACCCCCATTGAAAAGAAAATAAAGTGTAAATTAATCTATTTTCTTCTATAATCTCTCTCTCCCTATTTGATAAAAGCAGGCCTGGAATCATTTTTAACCGTGGATGGTTTGTTTTAATTCTTATTCATTGCAAGCTCAAGTCAGAAACAAACCAGTTTTCTAGAGCAAAATATCCTGTTTCCTTATTTCACTGCTGTTCCATGATTTATCTTCAGACATTTTTCTTGGTCTCTCATCCTGTGAGCTTGCAATGAAGTTAATAGCTGCATCCATGGTGAGAGCATCATTGCTGACAGATGGTAGATAAGAAAAAATTGAATCAGTTAAAGTCAGAGAGAAGTTGGAGAGCAGACAGAGGTAATTAAAATGGCACTTCGCTCAAGACTTGCAGAAGAGAGGTCATTTTTGCCCTTAAGAAATATATTAATCTATGGTACAATAATCAAGATTACCACCTGTTCAACAATTTAGTGACAGTCAATAAGATCATTTTTAAATGTATGTATCTCTCTCCCCAAATCAGTTTCCTCATTAGATTCCAGATAGGTAACACTTTTTATCAAGCTGTTGGAGGTTAAAATATCTGAACACAGTGAGCACTACTAGAAAGTGTATGCTAGTTCTAGTAATCTACCTTCTTATAGCAGTACTGATCCATTTTAAGTATAGAGCATACTTCCAAACTGCACCATTTAATGTACCTGCTAGATGTTTACCAGTTACTACTTTATATAGGGTTTTCTTCGTTTTTTTATGCAAAACAGTAACACCACTAATGGACATCTGCAAAACCAGTTTTAATAGGTTAACTTTTTTAATGGATGCACACTGAAGTTACATCTCAACAGACTTGCATTTTTAAATATGACTCTACTTTACCCCTACTGGTATACATTTTCCCCTTCTGAAAAATACAAAACAAAAAACAAACAGAAAACTCCAACAACCATAGACAACTTGAATTGGATCATGCCATACAAACATTTGTACAGAACATGGTTAAAAAAAACCCCTTTGGCTCACTTATCGGAAAAAAAGTGTGAAGAAAAAAACTATGCGATAACTGAATGGTACTTAAAGTCCAGTGTTGCTGATGGATACATCTATTTCATATTTTTCATGGTGGAAATTTTAGTTATGTCATTTTTTTTAAATTTAATTTATAGGCAAATTTTTTTCTTTCTCCTCCAGATAGTGAGCAGCAACTGAGTTGACAAAAAAATATTTTGTATATATCTAGAAAAGTCCAGATCCTCGATGCCTAATATTTGGGTTCCACTATAAGTGAATTGTTTTTTAATGGAGGTGATCTATTTTAAGACTTTTTAGCTCAATTTTCTCCTGAGACTGCAGTAAGGAAAGTAAGGAAAGGCTCATTTTCATTGAACAAGACTGAAGGTGGATTAATTGGTGAATACAGCTTTTGAACTTTGACTCATGGGTTTATTTATTATACATTAAAAGCACAGAAGTAAAAAAAATACATCATTCAGAAACAGCCAGGTTGATTAGTGGTTGATTATTATCCCTTTGACACATTGTTAGATCTAAAACACTGAGAAACGGAATTTAAAATAATTTTCAGTTGTGCTGAAGAGAGTGCAGGAGGCTACTCTTATCATTAGGCCACATCCTGCAACCTGTACTTATGTGAAACTCTTATGTCAACTTATGTTATTGATTTTAATGGCCAGTCCTCCCTGTTGTCATTCTCTGTTCTCAGGAGCTAGAGAAATTTGTATCAGATCTTCTCAGGCCCATCAGATGCTCTGCTATTAGGCAAACCTACGGATTCATAGAAGGAACAATCTATCTGCTTTAAAGAACTGATTTCCACGATATCAAGGTGCTTATATCCCATATATGCAGGTGAAGCATTCTTAATCTCTCAGTTCACTGTTCCTTTAATATTCCTCCCTCTTCCTCCTCTCCCCCCAACCCCTGCTGTCCTTGTGCCTGGGCTCAGGTGGAGCAAATTAATCTGACCCAGTTCAAAACTTATTTCTAAACAGAACTAAGAAATGAAACCTGTCTCCATGCACAACATTTACTGTCACTTCCATCAATCCTTTCCAGAAGTATTGATTGGCTAAAATATTGCTGAAAGGCATGTGGGCAACAGATGAAGGTGTCTAGACATACAGTTCATCAACTTAAACCTGGAAGTATTCTATTCTTAATGGATATGTCATGGCAACCGGCACTCCCAAAGAATACGTTCAGCGTGTTTTGGCTCACCTGATTCACATGTAAATGATACATGCATGCACTTTGTTGTCACTGACATTTTCTGTAAAACACTCACTCCCACACCTCAGGAGGTCCAAGGTGAAATTAAGTTGGGCCTCAGAATGGATTTGAAGTAGTGGAAGCTAATGACATGTAAAATTGGTGGGGAAAGCTGATCTATATATTCAGAACAGCAGGTGATAATCAAGCTGTCTGACTCTCACTGACTAGGGTCAGAAAGGAGCCCTCAGGGCACTGAAAGGCATCTCTAGAAAGAGGACGGGACCCACACAATGATGCAAATAAAGAAGTGGTATTGTAAGCACTTTTAATTGACGTTAACTATCAAATACTTCTTAATTTACATGCTGCCATTTGAAACCGAGCAAGTTATTTTCTTTTAAAAAAGCAGCCCATCACTTCAGAAGTGAAAACAAATTGTATGTGCGAAGCATCAGTCAGGTGTTATAGATGCACTGCCTGGTGTCACCTAGCAATCTGAGCACAACAGAGAGAAGCTGCCAGGGTATGCGGAGGCTGGCATATGAACATAAAGGCCAGAAGAGATTAGAAAACTGACGTCAGGATTGTTCTTTGATTTGGTGTGAGAAATGTGGAAACTGGAAAAAAAACTCTCAAAAGGCTAATGGTCACCGCGTAGGCTCCCCATCTTCCCAGTGAAACTGCTGGCAGCCCTAATCACCTCAGAGAGGGAATATATGGCCAGGAAAGGGGAAGTCAAGGTACTACTGCAGGTAGTGCTGGGTGTGCATGCTGCACTGTTTGTACAGCAGTAGAAAGTGCCACTGTTAAGTTCATTCCTTCAGTATTTGCAAAGACATTCCACAGCCTGGCTCTCTCTGCACTGCTTCTTGCTACTTGGCAGGGGTTAAGCCAGTCACTGAATGCACAGGTTGTATTTTAGTCCC
>ML675624.1:52988151-53016384 GCA_007922155.1 Mesoclemmys tuberculata | reverse complement strand
TTGGCTTAGTGGAGCAGTCCTGGGGAGGAAACGATGGGCAATGGGGGATATTTGTAAGGGAGTGGGGCAGAAGTAGAGGAGGGCATAGGTAGGATCATTTTCCTTCCCCTCTGAGTATGTCACTGCACGAGAATGTGGTACACAACTTTGCCTCCTTATGGTTATTCTCAACAGCGCTTCTGAGCTCACAAAGAACAAAGGTCCCTTGGATGATGACTATTACATCTGTTATACTTAGAAACAAAATAGCAGGATCTTATTCAGAGGAATAATGCAGTATGCCGCGTTTATTGTGAATACAGAACTTTTTTTAAAAAGCAATTGGCTACACACACACACACAGACACACAGTTCTGCAGGAGGGGTATAATTACCAGCCTCTGTGTTGTTCAAGCTGAGCCACCAGCCATATGGATAGGGCATGAGGATGGAGCTGGGCTCCATCACTCCTGACGCGATGATCCTTGGGGTTTGCAGAATGAACCTAAAGTCCTTATTTTTTTTTTACCCCATTTTTATCCATCCCCATTCAGGTCTATGGATTTAGCCAAGTCATGCTGTCCCTGTGTTTGATGTGATTATTAATCACTCTTGATGTTGCAAACATGACAGTTTTCTGTTATCCTGCCATTCCTGTTTCACACTGTCTTGTTCCTGTCCTTGGGCGTTCTCTGTGTTCCGGGGTTATTTTGGTCTACATTTTTTGGCCATCCAGATTGTAAAAGTACTTTAAACAAAGCATTATTTTCCCCTTTTGCTGCTCTGGAGATTTAGGGCTGCCACCTCTGCATTTCCTTATCTTTTACAAACTCAGACTGCATTCACTGCTCAATTACACAAACGACCGGTAATTTTTTTTACTTCTAACAAAACATTGGGATCACATACCTACCTAAAACTACATTCTAATAATCAAAAAAACTACAATCTTAGAAAGAAAACAGATGCCATGGTAGAATTAACTATCAATATGGATTCCACTGACATTCATTAACAGAGGCCTATTTATAACGGATGTTCCTTGATTTACACAACAAATGCATTCTTGATAGGCATTAGTCACTTAAATATTACAGCAAAAGGGCCTGAGAATGTTCCAGAACAAACATACATAAGTTCTGAGGAACAACACTCTAAGTGTTCTAGAACGTTGAAGCAGGATGTTTTCCACACATTTATAAACACAATTACGTGTCCTGGGATTCTAGGGCTGAAGATGTTTGAGTGACAGCAAACTAGACAGCAGAATGTTGAACTATCACTGTTGCTTTCATTTGCCACAGTGCATAAGGCCTCAGATAGCTCTTGCTCAGTGTCATCAAACTATTGCTTTCGACCTACACATCAAGGGATTGTAGAAAAATTACTTTTTTGGAAACCCTGTTCTTTGAAGCTCAAGTCATTGAACTGGGTTTTCAAAATATAGCATCTGGATGATCCTTACACTAATAAGAGTCATTATCAGGGCTATGCTGAACTCCCGGAAGCTGTGCAAGACTATAACCCTATGAGTATACAGTGCCACAAAATGCTGAAGAGAATCAATCATAAACTTACAGAGAAAGGAAGCTTTGCTGAGACTTTTTTTTTTTTTTTAAAAAGGAACATGGATCCAAGAATTCCAAATAGATGAGATAGGACACATTTGAAAGAGCAAATCAAAAAAGTGTGGAGAATCCCAGGGAGGTGATGGAGAGAGGACAAGGATAAGAGAATAAGAAACAGAGAACATATCAACACAAAGTTAGAGAAGGAGGGTGGAGGGAGGTTATGAAGAATTTGAAAACAAGAAAGGCAATTTTTATCTGGATTCAGATTCAAAGCCTCTGAAGGTAATAGAGGATAGCAATGACTTGGATCTAAACAAAAGATTGTTTTGGACCCCATGAAATTTAGAATTAAATATTAGGAAGAACAAAAGAAGAATTTCACTTATTGGACATGATTAAGGAATATGATTAAAGCATTATTTTGTAAGGATTTCAGCAGTTGTCGTCATTTTTAGTTTGTCCAATGAAATTTTTTTTTATCTTTGCAATTTCCACAAGATGCTTCTTCATTTCTCAATGTGTTTACTGCATATCGATAGTTTTTCTTAAATGGCTCATTCATTATATGCTTGCTGTGCTGTACTGTGCATCTATATTTTATGCTGGCACTTTTATTTCTCTCTCTTTAGTTCCTGCTGTGGTAAAGTTCAACAAATAATTTGTTTAGGGTGGTTAGTTTTTTGTTTTTCAATCTCTGAAGTAGAATGTACTAATTTATATTTTTTAGATCACTGAATTAAAGCTTTTTTTTCCTGAGTCTTTCTGTGAAAGCTAATTGCCTTCATTTCTTGAAAGGGAACTGACTTACTGTGTCTATCCTGCTGCTACTAAACTTGGCTGTATTAGAGGTCTTGTTTTCTTCATTAGTTTTGATATATTTGGAAGACTTTTTTCTATCATTCCATCCTCCTGTCTAAGTTTTGCAAGTGACTGAGTAATGTCTAGCAAACTAACCATGCTTTCACTTGTATTTTATGTCTGAAGTGTATAATATCCATTAGATCATCAAATGCTTAGTCCAGATTAAGTTAATTTTAAGTAGTCATCAACTTTTTAAAGCTATGTCTGAGTTTTTGGCTTTGCTTACAGTTATTACTTTGGCAAATCCATAAAAAGGCTTGTACTCATAAAATGTGTGCTTTGGTTTATGAATAATTTTGAAGATATCCCCAAAATGCATAAATTGGTATTCTTCAAGCATCTCATTTCAAAGTGGCATGGATTAGGCTGTGTGTTACTATAGCAGGAGACTTGTCTCCTGAATGGATCAAAGGCAGCAGAGTGACCCTGTGTCTGGGAGTAGATGTGTTAGTTTCTATTAGGAAATACATTCAGCATAATGAATTGTCTGTGTAATTTAACTAATTCAGGATTCCTATTGATTACAGGATGCTGAGACAGCAGTTTTATTGAACTTTGAGGGTTTTTTAAACATAATCACTTTTTCAGTTTCCTTGATGTAATCTTACAGATTTGTGCTAATGTATTTTCTCAGTTGAACTGACAGCTGTAGTATAGATCGGTTCAGGGAATGGAGTTTAGGGTCTGATTCCACCACTCTTACTCATATAGAGTAGTACCTTACTCCCCTGAGATCAGTTGTCAGGAATAGACTCGATCATTACTTGCGGAGTGGAATTGTGCCTTGCTGCTGTGCAGGGACACAAGGGGAGAGAAAGTCTCTGTTGCCTCCCCTTCCTCCCATACTCACCTGCAAAGGGCTCAACACAAACTGGCCAATTGATTGTAACACTCTCTGGAACAGGGGTCTTGTCTTATTATTTGACAGTGAAGCACTGCTGGCACTTTATAAATTATAAATAAGCATGATGATCCAACTCAATTATAGTAATTTACTGGAAGTGGCTCGACTTTCTGGGAATAGGTTTCAGGGAATTAGGAAATAGCTCAATCTTGAATAAACTGTGTGGTCAGAAGAGAAGTTATGTATGAGAAATCCATTTCCAATTGATGATGAATACTCCAGATGTCCATCACTCTAAAACTGTCCATAAAGTACTTTTGTGGCTGCAGATTAGATGGCTCAGAGATTGGTAGCGAGATAAGAAGCCTTTCATTGCCAAGCCAAGCCAGCAGAGGTCATTAGTGCCCCAAAATGTTCCTGTTTTAAGGTTGCCCAGTAGCCTCTAGGAAATGTGTTGGTGATCTCAATCCGTGGCCTAGTGGGTAGGAGTGCACCATCCTCATAATTAGTGATGGATCAGGCTTGGGCATATTCAGAGTTCAGGTTTAGTTTGAACAAACATCTTCAGGTTTAGATGCTTATCTTAGCTATACAGATCTCTTCAGCGTGCAAAACTGAGCTTGAACTCGCACATGCACAAGCTTTTTCATGAAATTTGTGGCCATTCTATTTTCAGGAACAACTAGAAAATTAAATAGAAAACAGTATTTGAACATCTCATGTAGTAAAGTTTGGTTCTAGGAGTAAGTGAATGTTTGGACAGGATTCTGATTTTCTCTGCATCTATTCACCTCCTCCTGGTCCAAATCAATACCGCTGTTAGCAGTCTCATGGAAAAAGCCAAAGCCAAAACAGTATTTAGCTAATGACTTTTAATAAATATATTTGTTACCAAAAGTTAAGAGAAAAAATTATTTTCTGTTTCAGGTAAATTAGTACCCTTAAAATGTTACTTTTATGTAAAATTTCAGGCTACATATGCCTTGATTTTTTAAAAAAAAATATGAAGAGTTTCACATGTGGTGCTGAGCTCCTGAAGTTGTGAGATGAGCAGCAGTCTCTGAAGTTTTCAGAAGAAGAAGAGAAGGTGGGAGAGAGAATGAGAAACTTACGCATGCAGTAGAGTGAGGTTGGGAGAAAGGGGTCCATGAGTTTTAGGGATCTTTTATATTGTATGAAGAATGAGGATTTCAGTATTTTATGACTGTAAAAATACAGAATGTGGAACATACCTCTGATCTTGTGCCACGCAGAAGTGCCTACAACAATATGCTAATACTATTAGCAGCTTAAAAACCCTGCATCTGAAGTTAAGTCTTTGTGTTCCACTAAGAGCGAAGGGCCACCAGGACCAATGCCAGTAAACTGTGTGAACTGTAATGAAACAGCAATAAGCAACAATTAGATCTGGTCACCTTACTCCCCAATCATGATTCTTTCCCACTAAGTTATAGCAGCAGATAAAGTGGCTCCATCCATAGCAAGCTACCATAGCTGTTTCAGACTGCAAAACAGATCGTCATAGGCATGATTCTCTGTTGCCATGAAATGTGTAGTCATTTGCACCAGTGCAAAGGGAGGTCAAAGTGGGTGTAAAATACTATCACATCAGAATAGTACTGTTTTATATCACCCATTTTGACCTCACTGATGTAAATGACACCACAAACTGGACGGCAGAAAATCAGACCTCATGTGTGTAAGACAGAAAATTAAAGAAATGGGAACCCAAAAGAAAATGAGAGCTATTCACCCAAGCAAAAGTAATGTTCCTATATAAAACTGCAGCCGAATACAACTGTTATTTGATTACACAAGAACTAGAGATAGGACAAAGGTGAGGTCACATTGAATCTGGTTGCAAATTCCCAGACTTTGGGAAACTGGAGTATTCCTTGTTCAATTTGGACTCCTTAATTTCAATGGTACTCTTTTCCATGGCTTTTTCAATGGCTTTTCCATAGTAGATAGCATACGGTCATGTTTATTGAAATATAGTGATATTTACAAAATACTGATATGATATAATAGAATATAAATATTGAGAGCATATTGAGTCGTTTTATAGATACATATTATCACTAATGTGAATTCCTCAACACTCTGGTTTGAGGACTGCTATATTTGATTCATCATTTTTTATTACACTGCTGAACTTTTCTGTCATTTCTGTAAGACATTGTACCAAATCTGAATTATTGCAATTTAAAATCTGTGTGTCTTGTATATGCATAAGCTGTTGGCCATGAACGGTGGGCAAAAGTCAGATTTCTTTGTGTACATGTTGTGGAGAGGAACTACCCAAGACCTGCTAACAATGGGAGCTGTTTCAAAGGTGTCTTCAGGAGAGACATTTTATAAAAGGAAAGAGTGAATGTGGAAGGAAAGAGAAGGGGCAATGGAAGTCTGGAAAGAAGAAACCCAAGGTATTCTTAGTAGATTCAGACCAGATTGGATTCCTATAGCTTGCACACTAACAAACAGATACGTGAGAAACAGGATATAAGAAAGAGGGGTTGACACTAACAAAGCACACAGATGCTTTGTGAAACTTAACTTGCACATATCTTTGAACATTGGCTGAATATGTACTTTTGAGGACTTCCAGACAAGAGGTCCATGAGACATTGCTACTGTCCCCTGCCACTTTCTTTTACCATTAGAGGTGGGAGTATGTGACTCGAAGAACCCCTCAGTTCTTGAATCACTGGTCTGTAACTGGGACACCTGACAGGCCTGACAAACTCACTACACCCAACACATTGCTTTCATAACATTTATCCAAGAGGGTCAAGTGAGATATCTAATAAAAATGCAGGTCATAATGATCTTCATAATTGTTGTGAGGTATATGTATGGATGATATTTAAGGAGTTGTGTATATATACTGGAAAATATCTTCTAAAATCTGAATGAAAGCAGGGTTGACAAGCAGGTTTTGACCAGACAAAGGATGTCTGTACCTGTCTGCATTGTAAGCCAACACCATACAGGCTGGTTTGTATATGACAGTCAACATGAGGATGTGAGTGCAACATGGAGCCAGCACACAAGGGAATAAACCACAGAGGTCATCTTGACTCTGGGAACAGAGCAATGACTTTGGAGAATAAAAGAGAAAGGCAAAAAGACACCACTTGATTCTTCACTGAGGAAGCAAAAGGGACAGCACTTTTGCATTAATGAAAGAGAGATCCCATCCGTGTTGGCTGGAGGTGCTGCGAAATTGCATGAGGTGTGATACATTACTTTAGACAAGGATTTTGGCCTGTTAATGTTAAGTTTAGACTCTACGAAGCACGTTATTCATTTTGTTTTATATGTAACCATTTCTGTTTCCATCCTTATCCTTATTCATTCTCTCTTAAATCTTAGCCTTTGATAATAAAGTTATGATTATTTTCACTATAAGTATATCTCAGTGCAGTGATAGTGTATTGGAGATGATCCTCAGTTGACAAAACAAATTGGTGTGTCCACTTTTCCTTTGGGGACAGTGTATCTGGTAATTGCTGGGGAACACTTCTAGGGGGCTCGGGGACTGCAGTGCACTTACTGTTAATCTGCAAAACAAAGTAAGTACTGGCATAACCCAGAGGAGGATGTTCAGGTGGCTCATATACTGATAGTGTCAGGGAACTAATACCCAGTTAAGCACCAGAAAGTCTCCCTCTCACTGAAGACAAGGGGTTACAAGGTGACTCACAGTCCTGGGCACCAAAAGAAAGTGTCAAGAGTTTTTCTCTTTCTGTCTCTGCATTTGCTAGTCACTCTGTGGATGCTCATGGAGCGGAATGGTCTGGATTTCTGACAGACATTGTGAAGAACATGTCAAAATAGCCTGTGTGGTAAAGTCAAGCCAGATGGCTATGGCAGGGTACTTCAGGGCCGATATGTGAGCCCTAGAATGCTTAAAGCCCTCTTCCCTACAGGCAGGAAAGAGGTTTCACCTGGGGTTGATTAGGCAATTAGGCCACCTGGGGCTGCTTAACTAATTAGGCCACCTGGGGCCAATCAAGAAGCCCCGCCCCCAAACACTTAAAAGCCTCCACTGCAAGCAGGCAGGGGAAGGTAGCAGAGTGAGGAGGAGATGAAGGAGTGAATTGGAGTCAGAGTTTCTCTACTGTTAGAGAAGCAGAGCAGAGGAGACCCTGGTCCTGCTTCCCAGCCTACAGGGAGAACAGGTACCCCCCCTGGGCCACCGGCCCAACGGGCTAGCTGCCCTCCCCAGGAGGGTGGGGAGACAACCCTCAGGCCATAGTGAGGCCTGCACCTGCTTGCCTGGGGGAAGGACCAACGAAGAGGGGAAAACCTAGAGATTTACCCAGACTGGGCTGGGTCTACCTTAGGCCCCACAGCCTACAGAGACTGTCGCTAGTGGGTGAGTGCCAGAATGGGGGCCTGGTGTACCACACCTGAAATAGCTGGGAATATCCTGATCAGCAATATGTGACTTTTTCATAACCATTCAGAACATCCTTAGCTTGAATTTAATAATATATATATATATATACACAGTCACATTCCAACTAGAAAATGGGTAACTGAAATAGCCCCACATTTTCCACCAGGTAAAATGCAACTACCCATTTTAAATTAGGAAGCAGCTACTAAAGCCTGAAGGCATTCCATCATTGATGGTATTTTGCATCAGATGCTAATATAATATGATAGATAGAACTATGTCAGAAATGTGCATCGTGCTTGTCTTTCACATTAAGCAAAACCCAACATATTGGGACTAGTCCAGAGGTGATGTGAATGAGAATGTAAGCAACACATTAGTACATTATTGCAAGTCGGCACAGATAGATCAGGGAGAAAGAAAAGTGATGTAAGAGATGATGGAAATGTGGGGTTATGGTAGGGTATAAGATAAAGCAAAGGAGAGGTGCCTCACCTTTATGTAGACTTATTGCTGTACAATTTACACCACTTGCATCATCCTCTATCTGTGTTTAAGACATCCCATTTTCTGCCACACTAGCAGAAAGAAATGTGAGAATTATGGGATGGAATCTAAACAGTTTCAAAGATGCTGGTGGTAATTCTGTGCTCATAAATTAAGCACAGAATCACCACTGGCTTCTTTGACACAATCATAAATTAAGCAGATTAAGGAAGCGGTTTAATTAAAATTTTGCACAATTTCGTTTGTCAGTACAATAACTGAATTTCACAAATCTTGATTTGGAATCTTCACTATAGAAGCTGCCAGGCCCAAGGTAAAAGTAAAGCAGTTATATTTCATTGTTGGGATAGCACAGGAGTTCTGAAATTGTGGCCAGCAAACTATTAAAGATTCAGGGAGTCCTTCCACATAGCATGTGGAAAGCTCACTGTCACAACACTGAAATATAGTCATTCTTCACGCAGAGACCCTTCCTGACAGTTAATAGAATAATTACTTGTATAGCAACCTAGATGTGCATTGCACTTTACAATACAGAAAAAGATGGATTCTATTCACTGTCAAGAATATTATTCAAATTAAATTAAAACAAGACAACATATCAACACATAGGGAAAGAAGAGAGAGCAATTTGATTATACAGTCACTTGGGAGGGTAAAGTACCTATCTGGAAAGTATAAAATAGAGAATTTTACATTAAAAGAACACTAATACATGTATCTGATTATCATTTGAGCCTCCCTGGTGGGTTTAAAGAAGGGATTTAAAGGAGAGCACAGATGGGATGAGGAAGGGAGTTCCAGCTATAGGAGAGGGATCATGAAAGAAAGCATTGAGGTGGACCTAGAAAATCCAGGCTCATCCAATCCAGTGGAGATGAGTTTTGTGGGAGAGTAAGAAGAGAAAAGAGCTGAAAGATGGGAAAGATCTGGGTTGTGGGGGGCCTTAAAAATAACAAGGAACTAAAATTTTATTTGGGAGGCAATGGGAAGCCAGCAAAGGGGATATAAGATGTGGGGTGGGGAGGCGGAAGAGGCAATTGAAGTAGTAAAGGTGTGAGATAATCAAGGCCTGAACAAGGTACTTCACACACAAGTATCCAAGTACTTCTTTACAGCAGTGGCTGAAGTAATGGATGAGGAATGGCTATCCACAGGAAATATTCAGACTGGGAGCTTGTCTGTGGGAATGGTTAATACTAGATGCTTTATAAGTAAATTGTAGTGCAGATGAAATGTCCCTCAGACTTCTGCTTTTTTCTACATTCAGTCCTGAATATGTCTTAACTTGAAATCATATTATTTCTTGGCACCCGTGGCCCAAGACAACATCCTCAGTGGGAGCTGTTGTTTTTTTACTGACTCCAGTTGGAGTGCAATTCAGGATCTACACAGCTGGAAGTTATTTCCTTTTTTCTGGTAAGGCACTTGAGAAGACTATTGGTTATGTAAATATAAATGTATAAATAAAGATGTTTACCAAATACTTCCTAAATATGTTCAATATTTGATACTAAAGATAAAATTATCTATAGGAAAATTTCCAAAAGCCACAGGGGGCATCAAAACTTTTAAATATAATTTCCCAATGAGCTTCCTGCTTGTTATTTTATCATTGGGGGTCAGAAGTGCTGCTGTTTTATAGCTCTATTGAAGGTTTAAACATTTAAGCAAATTGTTTTTTTCCCCAACTACAAACACTTAATTTATCAAGTCAGGCGCCTTGCTCAGTTTATTACATTATTTTTCCATGCATGAAAATCTATTTGCTGCTTTGTCTCTTATTGAAAATGGTAATTTCCTGGGTGGATGCACATCTGTTATCATATTGAAGTCCAGTGTGATGAGCCTTAGTGCAATATAGTGATACTCCCACGTGCTTTCCATAAGCACTGGAGCAATGGGTCTGAAATATCCCTTTTCTGATTTAACAAAAACACTACTCGCCATATGGAAGCCGGTATATACCCATCATTTCTTCCACTCCAATCTTTGTGTTCATTCTATAGTCACCATGAGTCATAACATACAAAGTTCCTACCTTTATTTAATCTACTCAAATCCTAGCAACAAAATGTATTTTAAATGTTAATAATCATTAATAATATCTATGGTAATCAAGCTGTTTTGAAAATGGCTGGTGCAGTTTGGAAACAAATCCTACATAGAAAAAGAACAGGAAACAGTAGGCAATCAAGGAAGAACGGATTCAAAGGAGGAAACCCTGTAGAAATATTTGAGTGCACTGTTTCAGAGACAATGATTTTGCCCACATTCTTTAGCACCAAATGGAAGGTTGCTTAAGATTCTGATATCATCATTACTCATTGGCTGCAAAGTCCCATTGTCTTGCTAAGTAGCTAGAAAAAAAGGACTGATCTTTAACTTCCCTGTTAACTCTGTCAATCTAATACACTTTTCAATATTAGATTGCTTCAAAGCACATTGGACCCACTAGAAAAAGTTGAACTGATTTCAGTGGATTGATCCATACATTAGGTCTTAACGACAGTTATTTACATGGGTATTATTAACATCAGTAAGCTTCTTGCTGTCTTTTTTAAAAGTCTGATTCAACCATGCACAAGGCTAGAGTATTTGGAACCTTATATAAACACAGCACCTTACAGCCACTATTTCTTGTAGGCAAGGAAATGGATAACAAATATTCTGAACAGTTAGGGTCCAAATTTTGAAAAACAGCCATTAATTTCACATGCCCAACTTGATACTCTAACACTCTTGATAATTATGTATTTGTATTATGCTAGCATCTAGAAGTCTCCCATTGTGCTAGGTTCTGTACAAGCAAAAGCATGGTAAGATATAGCCCCTGTCCTCAACAGCTTACAATCTGAATAGATAAAACAGAAAAAAGGTGAGAGGGATAGCAGTGGCATAGAAATTTGAGGCTACTTGTCCAAGGTCACACAGCAGGTCCCAGGCACAGTCCCTGTCTAGTGCCCTATTCACTGAACCACTCCACTCTCAAAGGTGCTGAGTACCCACAAATGTAATTGAAGTTGATGGGAGCTTTAGATACTTAGCATATTTCAAAATTAGGCCTTACTTCATGTGTCAGATCATTCTGCTAACTCAACTAAGTTTTATTACTATTAATAGAACCAGTGCAGACATGGAAGATTAGAGTCCGTCTCATCCTTCCTCATCAGCAAAATTGTCACAGGGGCTCATAGATGTTAGAAATAGAACTTTAACCAGTTCATCACTCTGCAGATATGAGTACTGTACCAGAAGCTAGGCTTTGGCTATAGAAAGTTTATTATTGGTGCCAGCATATCTTAAGGAACACAGCATAAGCTTCAGGTTCCAGACTGGGTGTACAAAGTCAATAGATAGGTAGGCAAACAAAAGCAAAAGAAAAATACTTTTCTGACTGGGAAACTGAAAGTCATTGAGGGACCATATATATATTTGTAACTTGTTTTTGTAACAATTTTATGGTCTCTTTTCAACATAACCACACTTTAAACAGGGCCAAAAATTCATCACTGCTGAGCTCAAGAGAAGATGTATTTGGCCTACAGTACATGCTTGTTGCAGGTATTTTGATTGAGCAGTGAACTTTATACCTTCAATGTTACTAAATAATACAGTGTTAAGAGATCTTAAATTTGATTGAGTTAAGGGAAAACAATGGTGGCGGGGGAAAGTTTCCACATACAGTTACCAGTATACTGGTTTCAGAATCATGGGTGACAACGAACTGAAAAATTTTTCTGTAATAGAAGAACATATATACACTTGTAAAATGAAAAGAAATGTGGGCCAGATCCTCTGCTGCAATAAATCAATGTTACACCACTGAAGTCAAAGTTACACCAGCTAATTTTAAAATTGCTTTACAGTTCCTAAAATGCTAATCCCCCCAGCGACATTGCAAAATTATACTGTGTTACAATAAATTAAACAGACACAGTACTAATCCTTTTCCAACTGACACCAGTGAGAATTTTACCATTGACTTTATGGGGAACTAGATCAGGATCCAATATTATAGAAAACACATGAAAAAGAAATTGTAGTTTTTAAATTAAATTGTGTTCTGTTCCAACCCTTTTAATTAAACATATTGTGTATTGTTCCATACTGTTCAGTATGCACTTCGCACTAGCGTTATCAATAATTAATGACAGAACAAATATAAAGAAGATAAAGGCTTCCTCTCTTGGAAGGGGGTAACATTCTATGGATGGTAATTGCAGTGGTATTTGTTGAACTGCAGGAGACATTTATTCCAGTTTAATATCTATTCAATCATCTTTTATTGTTTAGTTAAGAAACTGTACAAACTAGACCAAAGTCACCTTCTGTAACTTCCAAAGAACTACTTAAATGTGTCTACTTAAATGTCATGCCAAAGAGGATTTTATTCTACTAAATCTCCTTCCAGTATTTCAAGGTCAATGACAAGAGATATAGGTGAAATTTCAGATGTTCCTATATAATTACTTGTCATAAACAGGTGAGAAGGATTGTAATAGGGTAGATCCTACATCATATCTAGCAAACTAGAGGCTGCTAAGTTACTAGAAAATGCTGCTCTGAGCAGGTAGAAGCCCTGCAGTTGCTGCCAGAAATCCACCAATTAGTCTCATTAGTACAGCAGGTGTTCCTTAGTGGAACGTGGACAAAGCTAATTGGAAGCAGGCACCTGCTTCCCCAGAGATTGAGAAACATAAACCTGCAGCAAGGAAAATTCTGGAAAGAGGTCAAATGGTTGTGTTCTCTAGCTGAGTTTCTGAGTCTGAATTTCCTCTAAAGGATATTTTATGTAGATGCTTCAGCTCCTTTCCTTTCCGCTTGATATCAGGGATCCTTTCCTTTCAGTCTGATATCAGCTAACCATAGGTGTATTTTCTGCTTGAACATGGAAAAATATATTGACTTGGGAACAATTACAGTTCCATCAATGCCTTTAATGTTGTATTGATTACAATCAGTCTCTTTTAAGAATTCAGATTTACTCAGAATAAATTAGGACTCTTTTTGTACAACACTTTTCCCTAAAGAATTTAGTACATTATTTTAATTATTTTCTTACAACTCAAGTGGGAAGGTAATTATCAATAAGCCATGAAACTCTCCTCCAGGCCACAATAGGGAACTACCAAGTAAGTCAGACAAATTGTGGGCATTGCAAAGTAACAGTTCCACTGGAAACTGGCATAGGAATAGAGCAAATGGCCGTGGGGTTGTCAATCATTAATAGGATTCAGAGCCTTTTACCTGAAATCTACTTGTACCGATTTAACCATGGCTGCTGGTAATGTGAAAGCCATTACCATCAGATGGCTCTTTTTTGCATGATGTGAAATGAGTCAGAGGTCTTAGTCTAGGTCCTTGGTAAAACGTTTCTCCATCAGGAAAAAAACCCCAATACATCTGTTTAGTCCCCTGGATGACAATTTTAGATAAGATGCCTACAATTATTCTGGTCAATGGAATTCTTAGAAATGGTCTCTCCAAGTCAAAGTTGAGTAAAATTGCAACACTGTTTCAGGATACCAGTACTATTGCTGCCTGATTCTCTGTATGTTCTGCAGTGAAATCAGAACTCCAGGCTCCAGGGTTGGTAGCCAAATACCTTACACATGCACTATGTCAATTAAGAGCAGCAAATAAATTAAATCTCACAAAAAATAAACCCGATAGCACCCTTGAAATAAATGTAACTTCCGCTGTGGGTACCAACCTTGTGTAGATACCATCAATGAAAAAGAATTAATATGACCTATCAGAAAAAAGGTAAGTATTTTTTGCAAATCCTTAGACATTTGTTCAAGCATAATAAATTATATTCACTTTGACAATCATCTTGTTTCTTATTCACGTGAGAGGAAGATGAAGGGGGACCATTGTAATAATTGGGGCCTAGCAGGCGTATTTTAATTGTTACCCACTTTTCACCAGTTAGGTTAAAGATTAATGGGTTGTCACAATGGGTTGTGACCAAAATTGTTTAAGAAATGATGTATGCAGGACTCAATTAACTTAAACCAAGAGGTCTACTGATAGCATCCAAGGTCTGTGTTAAGATCATGTCTGGTAAACAAGAAGTGTGGAACCAGAAATTAGACCTAATTGGTGGACAAAGTAATGTGGAAATGAGCTATTTCACCCCCATCAACCCTTTTTTAAAAAAAAAAAAAAAAAAAAAGGCTTGTGGGTGGACTATTACCACCAATACAGTAGTAGCTGTGGAAGGATCTAATTGTGGCACCCAGATCCTGACACAGCAGTGAGGATTCTTGACCATCACCACCACCATCAGCAAGGACCACGGTCTAATACATGTGAGATTCTGCATGGTCTTCCCCTCCCTTGTGTCCCTCTTTGTTTCCCAGACTATCTTCATATATATCATCTGATCCTGAAATCAACTACATTGCATGGCACCAGCACAATGAGATGAGATGGCCCATCCAGCTCTGCTCAGCCCAAGAAGGACCAGTGAAGGAAAGGGACCTGACCAGACCAACTAGATGATGTTCCTGATCAGGCAGGCAACCCGGGCTCCAGAACAGCAGCAGCCGAGGCCAACCTGACAACCCAAAGCATCTGTCCATAACTGACTAGCCTTCCTGTATCCTGAAGAACATCTACAGAAGCTGTATTTGCCACCATCTTTTACTATCACAGCTCTTCTTTCCCTTCTGTATCGATCTGTTTTATCAAAAGCAGCAAAGTGACTATCATTCCCAACTCAGCATTGAACAGCAGAACTAACCTTTTCTATGCCATCAAGAAGGTCTGATTGACAGAAGAAAAGACTCAAACCAATATTCCCTCTCTTTAAAGAGATTTTGATAGGTTTTGAATATTTGTTTTACATAATCTCAAAATTTCAGTTTTAATGCTTTTTGCCTTGTTTTGATTATTTTCCTTTTGTGTGTTTCAATCTGTACATTTCTAACTTTTGGCATGAATTTCACACAGTGTTTGCCATGGTATTGTTATGAGCGAGGTTAAACCTTGTTCTGGGTTGAGCTAAAACCTTGTTAAAACTGATGTCTGAACGTGCCTTTCCCTTAAGATAATTTGTGAGACTGTTAAGGGGCAGCATCTATAAGAAGACCTAATAGAATCTGCCAACAAACTAGCACAATGTGGGTGGAGGGTTCCACTGGGTATTTTTCTGACCAGGAGGGTGGGTGTGTCTATATGTAAAAAAGACAAACTAGGATGCAGATTCAGAAATTCAGAGTGGTACCAGTTCTTGAAAATCTCCGAAGGGCACTGATATCTTGACTGAATTGCACACCAAGGCAACACTCCTAGGGGAACTGAGGCATGATCATATAGAGAGCCTTGAAGTATAGGGACTGAGAATTGCCTCCGGCTACCTTCCCTCCCCTCCACCCTCTACATGCAGAGCATTGATTTCACTAGCACTGCCCACTAAATCAAGATGTAAATTACGAAAGATATCTGAACAAGCTAAGGTATGGAAATGCACCACCCAAACAACCTTCACTCAACTGTGTATTAGGGTGGGAAAAAAATTTGTCATTTTAAAAATCAGTTTAATCTAATCTGGGAACACAAACCCTAGAATATCGCCACCAAAATCATATAGTTATTGCATGATGTCACTACAAGTCAAGTCAATGGAAATTGGGTGCCTGACTGCCTGTCATGCCCCTGAAAGTCTCCCTCATAGTTGCTGGATCAAATCTTGCCATCTCCATCACATAAAATTCCCATTGACTTCAGGTATTGTTTAAGAGATTAAGGACTGAGTAAGAACTAAGCAAGAATTTACACCACCATCTCTAACACCACTCCCTTTTTTAAAAAGCAACAAACACTGGAATTGGACAGGAGTTTAGTTATGCTCTAGTGCTTGTGTTTCAAATGCTCTTCCTATGCAACCCTCTAATGAAGTCAGACAGATTTACACATGCTGCATGGATTTTCATCATGGTATCATGCCTCCAAGAGACGCTGTGAAGGAGTATACCCTAAAACATGATTCAGTCAAATTCAATTACAGCATTAATATCTATATTTACAAAGCAGAAGGCATACAGCATAGCAAATGTGGAATAAATAGAAACTGCATTAATAAAGCTACCTGATAAGAAGTTGTTCATGCAATTGCATAATTTGGTAAAAGAAAGATTTAAGAGACTCAGTTCCTAGAAAACCAATTCTGACCTCTCTTTCTCCGTAAATTATAGATATGTACAGCCATTGCCTTTAGGCTAACATTTTCACAATTGTCTAGTGAATTTAGGCGCCCAGTGTTAGTGATTTTCAATATTTGGATACCCAACTTGAGACACCTTAGTTGGGCCTGGTGCTAAGTATTCACCCTCTAAAATCCAGATCCCTTTAGGTGTCTCAAATTGGACGCCCAAATCTCTATCTGCTTCTGAAAATGTTGGCATTATCTTATTCCTCAGGCCCAATCTCCCCTTTCTTCCTCTGAAGGAGAGAGATATAATCAAGCTCTGCTTTATCCCACCATCTTGATATATTCATTTCAAACCTCATATTTTTGTTGTGAATATAAAGGTATATGGGATTTCGGAACTGTGCTTAAAGAATTTGTATCTTAGGCTCTTGGCTGCCTGGTTCCAAAATATCTTAAGGCCAATACTGGGCCTTTATGACTCTGTGAAACACAGAGAAGTTCCCTGATATTAAATGAGATTTTGTCCCTTTGCTTGTCTGACAAATAATTCTGTTTCCTTCCACAAGGTTACAAAAAGACCATTAAAGATACTGCCCCATAGCCATCTTGTGATATTTTTCTAGGAGACAGTTAATTAGAATCCACTGTTCTTTTCAAAACAATGATTAATTTCAGTAATTCAATTCTCACATAATAGGACACAAATTGCAGGAAGAAAAAAGTCTTATGTCACAGTACTCTAGTTACATACATTTGAAATTAATAATTATAGACTAATTAATGATAGGGTTGCCAAAGATTATGTAAATCTTTTCATGTTAATAGAGTCCTGCTCTGCCATGAGCTTATTATTACTACTATGTTGCATAGGTATTTAGATAGTACTCATCACTGTAGTATCTGAATGCCTCATAAGATTAAAAATGCATCTTTTGTTCCTTTAGAACATATAACCTTTTGCCTTTATCCTCACCCAGGTCTTAAAGTGATAGGCAACTAGGCATTCAAAGTCTATTGGTGCACACTGAAAGAAAGAAATTAACATTAATTTTTAAAAGTCCATAAGAGCCATAGAAAAACTAAGCAGGAATAGCTTGTCTGTAAATGAACAAGATCTTGGAGAAGATTAGAGAGTAATAAAAGGCATGACTCTAATCCTTAAACTATACCTAGTATAAATAAGAAAATAGGTACTGTGTTAAAATAGCATGAAATGATTACCAGCACCTTGAAATACTTTCTTTTCCACACACAGAACACGCATTCTAGTAATGTCAGTTCTGCCCAAACATCAGTGGAAAAATCCAGGAATTCTCTGATTCCTACACAAACCTATGCAATTATAGAGTTAAAGTTGAAACTAGATAATAGCAAGTTAAGGATAAAAAAAAAATATTACAAGGATGCTATAAGTATCCCTAAAATTTAGCATTTTAAATCCAAGAAATAGAGAAAAATTAAATTCAAAACAAATCTAAATATGTTAAGACATGGAAGTACGCAGTCAGGGCACTTAAACACCTATAACTCTGTCCTGTAGTGACACTATACTGAATAATCATACAATTATGATTAATGAATTTTAGTATTTGTATTCTCTGATTGGAAGAAATTATTTTTAAAAGACACCATCTTTTTTCATGCTTTTCCCCAGATGCCCCAGTTAACATTTATTATAGAGCTTTTCAGCAGCAGTTACTTTGGAACCAAGTCATCTATCTACCACTGAGTACTTTTGTTACATGCATCAAGTCTCTTTCATTCCACTGATTCACTACAATCAATTTTGTTACATGTAAATTAGTTGCAGAGGAAGGTTGATGACTGGTTGAGATATCCCTTATGTCACAAAGGTCCCAGTTAAGAATGACTGAGCTGTTTATTTGTCTCTGTCTATCCTATATTAATACACACAAAAAACCTTGTGTTTATAAGGTTGCTGCACACACAGTACACCTGACAATTCCAAAAAGTGAAAGGTTAAGTCAATTAACAGTGCATACCATCTTCTCTATCTAGGGCATTCACCTTGCCATTACCACTCCTACCGCGCAACACAGACCACATCCTTAACTATCTCCACCTTGGCTCACCCTCTTTCTTCCCAAATTATCCTCTCTCGGCACTATTCTTTATAGATGTTTGATGCAGCAGTGTACTGTGCTCAGAGAAGTAGTTCTGTCAGCTCACTTAAAACAGGCCCTCATCCTGAGGTGGTCAAAGTTAAGATTGTGGCGTGCAATGATGCTGGTAATGGTGAAGTGTGTGCTTATTACAACCTGATAAAGAGAAACCAAAGTAGAGATACAAAGAAAATGCAAAGGACATCAAAACTAACACTCTGAAACTTCAGAGATGGACCGCCTCCTTTTTGAGGGGAAAAAGGGGGAAATTATGTCCTATTTTAAGCCCATTTTAGAACACAACCCTATATATGGATGCAATTCCAGATGCCTCTATAAAAAAAACATAACCAAACACGACTTAGCTTAATTACAACTCAATTTCTCCAAATATAGCCTATTCACAGAAAAAAAAGTCTGATGGAGTGCTAAAGTTCTTAGAATAAGTGCTGTAATTTTCAGGGGTACTCTATTTTTCATGCATAATAAAGAGATTGAACCCTTTCTTTTAGTGCACAGTTCAGCCTTAACTACGGAACAATCACCAGTGCCTCCATAGTACCATAACTGCCTATTTTTCTAATTTAAAAGAAGACACATTTTGTACAAGTTGTTAAAAGAACATTAGAAAATTCAACTGAAAATGAAACTGTTGGCTTAAAAATCACATTTCCATCTCAACATATACTTGCTATTGTTACCAGTAACCCCAAAGATTAGAATAAGCAATGTTAGAGAAAGTGGGTTCTTGCTCTTGCTTGCTTGCTTGTTTTTTTTTGGGGGGGAGGGAATTCCCAGGTAGTGTGTGTACAGTTAGTTTAACTATTTTCTTGTTGGTGCATGCCTTTCCCAGAGTGTGCACAGAAAGAAAAGGGAAATGACAAGTGAGCCTGAAAATGTGGTGCAGAAATAACCTTATTTCATTGTGCTTATACATTCTCAGAAAAGGCCATCATTTGGGGAAGGATATTCTCTATACTGTATGGGACAAAGTTGTTGAATCTCTGCTTTCAGTGTAAAACCCAAACCAACATTAAAACTACAGATTCATGAGCAGTACTTAATACATTCCAAAACATACTAATTAAAGGGTGCTCTATCAGATGGTTTATCTTTTGAAAATTAAAGTTAGGCAATTTTTTAAAATTAGGTTGACAATTTCTCTTTAAAACTTTGCATTTTCAATCTTGATGCAGAGTAGGCCTTTAAGCAAAAATAACTAATTAACATGGTTCTTATTAGAGGAATGAGCAATGAGCCAAAAGGCAACTTGAAAACACAAGAACCCACAGGTTTTGCCATTGGCTAGAGAGGAGAGAATTACAAGAAGCAAGAAGTTGTAGGAAAGAATTGCTAAACAACTATACAAGGGCTTTTAATAGTTTCAGATGTTAACAGTTCAGAGAGAGAACAAGTCATGTTTTATTGGTGAATTAGTTCTATACATTAGTGTGACAGACTGCTATGTTTCATTTTTCTGATGTGAGCTCTATCTGCATATCTAATTTGAATTATGTACTAGTCTACAGTAGATGTGTTTAAAATGCTTCTTCCATTTCAAGAAAAAGTAACAGTTCCAGTTGTTTCCCTTATTTATCTATAGAAAATCTTATCAAATTAGTAGGATCTTTCTACTAGTTCAAGATTCTCTTGAAGTGAGTCCACTGTGTATGTGTATATGTACAGTAGCACTTTGAACATAGTGTGTGAAATTTCAATTTGCATAGATTATTTGCTGGTGAAAGGGAAGAAATACACACTTCAGTGCTGTGTCCATCTGGAAGAAGCTGCTCAATGTGAGGCAAGCAAAAATTCAATTCAGAGATGGCACGCAAATAAGATGCCTCCAGGTTAGACTATCAAAAACCAAACCAAAACCCCACCCATTGATAAAATCAATAGTATGCAACACCACACCCAGATGATATTTCCCCATTCAACCAAGCTTTTTTCTCACAAATTCCCTTCCAACTCTGTAGGCCTTTCATCCAGATTATTATTCTTCAAGAATATATGGTATGATAATGCAAAACTGCCCATTTCCTCACTGATGCTTGTCTCAGCATTAATTTAAACATACCAAGACACTAAGTTGGACTCTGTCCCATTTACTCATTATGTTTGCAGCCTTGTCCTATTTCAAGTAAAAAATCAAATCAAAGTTCTAATATTCACATTAGATTAATTTATGTAATCTATTTTAGGTAACAATGATGGATAAAATATAAGGTGCCGTCATTGGATAGTGTTGCCTTTAAGATATTTTAGAGTTTTGTCTTTATTCTTGTATTCCTTTCTTGTCACAACAGAAGCTTTTTTTTAAAGCTCAAGAAAAGGATGGGAGCTAAAAGGATTTCAAAATCAAGACATCACAGCCACTTACTTTCTACCTTTCATCTAATGTGTGGTTTGGGGTTTGTTTGTTTTTCTGATGGTTGCACTAGGGGGGATATAATATATTTTTTTAAATATAAGTGCAGTGCTATAGCATGCAATTTCACATGTCTTATATAAGAACTCATCCCAAAAAGATTACTAAAGTCTATGACTAAGAAGAAGTGTAAGAACTAGGCCAACAGAGATTTTTCAAATTGAGTTTTTACAAGCTGATTTATAGTAATGAAGAGTTCTATAGTTTGGCTTAAAGAAATTGACTTATAAAATGGATTTCATTAATTAATTCTGAGACTTGTGTTTCTCTTGAAAAGTGTTCCATTGGCTTTAATTAAGCTTACCCCCATTTTACAAGTTAGTAGAGTGTTCTTTGAAAAGAAAGCTTCATTACCAGATGAGAGTTCTCAGTATACATTTTGATTACAACTTTTATGTTTGATCCTGTGACCTGGGCTTCTACAATCGGAGCCTACTCTCATGTGGGTTCTCAGAGGTCAGTTGTACTACACACACACACAGACATGTGCATGATCAGACCCTTAATTTGTTAAACCATATTAATGGTTGTTGCTAGATTCAGATTCTGTAGGTCAGATTTAAAGATTCACAGTTTTTCTTCCTCTCCCCCCACTCTCCATTTTTCAATTATCCCTCTCTAAGCTGATCATATAACTTGAGCCCAGAAACTTCTTCCAATAAGTGGAAATAAATAACCCTTGACTCAACCCTGCTTTTATCTTTTACAGAAAACAAACATTGGCACATTTCATCCAACAATCATCTAACACTCTCTTCAAAGGTACTTTAAATCCATCTTGCAGTTTTCCATTCAAAATTTTATGAAGCCACAACAGCAAGTTTGCTAATTGCATGGTGCACTACTATCCAGGAAGAGAGAATTGTTAAGAATAAATTGGATCACATTTTGTTTCTCTGCTCAGTTGGAATTCTCATGGGGTTCATTAGCAGATAGCTACAGAAAATAGGCATCCTGGAGAATTTCATTTTCCTTAATTATTCAGTAACTAGCCTACACAGGTTTGGCTTGAGGCAAAAGGCATTAGACTTACAAAGCTATACATCACAATAAATTAGCTAGCTTGCTTTCAGTCCTGGTTATGTCCTAGTATTGCTCCTTGTATTAGCCCATAAAATATGTTTATATTCTGCATTATTAAGTAATATGCCATGTTAGGCCTTCTAACACTGTCTAGTGTCTTTAACAAATTTTACACATACTATGAGAAGTGGGCTCACACAAATAGAAAAATATGTGACTCTTGCTTACTGATACCAAAGGTTTCAGGTTCTTAATCAATTCATCCCTAATTCTTACAAGTAGCTACCATTTATCTATCTTCATACTATTTCCACTGCGGCCTCACCAGTGCTGAGTAGAGTGGAACAATTATCTCTTGAGTCTTACATATGACATTCCTCTGACGGGGTATTAACCTCATACTCCAGCTCTAAAGAGATTCAGGTAGCACACATAGGGCCAATTAACTTTATAGGCCACACCTGGTGGAGAATCTGGCTTGATTCAAAATGAATAATGGCTGATAAAACCCAATGGGAGGGAGGGAAATAAGGTATAAAGCCAGGACATTTGCATCAGAAGGGTGCTGCAGTGTAAAAACTAGCAGTCATTCTTTGGGCTTAGCGAGGGAAAGAGAGAAATTGAGAAATCTTGGGATCCTGGTCCTGAGGGAAGAGTTTATATAGAAGAACAGAAAAGACAACCTGTAGGAGAGAGAACAAAAAGTAAGCTAGGGACAGATCTGTGACATTAGAGTTGTACTAACCTTGCCTACTGATTGTAAAGTCCTTGGGCTGAAACCCAGCTTAGCTGGTGAGCCCTGGTTCCCTACCAGCCCCTGGGAAAATGGCATAGTTGGGGATTGGAAGACTGCCTGAGACAGTTTGGCCAGTGGGACTTCGATAACCCAGATAGGGAAAACTATAGTGACTTAGCCAAAGGGCCAAACCATGAAGAGAAAGCGTAGCAAGATCTGGAGTGTGAGAAAAGCCACAACATAAGCAAGAGATGGCAGAGGGCATCAGGTGCCAGGCCAAGAAGAGCTATTCCCAGACACAGTCAAAAGGAGGCATTCTACCAATGAGTAGAGAACTCTGTGATGGCACTCTAAAATATTAGCCTTTTTTACAACTGCATCATATTGTTGGCTCATGTTCAATTTGTGATCCACTGTAACTCCTAGATCCACTTCAGCAGTACTGCTGCCTAGCCAGCTATTCCCCATTTTTGCTTTTGATTTTTTCCTTCCTAAGTGTAGTACTTGGATAAATTGGAGAATTGGTCTGAAATCAACAAGACTAAAGTCAGTAAAGATTAATTTAAAGACCTTTTGAATTCTATTCCTGTCCTCCAAAGTGCTTTCAACCCTTCCCAGCTTGGCATCATCTGCAAATTTTATAAGCCTACACTCCACCCATTAATGAAAATATTCAGTAGTACTGAACCCTATACGGACCCCACTACATACAACCTCCCATATCTAAATGTGAAATTAGGGTGCGCACAAGCATGCATTTTTAGGGTAGGATTTTTAGAAGCACTGTCATCAGACCTCTCCAACCATTGAAATCAAATGGAATTTTACCATTGACTTCAGTGGGAGTGGAGGTAGGCCAATATGGTTGCACATTACAATACGGCTTTATTTTTCGTTTTAATGAGTCTTTTCCAGGTGAGTCTCTCTGAATACAATGAGTTTTGGATCAAGCCTTTATAGCACAAGAAAGAGACTCTGATTTCTGGTTTAGCATGACAGTTTGAAGACTGTTGCATTCACTGAGTTTTTCTCCAACTCTTTCTTCTAATACAAAAGGTGTTAATCTTTTGTTAATGTAGGTGATGAGTTTGTTTCATGTGAGTAGTAAAATTAATATAAAATCTTAATTGTATCTTCTCTATTTATATAACTATCTATATATATGTAAACAATAAATAGCCTAAATTACTTTTTCAAATTGTTCTTATTTGAATCAGGATTTTCTTTCATGTTTAAATAAATGGAAAATGTCTTAGTTGTCACTCCCTCCATCCCTCTTCCTCCTATTACAGTATTAAAAATAGCTTACATGGATGATACAAAGGAAATCATTTGCATAAGATATAAAAGGGTTTTATGCTTCAGAAAAGTTATTCAAGAAATTGCTTTTCATAATTCTGCTCACACAAAAGATCAGAGGAATGTGTGCCAAAATACCAAATGTTTGTTTTTCGTCATTGTGTCAACATTTTAGCTCTCAGATCTTGTATGTCCAATAGTTAGACACACAATATATATCATTATAGCTATCCTGTAATTATATGGTCAAACGAACAGCAAGCTATTTCTATCTTAATTAGATGGTTGTAAGTTGCAATATTTTGTTACAGATGGGCCTCTAATAGTTAATGAGGCTCTCCACACTTCTGCAACTTTCCATTAGGAGCATTTAGACTGAGTTTATTACCTTCAGGGCTCACTTAAAGCCTGCTTTGTCTCCCCTACCAAAGAGGAAATGGGTGTTGGGTAGAGGTTTGGACATGGTGGCATCAGGATGCTAAATCATTTTATGTTACATTTGTGTTGTCACTGGGGTACTTGGCTGGATTTGATCTGGGGTAATAGGTGGGTCTGATTGCTTGTTTATTAGTATATTTTAACAAGACTGTCAAGGTCTCCTAGACCACTAGATAAGCACTCTTATTGCAGACTAATAAAAGTACTAATAAATCATGTTGAAAGGATAGATCATGGGGTAGTAAGTGAACTAATCGGACACAATAATGAGTGTGAAGAAAGTAAGAGGTTCCCCTCCAGTAAATAAATTCTTAGCTCTGAAGATTGCTGGTTATCCTCTTGTGGAAACAGGGAACATGGAGAGGAGAAATGCCACAATGGAAGAAGGGGTAGGGGAAAGAAGGTGAAAGTGAAAAGAACAAAAAAAAAAGTAGAAACCAGGACATAGAAGCCAGCAAGTAAGAAAAGACACATGTAGGGGTGCATATTTTTGCAGCAAGTAAACAATACCATCCTGACAAGGGACTTGTCATATTTTCATAGAGTTCAGGGCTAGAAGGGACCACAAGACCATCCAGTCTGACTTGCTACACATAACCCATTACGTTTCACCTAGTTATCCCTCTACTGAGCCCAATGATTTAAATTAAAATCAAAGCAATGAGGTCTGGTTGGATATTAGGAAAAACTTTTTCACTAGGAGGGTGGTGAAACACGGGAATGGGTTACCTAGGAAGGTCGTGGAATCTCCATCCTTAGGGGTTTTTAAGGCCTGGCTTGACAAAGCCCTGGCTGGGATGATTTATTTGGGATTGGCCCTGCTTTGAGCAGGGTGTTGGACTAGATGACCTCCTGAGGTCCCTTCCAACCCTAGTCTGCTATGATTCTATGATTCTCAAGCATTCCAGTTTTCAGAAGACTGAAATGCCGCTGACAGAGAACAAGAGTGATCGACATTGGTGGTACTCAAAGGTCCCTGCAGTGGCTGGAAATTGATTAGTTGAGAACTGCTAGTATCACAGTATCACCTGAGTGTAAGAGCCACACCCCATGATACAGAAGGAGGCAAAAAAAGAACTTGGGGAATATTCCTTCCTGATTCCAAAACTGGTGATCAGCTTGACCCTGAGCATAGGATCTAGACACACGAGCCAGGCATCTAAGCAAGAGGATTCTCTGGTCCACTTCAGAGACCTGATCTAGTCTAGCTGACGTCCCACCTCCAGCTCTGGCCAAACACCGAAGCTTCAGAGGAAGGTAAAGAAAACATCTTTTATACATCTGGGCTATTATACATGGGAGGAAGGGAATTCTTTCCTGACTATTATAGACTACTGTCTAAAGCCCTGAAGAATGATATTTGATTATAGTCCTTGTCTGAATGCAGAGTTGCAAGTGTTGTGAGGTTGGGTAATGAACAGCTTCCAGATCTGAAGTAAACTAAATCTCACAATGTTGCTTTTAATTTTGCCTTCTTAGACAAAACATGTTTTAGTGTCGATGTCATGCAGAATCATAGATGACACACTTTGGTGACTTCACAGCTGTTTAATATATCTTAGAATGCCTCTAAAGATAGACAGGAGCTAGAGCCTCAAAAAGATTGTTCTCTCCCTGTCAGAGGTTTTGTGTATTCAGATATAGGCTAATCCCTGAAGTTATCTAAACCCTTGGGCTAAAGGGGGAAATCTAGTGAGCCAAACACAGGAGCCATTCTGTAGTCTGTACTATTCTAGGACACACACCACTGCACCTGGCATATTAGCTACTCTGTTTTTTCAAAGGACAACTGATGTCATCAGTTGGTACCCTGCCTACACCTTGAGGGTTTCGGTAGTCATAGTATACAGGAGAAGAGACCCTCACCTACCCCATAGACAGGAACATATGTGAAATGTTGCTTTAATATCACTTGGAAAAATAGCAGTCACCAATTTGCCCTCTCTACCCACCTTCTACTTATAAGATTTTACTATCTGTTCAGATGCTGGTAAGATTGTATTGTCTCAGTAGGGCACAGATGCTCCATGGAAGGATTGCAGAAACGTCTTCAATGATCTTAGTTCTGAGTGGAGGGATTGTGACCAATGCTAATGAAGAGCATTACCTGGAAACCATATATTAGGATGTCATTAGGCTGCTTGCTATAATTTTTCCATTCTGTTCATTCCCTCCCCTGTATAGATTGTGCCAACACATTTCTCCCCAGCCACTCACTACTTGTCCTCCCTACTTGCTTTCTGCCCTTGGCCCCTCATTCTTTCCCTTCAGTGTCGCTTCTCCCTTTCCTTGTCTTTCAGTCTAGCTAATGCCTTCCTCATTAAATCCTACCCATATGATTTAAATAAAAACAGCAAAACACTAACATGATATTTGCAAACCGTCAGTCTACTTGTATGTTGTATCCCCTTTCTTTCCTATCTTGTCTATTTAGATTGTAAGCTCTTTAGGGCAGGAATTGTCTTATCCTGGGTTTGTACAAATTCTAGTATTTGGCCCATTATGTAGCAATGGGGTTTGAAAATCCCCTTAGCCAAACTGAGAGCTGAGAGAGTTTGGAGGCCCAGCACTGTGGGCAGATTTTTTAAAGAACAAGCACATTTAAAATCATCCTTGTTTTCTGAGCATTCAGAAATAGACATCCTTCCTCTGCAGAGTGTCTTAGGAGGGAGCCTATGATGATTCCCTTCCACTCCATTTAGGACTGTGACCATCTCTTCTTATATATTTGTACAGTGACTAACACAATAGGAATCTAGTCCTGAATGGGGTCTTTGGCGTTATAATATAAATGATTGAAACAGCTCAAGAGACAGTACAATATTTTGAAGACATTCTAATAGTTCATTCAGGCAGGTAAGAAGTTTAAGTGGCAGGAATTAAAGAGCTCAGGTGTCAACAGCTCCTTTCCTAAAATGAGCTATAGTTGAAGGAAGTATTGTATCCAGTTTTTACCTGAACTACTTAACCTTGTGAAAACTATGACTAATATTTTCATTAGTATTAATGAGTTACTGACTTGTATCATTTGAAGACAATACCTAACTGTCTAAGTCTGAATTACCAAGCCATATCTTGGTGAAAGTAAAAATTTCAAGGATGTGCTCCTTGATTAACTTATGAATGAAGACTGACTGCTAAAAAGAACTTGATATTAACCAAAGCTGTCTTCAGCGAACATCTTGAACTTGTATCTACCCTGCAGAAAGTGACAGCTGGAGGGGCTGAGCTGGGGGGGGGGAGAAGAGACACAGCAAGCAGTGACAGGGGCGAGTGAGGACGGAGAGGAGGGACGAACCTGGTGAGCTACAGTGGAGGGGTGGGGGGAAGGGTGCTGAGTGGGAAGGGGAGGCCAGGCAGGAAACAGGAGGTTTGGAAGCGGGGTCATGTGCTGGTGGGGAGAGATGTGATGGTGAGTAGGATCAGGGTGGGACCTCGGGCAGAGAAGGGCTGGACTGTGGGTGGGAGGCAAACGCAGAACAAACAGAACAGGAGCTAGCCTCCCAGAAGAGAAGCTTTCACCCTGCTGCCCATGGTCCAGGCCCCTTTTAAAATCACCAGGCCCTTGGACAATTGCCCCCTTTTCTGCTGCTCCTGCTCCCCCCCCACACACACACACAAGTAAGAAGGCCTGGATGCATTTAATTTGAATCAATGCAAACAAAAGAAATGCAGTTCATACAAGCGTCTTATCTTGTAGCTAGTGAACATTCCCTCTAACCTGTCATTTCTACTTTATTCATTTTAATTTGCTTAGTCAAATCAGCATTTAAATTTTTCCAAAAGTGGGGGGAGGGGGTTAAATCTACTTCAAATGTAATATTTCCCTTTTGTGTGTGTGTGTGTGTGTGTGTG
>ML675624.1:52935907-52988141 GCA_007922155.1 Mesoclemmys tuberculata | reverse complement strand
TGTGTGTGTGTGTGTGTGTGTGTGGGCGCGCACTTTATGGAAGTTAGTCTCATTAGGCCAGCTCAGATATTTGAGACATGTGATGTAGAGTAATCTAATGAGCCTCAGATATGAAGGTTAAAGAGCAAGCTGTTAGTTCTGATCGCTCTCATCAGATAAATGCTTATAAAAGCTTTCAGTTTAACTCCTCAGAAATCCTTATTTTTATTTCCCGTAATGAAAGAGAACGCACAGTATGTATTCTTAGATTTATTGCTATAAATTCAAATTAACCTCCAGAAATATATTTGCAACTAAATCTTTGCTGGGGAGGAACCTCTAAATAGAGTTTGGGAAAAGATGCATTAATAGAAGCCTTTACGAAGAGGAATGGAAAAAAGTGAAATGGAAATCTACCAGCTTCATGACCAAACTGAAGTTTCCACTTCATGCATCCGACAAGGTGGGTTTCTGCCCATGAAAGCTTATGCCAAATAAATTTGTTAGTCTTTAAGGTGCAACAGGACTCTTGCAGTTTTGCTAAAAACAGATTAACGTGGCTACCCCCCTGGAACTTTACAAAGAGGAAATCCTGTTTCTTCCTCACAGGATGCAGAGAACACTGTTATAGAGGAATCTGTGTAATTTTCCTGCAGTAGAGTTAGCAGGACTCAAGTCAGCTGACCCTGGGTTAGAAAACCCAGGACTTTAGTGTCTATACTGATTATTAACCCTAAAATTAAGAATTTTCTAACCAAGGATCACACTTGGGGCTCTGGCATCCACACTGCAGTACCCAGACCGCTGATATAGCCTTGGAAAACATGCTGTTCCCTGAAATGTAACAACCTGTCTGGAGTTCCTGTTTCAGGAAAAGTTTGCAGCTCTCGGTTCCTAGGATTGGGTCAGAATTCATAAGGAAATCAACAGGCGGCTGTGTTAGCTGCCACATAGCTTAGCCTGGTATGACTGTATGCAAACATGCTGAACTCCACAGCCTTTGTCCTCCCCGCCCACTGCATGTTTCTGGACAAAATTTCAAACCAGTCATATTTGGGACAAATGATGTGTCATCAATGGACTAACTGTAACTGAAGTGAACAAGCATTTTGAATGGAACACATTTCCCCAAACACACAGGTTTCCCGGTGGCTTGTTTACAGAGTGGCATACTTACAAGCAGGGCAACATAAGGTTATTGTTAAGAAACAGGAATGGCCCTACAAAAAACTGTGCTGTTCCAGGAAAAATACACTTTAAACTTGTTCTTTACTGTTTGCACGTCCCGAGTGCCATTTTGAACTCCATGTGCTGCATGGGGAGTGAGAAAAGGAAGCCATGCTGGTGGGACCATTAGTGGACACACTCTGCTGGTCAGGGCTTCTCATAACTTTTGCATTGGTTCATAGAGCAGAAGTACATCCTATTAATGTATTAATAAACATTAAAATGGAGCCAGAAACTTACCAAGTTGGGGGGCTTCTGTCCCATCTGTGTCTGCTGTAAGCTCCACAGCAGGCTGTTCTGCAGAAGGGCATCAAATAGCAACTCTCTATACAACCCCAGCATGTGCTGCAGCACCTCCTGTGCCAAAGCCTCCTCTGGGACCAGTTTCAGCAACAGTCTCTTCGTTGGTCCCCCCTCAATTCCTGCTGCTAGATTCTGGGGCCAGCAGGTAGCCATTCCAGCTGATCAGGTCATTATGCAGCACAGTTGGCTCAGTGTCGGGCACAGTGCCCAACACCTGGTCCAACTCCTCATTAAAGGGGCATGAGTTCAGTGTGTTGCCTGAGGTGCAGTTCTGCTCCCTGATCTTCTGATACTCAATCTCGAGATGCGCCCTGTCGTGGTGACTGGTCTGCTAAATTACCAAAGCTGCCAGCTTTTTCACTGTTTGCTGGCACACGTGATCATTTCTAGCACGTACAAGTGTCCACTATCTTGCTGGCTTTGCACCAGAGATTTACCAAAGTCACTCTATGCTCCTGTGACCATAAAGCCGCGTGCTTTGCAAAAGGCTTGTTCTGTTCAGTCTCCATTGAAGGCGTAGGAAACTCTCCGATGGTGTGTTTGCAGCTCAGCAGTCAGAAGGCAATGGGTCAGCACGGACTCCTTGAGCTACTGCCCTACACCAAGGGGGATTGTTTCCATTTTTAACAGAGGAAATTTGACATTCTTGGGATGAAGAGGACAAAGAAGTAGGCCCATGGCATACTTCTGGCTGACTTCCAGGACCTGAATCCAGCAGGGCTGCATTTATGCTGCAAAGCAATAGGGCTCAAAACCTGAGTTTTGACTGGATACTAAAAGTCCAGTTTCCCAAAGTAACTGGCCTCTGCCACTGGGAGTGGAAAGAGCATTAGTTGCTGCTGGAGAAGCACTCAGGAGAAAGCACTCCTCACCCCTGGAGCATGGCACCCCCAGTTTCGCCCCATCCCCAGAGCATGGCTTCCCCTCCCCTAGTCTGCTCCAGTCACTCCTCCACCCCCAAAGCAGGATTCTCCCTTCCCAATCCTGCCCTACTCACTCATCTGGAGTATGGCTCTCATTCAAATGTCCTGCTTCATTCATCCCTAGAGCCCTGCTCAGTTGGCGGGGGAGGGAGGGGAGGAAGGTAGAGAGAGTGAGAGCAAGGAGTGATGGTGTGGGGAGAAAAGTGGGGGGCAGGACCTCAAAGGAGAAGAGGTGGCGCGGGGGAGCGAGTTCCGGCACTCAGTGTCCGCTTTTCACAAATTAGAAAGTTTTCCACCTTCTTGTGGAATGGATTTGGTTGCTAACCAATGGTCGGCATTAATCAACATTGTTTCTTTTCCTCTGTGCTTCATCTCTAGTTTTGCCTATTACCCCTAAGTGAATGATTCCCAAATCTTCTATTCCTCAATCCTTGAATGCTTTCTTCTGTTAAGTCTCATATCTCAGTCTCTCAGAAATCACTTCTTGGATGTTGTGCCACTATCTCTACAAACCTAAACTTTTCTATCCTTCTTCTCCACCTCCCTTTTCTATAGCACTTGCCAATCCCACAGTCATTTCTATGGCCCAGGTTTTCTCCATCAAAAAACTGAACTCCCCAAACCCAAAAAACTAAACTTTTCCCCCTCAAAACAAATATTTTGATTTAAAAATGCTATTCCAATATCTTGTGGAAGTTGTAGTTTGGGTGCCACATGCCACTATTCTCCACAGCCAGATTTCATCTCCCATGATGCACCATGGCCATGATGCACCAGCTTCCCTCCCCAAAAGGTGCATTATGGGAAATATGGATCAACCAGCGATCCCAACCTATAGAGGAGACTGGAGGCATGAGGCATCAAAACTGCAATTTCTATGCAGAACATTTCACAAACAAATTATTTTGGTATTTGGCTTAACTATTTCAGGTTTTGATTTCTTGATAAAAAAGTTTTCAAGGAAAATTGAGTTTATATTTTTTATTCCCCCCCCTTCACTGAACATTTCTTGTAAGGAGAAAAAAATATTTTCAGGTATCCTATTTTCTGACCAGCTGGAGTATTAGGTACTCACTTTTTAGTGGGCATAAGGCATCAAGAGACATGTTAACCAGAAGAGTGCCTGTCTGTGCTGCCTGAAGACAGGCTATTCTGGAAGTCTCCCTGCAGGGGCTATGGCTTAGTTACTGAACAAGAAACCAAGTGTTGCCTACATCTACAACTTGAGAGAGAAGAGCCCCATATATGAGGACCAGTGGGCATGAGAACTAAGCTTCTGTCCCAAGATGGCTGGAGCTATTTTTAAATTATTTTAAAATTTTGCAATAAATTAAAATATGCTGTGGATGCAAAATTGTATGTGCAACTAAGAACATTCACAGAGGAGACTTTCAAAACCATTTATGGGGCGTCTAAAGCACTTTTAATTGTAATCATAACTGGACATTTATGTCCCTTAGGCAGGTCTGAGAAATCTCACCTTGGATAATTAGCCACCTGATTTGCAAGCACTATTTGCAGTGTGATCACTTGAACTTGTAAGTGTTCCAACAAGCTTTTTGCCTGATTTTCACTGCAAATGCAAAAATGAAGGTTAGATTGAGACCCCATTTTTAGCAAATGTAGCTATAGAAACTAGAAGCCTTTTCAGTTCATAACGTTTTCCTCTTATATAAAAGAAGTATCCAGATGACCATCAAAATGAATGGGGGCAAATGAGCAAGTGAAGAAGGAAGATTTGAGGAAGAAACCTGGACGAAATCCTGGCCCAGTGAACTTAATGGCATAACTTCCATGGATTTCAGTAGGGTCAGGGCTTTACCCTTGAATCAAGGCCATCATTGTTGATAGTTGGTTAGGGTTGCCAAACTCTGACGGACGTGAGTGCATTGGTGTTGGCAATTGGAATTCACTGACATTAAGCCAAAAGAATGAATTTTTGTGATGCATTTCTGTAAAATGACATCTATTTTATATTAATTCTTTTGAAAATATGTTCGTTCCTACAAACAAACATTTTCAGGTTGTCTTTTACAATCATATAATCTTTGTCCTACATCTCTGTGTATATAGTAAGGTTTCAGGTCAATGCCTGTTTCCTACTTTTCACTGGACCTTCAAAAGTTATTTGAGGGAGACTTAACATGTCAGATCTGCCTGATGTTCATTTTATTGTTTTTTGTCATCACCAGAGAGCTTTTGAGAAGGGGGGAGTAATTCTTGCAGTGAAATATGTATTTGAATAAACTGAAATTATCTACAAGAATGACCTTACAGCCTTTATTCAGGCAAAACACCTCTGAACTGTTAGATCATGTAATATAAATGAAGTTTGAACAAAGTAATATGGAATGTAGGCAATAATAATTCAATTTACTATTTAAAGAAAAGTTGAAGCCTTTATCTTCACAGGCAATGTTTGCTAATCACTGGAAATGGAGATGAATATACACACAGTACCTATTCCTTCAGTAACAATCAGATGCAGCACGTAATGCCCAAGGGAAAAAAAAAGCATCATGTCACTTTTCTTATTACTTGTCTTTCTTACAAATTTGTTAAAGAAACAAATATAAATCCAGGTCACTAGAGGTGAAAGGTTAGTGCATTAGCCCACAATTTCATGCTACTGATTTTCTTTCTGTTAAGAGATTTTTACTCTGAATTTGAACTTTTCAAGCTGTCTATATTAAACGTTAAAAAGCTCTGTCTAAAATACATTTTCTAATAGAGAAATATATGAATATTTCGCTTTTGAGAATCAGTAGCCTTAGGAGAAGTGATCACCTGCTGAAGAGAAAATAGAAGCAATGCGGAAACTTTACAATTACCACAGAAATATTCAGTAGTAAGAAGTGTTAGTGCTATGATGCAAACTGTCAAGTGTTTTTATATTCCAAGTTAAGGCAATAAGATGGGGTACCACTGCAAACCATTTTTACACCAGTATAGCACATCTGCATTGGTTTACCAAGATCAGCGTAGCTACATTGAAGCAAAAAGCCACAGTGATGACAATACATTAGACTCACCTCTGAATTTGGTCCTGTGTGTCTGTTTGCATTGGAAAAGTGGGTAGTCCATCTTTGTTCAGCATCTCTGAAACACTAAGGAAGCCTACTGATATTTAATGAGCCAGTCAGAAATTTTCAGACGGAACATTTATCCATAGGAAAATCATTAATGAAAGTCAAATATTCCATGGGAACATGTTGATTTTGATGAAATTTCCAATGAAAACAGGCAGCAGCTCCCAGGAATTCCAGATTCCCAGCTCCTCAAGTAGCTCATCCCGTGGGCTGAAATGGGCCCAGCAAGGTGAGACATCTTCTAAGACTTCCATGTCTAATAATTTTCTAAGAATTCCATTTAAAAAGAAAATCCTTTCTGTGGAAAGTTTCCCAACTTTTTGCTCAATTTTGGAACTAAAAATGTTTTGCATATACAAAGCTTTCTGTAGGAGGGAAATTCTGACTCAGCAGTTCCCAAACATTTTCCCTGCATGACCCATTTTCAGATGTATTGTTTCCCACTACCCCAGACAGCATGGAAGTTGCAGTTTAAAAATGGTGTCCTTCCTACAGTGTGACCTCACATGCACTGTACATGCAAGATCACGCCACAAGGAAGACGCCATTTTACCTTACACAACAGCATCCTCTGGATGGTGTAATCTCACACACATATGGCACATGCGAGATCATGCTGCATGAACGACACCATTTTGTAGAGCAAAATAGCATCCTCCATGTAACGTGACCTCATGGGAGGTCACACTGTGTGGAGGAGGCCATTTTGTAAAATATCATCCTCTGCATGCTCAGGATTGCCATGACCCATCTGCTGATAAAGCAACCCCACTTGGGATCACGACCCACAGTTTGGGAATTTCTGTTCTGACTCCTACACAACCCTCCTGGCTATCCTTAAAAACAAGAACACAAGTGTGCTACAATCAGTATGCAAAAGCCTGATGTTCAAAATGTGAAAGCCAGCAACTTAGAGATCAAAGACTATATAGGTGTAATTACACCTTGGTATGATGCCTATGTACTAACCAATTACTTTATCCTAATAACATTTCACAACTTCTTTCACTGCTATCAGTGTGAAAATTTTAAAAAAAGGTTACATAAGTACCACAATGCATATTCTATCTCCTCCTCATGGTATAAAACTCTTCATGGTATGGTGAATCCATCCGACTGTATAAATGTCAAATAATCCCACATCAAAAGCCTTTATGCCTTTACTATTAAAGAAATATATTTTTGAGACTTTTGAAATTATTATATACTAACGAACCAATCTGGTAATAGTAATGGGGGACTCGATCATTAGAAATGTAGACTGCTGGGTTTGTGATGACCAGGAGAAGCACATGGTGACTTGCCTACTGGATGCAAAGGCTGCGGATCTCTTGAAATATCTAGACAGACTTTTGTGGAGTGCTGGGGAGAAGCTGGTGGCTGTGGTACATGTAGGTACCAGTGACATAGGGCAGGATAGGAGAGAGGTTCTGGAGACCAAATTTAGACTGCTGGGTAAGAGATTTAAATCCAGAACCTCTATGGTAGCAATCTCTGAAATACTTCCAGTTCTATGCACAGGGGCCAATTAGACAGTCAGAACTGCAGGGTCTCAATGCATGGATGAGACGATAGTGTAGGGAGGAATGATTTAGATTTCTTGGAAACTCAGAAACATTTTGGGAAAGGAGGAACCTATATAGGGAGAATGGGCTCCACCTAAACCAAAGTGGAATTGGATTGTTGGCACATAAAATTAAAAAGGTCATAAAGCAGTTTTTAAACTAAGGGCTGGAGGAAAGCCAACAGGTGTGGAGGAGCACATGGTTCAAACAGCGACATCCCTTCCAGGAGGATCTATTAATGGGGATTCTCTATATCCTAGTAAGGAGAAGAGGATGGAAAAGGATAAAATATGGGTAAGATCCGGTCAGAAACAGTCAAATAAAAAAAGAGTTCCATTCAATTACATCACACAATGATAGACAGATGAAAAGAAGTGACAATTCTTTTAAGCATTTATATCCAAATGCTAGACGTCTAAATACTAAGATGGGTAAACTTGAGTGCCTCATATTTCGTGAGTGTATTGATATAATAGGCACCACAGAAATTTGGTAGAATGAGGATAATCAATGTGACACAGTAATACCAGGGTACAAAACATATTGGAAAGATAGGTCATTCTGGTATGGGAATGGCACTATATGTGAAAGAAAGCATAGAGTCAAATGAAATAAAAACCTTAAATAAGCCAAACAAGCTCTATTGACAGTAATTCCATGTTTGAATAATAAGAATATAGCAGTAGAGATATACTACCGATCACCTGACCAGGATGGTGATCATAACTGTGACATGTTCAGGGAGATTAGACTATAAAAATAAAAAAACCTCAATAATAATGATGGATTTAAATTATCCCCATATCGACATGTCCCCTCATGACATGATTCAGACAAAGTTTCTTGACACCTTAAATGACTTCTTGGAGCAACTAGTCATGGAACCCACAAGAGACGAGGCAATTCTTGATTTAGTCCTAAGGAGCACAGGATCTGCTTCAAGAGGTAAATATAGAAGAACCGCTTGGTAACACTGACCATAACATAATAAAATTTAACATCCCTGGTGGGGAGGGACAACAAAGCAGCCCACATAGTAGCATTTAATTTAACAAAATAAGGAAGATAGCTAAACAGAAATTAAAAAGGTACAGTGCCAAAAGAGAAATTCCTGCAAGTTGAAGTTTTTGAAGACAACATAATAGAGGCTCAAATTAAATATATACCACAAATTTAAAAACATAGTAAGAGGACACAAAAAGTGCCATTGTGGCTAAACACAAAGTAAAAGAAGCATTTAGAGGTGAAAAGGCATCTTTTTAAAAAATGGAAGTTAAATCCTATTGAGGAAAAGAACAAACTCTAGCAAGTGAAGTCTAAAAATATAATTAGGAAAGTCAAAAAAGAATTGAAGAATAGCTAGCAAAAAACTCAAAAAGAAACAGCAAAAATCTTTTTAAGTACATCAGAAGCAGGAAGACTGTTTAACAACCAGAGGGTCCACTGGATGCACTGAAGGAGCACTCAAGGAAGGTAAAGATAACTGCAAAGAAACTAAATGAATTCTTTGCAGTCTTCACAGCTGAGGATGAAGAAGACTCGAAAACCTGACCCCTTCCTTTTAGGTGACAAATCTGAGGAACTATCCCTAATTGAGGCATCAAGAGAGGGGGTTTTGGAACAAATTGATAAATTAAACAGTAATAAGTCACCAGAACCAGATGGTATCCACCCAAGAGTTCTGAAGGAACTGAAATGTGAAAGTGCAGAACTGCTTCCTGTGGTATGTAACCTATTATTTAAATCAGCTTCAGTACCAGATGACTGGAGGATAGCTACTGTAACGCCAATTTTTTAAAAATTGCTCCAGAGATGATCCTGGGAGTTATGGGCCTGCAAGCCTAACTTCAATAGCAGGCAAATTGGTTGAAACTATAGGAGAGAACAGAATTATCAAACACATAGATGAATACGATTTGTTGGGGAAGAGTCAACATGGTTTTTATAAAGGGAAAACATGCCTCACCAACCTACTAGAATTACCTGAGAGGGTAAAGAAGCAGGTGGACAAGGGTGATCCAGTGGCTATATAGCGTACTTTGATTTTCAGAAAGCCTTTGGTAAGATCATTCACCAAAGGGTCTTAAGGAAAGTAATCAGTCATGGGCTAAAAGGGAAAGTCCTCCCTTGGATCAGTAACTGTTTAAAAGAGAGGAAACAAGGGGTAGGAATAAATTATCAGTTTTCAGAATGGAGAGAGGTAAATAGTGGTGTCCCCCAGGGCTCTGTACTTGGGCCAGTACTGTTCAACATGTTCATAAATGATCTGGAAAAAGGGGTAAACTGTGAGTTGGCTAATTTTGCAGATGATACAAACTACTCAAGCTGGTTAAGTCCAAAGCAGGCTGCCTAGAGTTACACAGAGATCTCACAATATTGGGTGACTGGGCAACAAAATGGCAGTTGAAATTTAATGTTGATAAATGCAAAGTAATGTCCATTGGAAAACATAATCCCAACTATACATATAAAATGGCAGGCTCTTAATTAGCTGTTGTCACTCAAGAAAGATCTTGGAGTCATTGTGGATAGTTCTCTGAAAATATCCACTCAGTCTACAGCAGCAGTCAAAAAAGCTAACAGAATGTTAGGAATCATTAGAAAAAAGATAGATAAGAAAACAGAAAATATCATATTGCCTCTTTATAAATGCATGGTATGCTCACATTTTGAATACTGCATGCAGATCTGGTCGCCCCATCTCAATAAATGTATAATGAAATTGGAAAAGATACAGGAAAGGGCAACTACAATGATTAGGGGCATGGAACAGCTTCCATATGAGGAAAGAGTAATAAGACTGGGACTTTTCTGCTTGGAAAAGACACTGAGGGGGGGGGAGAATATGATAGAGGTCTTTAAAATCATGACTGGTATGGCAAAAGTAAATAAGGAAGTGTTATTTACTCCTGATAACACAAAAAGTAGGGGTCACCAAATGAAATTAACAAGCAGCAGGTTTAAAACAAACAAAATAAAAAAGGCCAAGACTATAGAAGGGTTCAAAAAAGAGGTAGATAAGTTCATGGAAGATAGCCATTGATGTACCTATTAGCCAGGATAGGTAAGAATTGCTGTTTGCCAGAAGCTGGGAATGGCCGATGGAATGGATCACTTGATGATTACTTGTTCTATTCATTCTCTCTGAAGCATCTGGCATAGGCCACTGTTGAAAGAGAGGATACTGGGCGAGATGGACCATTGGTCTGACCCATTATGGCCGTTCTTATGCTATGCAAGAAATTAGGAATTCGTCCCCCCCTTTGCTCATTTTCACAGAAACTAGTATGGAATTCTCAAATACTTGATACATACAGGAAGCAAGAATCAAAACACCACAAAAGCTGAATTTCATTGTTATGGAGATGTGATGTGAGTTGTTAGCATTGGGGAAATTATCTTTTTTAAAGCACACAAGGTATAGAGTTATTTACATATAAGTGAAAACATATAGGCCCACATTTTCAAAAGTTAAAGTGATTTTGAGTGCTCAACTTGAGATGCTCAAAAAGCAGCTGGATTTTCAGAAGAGGGATACACAACACTTTCTGAAAATCTGACTCTTAAGGTGTCTTAAGTTGGGCAACTCAAAACTGAGGTACCCAAAAAATCATTAGTCAGGTGCTTTGTGGATCAGATGTGAAATATCCGCATAGAGCTACACATACACCAGTCATTTCCTAAGTTGGGGGAGTGGAAAGATGTTGTAAAACCATCATTGCCCAGCACCCTTAAGTTCCTGCATGAAAAGCAAATCAGCCAAAAATTGAAAATTAAGCCCATATCACCTATATTGATAAAACATTTTATCCAGTTTAACTGGTCCATATATAGAGTTCTGTAAACTGAGACCTTCATCAGAAAGCTTTTGGTTTACAGGTCAATCTACATCCTCAGCTTTATCTATGGTCACGAACTTTGGGTAATGACCAAAAGGACGAGATTGTGGGTATAAGTGGTAGAAATGAGGTTGCTCTGCAGGATGGCTGGACTGACTCTCTAAGGTAAGGTGAGGGGCTCAGCTATTCGGAAGAGCCTCATAGTGGAGTTGCTACTCCTCCAAATCAAGAGGAGTCACCTGAGGTGGTTTGGGCACCTGATAAGGCTGCCCCCCGTAGGCTTCCTTTGGAATTCTACTAGGCATGTCCCACTGGGAGGAGGCTCCAAGACCAACCCAGCATATACTAAACGGATTATATCACCCAGCTTGCCTAGGAATGCCTTTAACTCCCCCAGGAGGAGCTGGAACCTGTTGCCGAAGAATGGGAGGTCTCATCCTCCCTACTCTCCAGGCTGCCACTGAAACCCTCACCAGGAAAAGCGGCATAAAGCAAAAGAGGAAAAAAATAAGATACATAGAGCCCTGCACGGGTACAAAATTTGTATCTGTATCTAATCCATGATCCAAAAATATGGTCCACGGATACCCTCACATTTGCGGGGCTCTGTCTATATGTGATTGGTTTAGGAGCCAAAATGACTGCATGAAAAGCTCATATGTACTTCAGAAACAAATGGCTTGGACTTAGAAACCGTATTTCAGACAGATGAGACCAAACTGGCCAGAAATACTATATAATGACCAGAATTTTCTATAGCACATTGTAAACAGCAAATTATCTCAACAATTTATGTGAGCTGCCACAGAAACCAATGTTCTGCTGCTGTTGTACTTCAGCTTGAAGCACAGGCAACTGCAGTCAATGATCAGTCCAGATATACATTTCACTATCATAAAATTTCCATAGACTATCAGATTATTAAAAACACCACGACTGTTTCAAGGGGATGACACTAAAATGGTCACTGAACAAAGTAGCCAGCTGCATAATTCCATACATGAGTAAGTCAAGGCTAAAAGATGTTTTTGAAAGGTCATTGCAAGAGGCTTGATTCATGTCCATAGTTGGTAAGGCCAGGAGGGACCATCGTGATCATCTACTGTGATCTACAGTATAAATACAGGGCATAGGACCTCCCAGAATTAATCACAGTGTTCTAGTTTCTTAATCAAAATGTCATGCAGTACCAAGTCAAATGCTTTACAGAAGTTCATGTATATTATATTAACCCTATTTCCTTTATCAACTAATCTTGAGATCGCATCCAAAAAAAGATATCAAGTTAGTCTTACAAGATCTATTTTCCATAAACCCACATTGATTGGCATTCGTTATATTATCTTCCTTTAATTCTCTATTAATCCAACCCCATACCTGTCATTCCATTATTTTGCTGGGATTGAGGTCAGGCAGAATTATGACACAGGTTATCCCAGTAACTCTTTTTAAATTTTGGTGCATTAGCTTTCTTCCAGTCCTCTGCAACTTCCCCACATTCTGTGATTTATTGAAAAAACAACATTAACAATGTAGAGAGTTCCATCTCTTTTCAAAATCTCGGATGCATGTTATCCGCACTTGTGTTTTTAAAATGTCTAGCTTTAATAGGCACTCTTTAACACACTCCTTAGTTACTTTTGGGATTGAAAGTTTTTCATCATCATATGGTATGATTACATCATATGAATTTTCCTCCCAAAACAGAGCAGAAATATTTACCCAAGTATTTCTGCATTATTATTTACAATTTTACTGTTTCCATCTAGTATTGGACTAAGCCCATTGTTAGGATTCCTTTTTCTTTTAAATACATTTGAAAAATTCCTTGTTTTCTCTACTCTATTGGCCACAGATTTCTCCTTCTGTCCTTTTGCTTCCCTTATTAATTTTCAACAATTCCTGACTTCTGATTTATTTATTACTATTAGTTTCTCCTTTATTCTATTTGTTTATATATACTTTAATAGATGCTTTAACTTCCTCTCTAAACCAGTTTAGCTTTTTTTTAAAATCAGTGTGGTCTTTTCTCTCAATTGTGGCTTTTTGGGACTCAAGTAAAATGTTCCCAACAGTTCCAAATAATCATTGACATTTTTCTATTTAAAGCCTCTCTCTCAATTGTGATTTGGCTCATAATTGTTGTCATCTTTGTAACTTAGCTTTTTTAAAAGTATCAAGAATATGTATAATCCTGGTTTGGACTTGATTACATTTGTTATGTGCAAACAGAATAAAGTAATGATCACATGTACCTAAGCTACCAATCATCTTTATTTCTTTCATCAATTCCTCTTGATCCATCAATATGAGGTTTAACATGGAATTCTGCACTTGGATGCAACACTGTTTGAATTAGGATACTAACCTATACGTTTTTAAAAGTTCTAAGTACACATTAGTACTGGCAGCACGAGACCTCTAGCATGTGTCATTCAGATTGAAGTCCCTATGATAAAGGCATCCTTCTTTCCTGCACATTATAGACAGGAGATTAAGGAACCAGACATTCCATTCCCTGTTGTGGTTTGGAGATCTGTAGCAGACACCAACTAGTACCCCCATCTTGTGTTTTATCCATTAGAATATTGTGTATAGTGGGTCGGGGACAAGTTATTTATCCTACTTATTTGTTTCATTTGAAATACTCATAAAACACATTAGACTGAATGACAACATAATCTGTGTTTAGTATAGAGAAGAAATTACAGCTGTTTTCAGTCTGCTTTTCTAACTGCTTCAGAAGTAGCTGGAAAACTTTTGAAGGCAAAGGAATTTAAGAGCTCACTGCAGTATAGAAAGACCATCAATTTAAGGCTATTCCACCTCTTTTCTTACACGTCATTTCTAGAACTGCTCCACAAACAGAAACTGCACATTGGAATGTTACCTCACCCACCAATAGAAAAATTAATAGCTTTTATTGCACCAACTTCTGTGGTGAAAGAGATAAGCTTTCGAGCTACAGAGAGCTCTTCTATAGGTCTGTTTGCATGTACACCTAAAGAAGAGTTCTGTTTAGCTTAAAAGATTGCTATTACCTCACCCACTTTGTCTCTCTAATATCCTGAGACCAACACAGCTACAACAACACTACAGATGGCTTTTCTAATAGTCTTAATTCATGGTTGAGCAACAACAGGAAACCCATCACATATAGCATGTTAGATATATTTTGCTTATATTTTTATGTGAGCAATCAATGTAACCTGAAAGCTTGCAGGCCACACTAATTCTGGGGACTATTCATACAGAAAAGGATTACATTTTAGACTCAGGATTCACCCTGGTGCATTTCTTTTATATCTCTCACCATCTTGCTTGGTGATGTGGTAAGGTCATCAAATTTCTGTTTGTGTTCCCACAACTGTGCTAACGTACAAGGATAATTTACCTTTCTTCCATCTCAGGTATGGGTAAGATTGCAAATTATATGACGGGCATCCCCAGTAAATTATTCTTGTCAAAAACTCAAAATCAAAGATTTGGTCTAGTTCTAGTTTGCTCTTCATATCCCTGTTTGTGGACCAGGATCCTCAGTTGGACTATATCTCACACAATGCATCACTGATTCCCCTCCATGAAGTGCAAACTATAATCCCCATGAAGCATTATAATTCCCATTTTCTGCATAAAGCAGGCACTTCTTTTTTCCCCCCAAAAGGTGTAGTTTTTACACAATATTCTAAAACACAATATTCTATCAAAACAGATTTTTTTTCTGTCAAACCTATCAGCGCTAACTAGTACATTTTATGTATTTTTTTAATTTAACCTGTAATCTTGATATCAAGTTTTAGGGGTGCTTGCAGCAGGCCTTGTAAAATTTCAACATACTTAAAATTAGTATGTGTGTTTGCATGTGTGTAGCTGAATCATGAATTATACCATTCTGCTGTCACCACTGCTATGAGAAGGGTGATATCCACCACACTAGATCTTGAGGGTCATGGTATAGAATTATTACATGATGTATCATGAAACAGGACAAAGAAATCTTAATTTATTTGCCCTCTATTATTTTACAGTTTAATTCTTTCATATTGTTAGGAGCTTTTTATTATTTCATTTTGTTTGGAAGATAAGAAACAATGATTTAGGGTGGGATCCTGACAAGTTCTTAACTTCTCCTGCAAGATAGATGATGAATACATTTACTGCATGGCTCTGTCAATTATTGCATGTATCTCACTTACAAATATGTGATGCTGTCTGTGTGTAAATACACATAAGGAGCACAAACACTGACTATATTATAAAGGAGGATCTTGCACTTGCAGACGGATGCATTAGATGACCAAACAAGTCTTTCCCAAATAAGTGTAATTTCATTAATTAAAAGTATGATTTGAAACAAGAAGTTTTTATTAAAGTCAAAATTAAAGTTGTTTTAAGCTCAGTAGTTTGGGTCTACAAACTCAGGGTGCATCTACGCTTCGGTTGGAAGCATACTGCCCAGGATGAGTAAACAGACACACACTCCTTCCACACACATTAGTGCACTAAAAATAGCAGCACAGCTGGTAGTACCCTGAGCGACAACACATACCCAGGGGTTCTGGGCAGGTTTGTACACAGTTATCTAGCCCAAGCTACCCCTATCTGCACTACTATTTTTAGCATGCTGGCTCAAGGAGAGACGTGATAGTGCATTTGTCTGTCTGAGCTAAGAAGCACACGCCAAGTTGCAGCGTAGATGCACCTTCAGAGCATCTCTAGGGGAATTTTATATACATTTCTAGTTAGTAAATCCAATTTGTTATGAGACAATCTTGAGCAAATTAGGTAAATGATCATCTGCTAGAAAAATTAAACATGTATTATGACACAATCACAGTATAATAATCCAAAATTGTGGAAAGGCCAGGCTTTCATTAATTCGGCATACAGAACTCCTTGCAAACAATTAGAAAGATTACAATGCGAGTATGCCAAAATTCTTCAACTCCAGCTATTAGCTGCATATCAAACATCAACCAGCTACATGTTGAGCACCATTTGTGGAGTGCTGATCCAGTGAAGTTGCAGGATCCTCTAGCCTACTAGCTTTGGATTTTATTTCTCTTACTTTTTATCTGTGTTTTTTCTGGAAGACATGCCTTAGTCAAACAACTTAGTGGGCTCAGTACAGGAATAACTAGATGAAATTCTATAGCATGTGTTATACTGACTTGATCAGAGGTGTTGGAACAATTTTTATAGTGCGGGTGCTGAAAGCGGAAACCATGTCTTTGGTTGTAATTACTTCTTCAAACCAGCACCCCTAGTTCTGGCAGCCCTGGACTTGATGATCTATTTGTCCCTTCTGGCCTTTAGATATATGAATGGTATGCAAGATTTAGTTAGAGGAAGATGTGCATTAACACAAACTGTGCACTTTAGAGCACAGCTAAATAATAGATCAGTATTTCTTAAAGATATCAGACCTTATTATTTAGTTCTGTGCAACAAATTTCAAAACCTGACAATCATCAAAATCTGAATTTACTCCCATGTGCCAATGTCTATGGAATGTAGCTGGCCTCTACTGCTTTGAATTCTATGTTTATCCTTTTTGAAATCTGACTTACGTAAGTAATAACTAAACTCAGTGGTTTTGTTACATTTAATCCAGATGAACAACTAATCTGAGCTCAACAGGGCGAGAAATGTAGAGGAGACAAATAAATAAAAGAAAGTAATTTACTTTCCCCATCAAAAGAATTAGTAGAAAATACATTGTAATACAGCGGAACAAGGCTTCTGTTAATGTGTTCCGATCTGAACATATTCCTTGCTGTTTCTGACAAGCACATTCCAGAACTACTAATGGGGTTTTTAGTATAAAGGAACAATTTTCCTTGTGTGTAGATTAGCTCCAAATTTACAGACAGACACACAAAATGAAGGCCAATCAGAATTATAGTATTGCATCTCTTTTAATGCTATTGAAGTTTTGTTTTGTAAGTAATTCAAACAAACAAAAAAACAGGTAAATAATGACATTGGGATAGGAGTTAAGTGACTATAACAATTCTAAATGGTGAGACTGATTATTACTGTTTACTGGGTATCAGCCGCACATTCTGACAAGCAAATTAATTTCAAAGCAAGCTCCAATTACTTCTTGGTGGCCATCCATGACAATTCCAGAATATCAGCAAAAATTAAGGCAGGCCAATCTCAATTTATCCAATTGGTTGGTGTTCAACTGAACATTCTTTGATTGATGTTACTGTCACAAAATCCAGGACATGGTGAGCATTTTTACTGCCCAGGCACATTTCAGAATAGTCTGAAGCTGTATCAAATAAAAGAATACAATTGCAAATTGATAGATAAGAGTATAAATGGATAAAACATGGCACAAGATTTCCAAGTGCCATTTTATTTTTATATCCAATATCCACCCTGTTAACAGGAAGAGACAGTTAGAATTCTTGTCCACAATTAAAAGGCAATGCCTCTGAATGTTTTGGCAGACCAGGAACAGCAAAGACTACCGTTAGCTTATCCAGTTTTAACTACATATGTCGTCTAATTAAGTGTGTCATTGCACGCTTTCCTAGCAGTGAGATTGCATAAGTGAAAAAAGATGGTTATTAACCTGAAGTCAGTCTGTGCTCATGATGTTAATTTTGAGAGGTGGCAGAGATACATGATGTAATACAGGCTTTCAAAACAGAGCATTGGTAAGAAACACTGTACCAGAACTTTTGTTAGCGTAGTTTAACAAAGTCAATGGAACTATGCTGATTTACACCAGCTGAGGATCTTGCTCTAAAATTTTATTTAAGGATTTCAAATCCACTCATTGCAGGAGCTCCTATTAGTCATGACAGATTTCTTCGCGATCCAGGGTGAAGTCAATTACCACTGAAATACGTTTCCAAATCAAAGTTATTTTCTTTAACTCCAGGCACTGATCATGACTCTTAACTCTACTTAGAGTTTAGTATTTAAATAATATCACAAACAGAAATAAATATTATAGAGAAATGAAGACAATGAGGATCAGAGAACCTCACAAATGTTAATAATTCATTCATTAATAGGGACTGAATGCTACTCTATCATTGATGCTCACTTTGTCAGAAATTGAAGGTCAAGGTTAGTAATTTCCTGACAGAGGCTCTTTATTGATTAAAAGTTTTTTAAGGGAGAAACAGGACGACAGAATTGGGCTACCCAAGGCTATGGAACAGCTTCTACCTGAGGAGAGATTTAAAAAACTGGAACTTTTCAGCTTGGAAAAGAGACGACTAAGAGGAGATTCACATCAGAGATCTACAAAGTTGTACATGGTGTGGCGAAAGTAAATGAGGATGGTTATTTACTCCTTCACATAACAGAAGAACCAGGGGTCATCCAGTGAAATAGGCAGCAGGTTTAAAAACAAAAACAAAAGGAAATAATTCTTCACATAATGCACAGTCAACCTGTGGAACTTGTTGCCAGGGGATGTTGTGAAGGCCAAAACTATAATGGGGTTCAAAAAAGAATTTGATAATTTCACAGAGGATAGGTCCATCGGTGCTGTCAGCCAAGGTGCTTAGGAATCCAATCTCATGCTCTGGGTGTCCTTAGCCTGTGACTGCCAAAAGCAGGGAGTGGATGACAGGGGATGGATCACTTGATGATTCCTGTTCTATTCATTCTCTTTGAACCACCTGGCACTGGCAGAAGACAGGCTACTGAGCTTGATGGACTCATTTGACCCAATATAGCCATTCTTTTATATCTCCATACTCGAAGTTATGATCTCTGAGAAATCACTTTACTTCTAATTCCTTCCCTCAAAACAAAGGGGACCATATTGGCTGGTCAATGTCTATGATTTAATTTCATTCCAAATCAGGAGATGAACCACATGAAGAAAGCATTAACTACAAATGATAGTAATATTTTAACAGTCATTTCCTATACCCTCTTCTGTTTAACTTTAAATGTTAGAAAAGAATAGTCTCCTTTTTCCTTTGATGGTCACTCATCACTAAGTACTTGGCTTCATTATCATGTCTGGAAAGGCCTTCTGATTTTCAGCCCAATTTTTTTCCCCCCATTCCTTTTAGAGGAGAACCATTTTCACAAACTCCAGTTGGAAGCTGCCTGAAGTTTTGGTTTTAGCTTTTTGTAGGTTGGGATGCAGAATCATATTAAACATACTGAAGAACAAAATAGATGTTTTTAAGTGGCTTCCATTCCTTCCCCCTAATTTGTCGGTGAGGAAACAATGTGTCATTTGGTGATTTTAGGAGGTAGTGAAATTTCTCAAGCTAGGCAGGGTTAAAGGACATTTTATACTCGTGTATCAATACTTAAACAAATCTGATTAATATTCTATTTGTGGACTGTATTGCTGTGACTTCCTGACCTATAGTTAAACATTTCTATTTAAATCAGTGCTCCTTGATGTTATCTGAATGCTATTTTTTGCCTTTGCTAATCTTCCTAGCCACAATCACTTTGCATAATGAGATGCAGCACTACTGTAGGTTGAAATCTCAGCTCATGGATTGCATGAAAGAAACTGTCACTTGTAATCATTATCAGTAACAGTTTTTTTCCCTTGTATTCCTTATAGTGATCAGGTTTTACTTGCCTGCTTCCATTATTCTCAGAGTTGGTAACTTAAGGCTGTGATAGTGCAATTAACGATAATGCCCCAGAGACATTTAGAGAATTCCATTCAAGGAAACACTTCAGGATTATTTATTTATTACTAATTCACTAAACATATAGAAACAAAAGTTATATTTTCTAGAAGAAGATCCAATAATTTCAATTTCCTGCACAAGGGTGTAACTAGAATCTTGCATTAGATATTATTCCCAGAACTGCCTTAATTAGACTTTAATTTGGGTTGTTTAGTGACCTATAAGTAAAGGCTACTAGAATACTGCAGGCACAATGAAAGTGTATATTATACAACTTTCATCTCAACATCCAGCTCCACAATTTTCTGGCTTTGGCCAGAACAATTGTTTAATGTACATTTGAATTGGCAACAGGCCATCCCTCAGTCCCTAGAGCTGAATAGGCACTTTGGGAAACACCAGCCTTCGTAGCAAACGATTTCTGAAATGCCCCCTCTACCCTGAGCAGGAAGATGGAATATTGTGTGCAGTTCTGGTGTCCCATGTTTAAAAAGGATGAATTCAAACTGGAACAGGTTCAGAGACGGGCTACTAGGATGATTCGAGGAATGGAAAATCTGCCTTATGAAAGGAGACTCAAAGAACTTGGCTTGTTTAGCCTGGCCAAAAGAAGGCTCCGGGGGGATATGCTTGCTCTATATAAATATATCTGGGTGATTAATGTTAGGGAGGGAGAGGAATTGTTTAAGTTTAGTACTAATATAGGTACGAGGACGAATGGGTACAAATTGGATATTAGGAAATTTAGACTTGAAATTAGATGAAGGTTTCTAACCATTAGGGGAGTGAAGTTCTGGAACAGCCTTCCGAGGGAAGTAGTGGGGGCAAATGACTTATCTGGCTTTAAGACTAAGCTTGATAAGTATATGGAGGGGATGTTATGATGGGATAGTTTAATTTGAGCAATTGATTTGGATTATCGGCAGATAAGTCTGCTCAATGGTCTGTGGGAATGTTGATGGGATGGGAACCGAGTTACTGCAGAGAATTCTTTTTTGGGTGCTGACTGGTGAGTCTTGCCCGCATGTTCGGGGTTTAGCTGATCGCCATATTTGGGGTCGGGAAGGAATTTTCCTCCGGGGCGGATTGGCAGAGGCCCCGGAGGTTTTTCGCCTTCCTCTGCAGCGTGGGGCATGGGTCGCTTGCTGATGGATTCCCTGCAGTTTGAGGTCTTCAAATCTCACTTTTGAGGATTTCAATAACTCAGTCATGGGTTCAGGGTTGTTATAAATGTGTATGGGTAGGGTTTTGTGGCCTGCCTTGTGCAGGAGATCAGACTAGATGATCATATTGGTCCCTTCTGACCTATGAGTCTATGAGATGGGAATAGTGCCATCCCTGATAAATTCTGAAAGAAATTGAGAGAAAAATGCAGAGGGGAGAAGGAAACAAACAAAAAGAAAAAAGCACTGAATGGAGATGAGAGAAATAGAGAGGGATGGTTGGAGAAGAAAAAGAAAAAGCAGCCAAAGAGACTAACAGGGGGACAAAATGCACGAGAAAGGGAGGAAGGAAAAAGCAGAAGAGCAGTATAATGCACATATACTGACGTGGCCTTTAAAAAGGTATAGAAGAGTGCAGCTTAACTGTTACCCAGAAGGTACATCAGAGGTGTCACTGGTAGCGTCACCTATAGTTAAGGCTTCCTGACACTTTTCCATTATAAAGATTATGTTTTCATTTGCTAATAACTTTGCACAGCTTAATCATGTGAACTGAAATTTTCCATGCCAAGTGTCCTGCCTAGGGCTGAATATATAAGGTTTAGTTAAACCAATTCAGCAGTATTAAGAAATAGTCTGGTTAAAAAAAATCTTTGGGCAAAACAATTTTTAACAGACCAAAAAAACCCCACTGACAATCTTCTCACTGAGACACTCGAGTCTATCCATGTTTTAGGGAAAGGGCTTGAAATTTTGCAAGCAAAGGTTCCCCAGCTGTCAAGGGATGTCCTTTTTGCTGTCCTCCTGAAAACTCACCCAAATTTTGCCAAGTTATGAACCACAAACATTTAAGTTCACACAAGGTAAGTAGAGACTTAGAAGTTTGGCACCAAAGGCCCAAAGATTCCATCTGAGCATATTCCATCCCCTCACAGCTCTTATGTGTGACCAGACTGCATGCATTGTCCCCAAGACTGACAGAGCAGGGCTCAGCAGGCCTTTCCCTGCAATTGTTCTTCCTGTCTGCCATGGCCACTGTGATCCCAGGCACCAGACTTGAGAACAGGGAAACGCTGCTGTGCTCTCAATCCCACCCCTCCTGTAACCTAGGCAGCATGGAGAAGGAGCTTAACTAATGCAGAGGAGTGAGGAGGAAAGAGCAGAGAAGGGAACAGGGGCATTAGCCATGAGAAGTAGGATTGCAGGAGCCAAAGAAAAGGAAGAAGAAGGGGATGGATACAGGAGCCAATGGGGGAGACAGTGGCAGAGGAGAGGACTGGGACATTGATAGGCACAGAATGGGATGAAAGCAGAAGGAAAAAGGAGTCAAAAGCAGGGGGGTTGGATCGAAGAACAGGGGGACAGAGACAGGATGGAGGCACATTGGTAGAACAGTGTATAGTCATTAGAACATGTGCTCTTCCAGAATCTGAAATTATACCTAGGAGTGCCAAGTCTCTATATTTTTCTGTTGTAAGCACATAGCTGTGAAACCCTTTGGCAACGTGTTCCTCCTCTCCTTCTCATGGCTTGTCCACATAAAGGATAAATAGCCTACTATTACTACCATTTACCCTATTAGTAAAGTGATAGGTCTGTGTCCAAACTTTGCTGATGACCCAAGTTGGGGATCAATATGGCTCTAGATCATGAAGAAAATTTTTTCAGGGTTTTGCTTAAGAATGTTAGCTTTTAGGATACAATTTTCTATGTCCTAGGCAGGAAAAAAAATAGTAAGTGAATATAATTAAAGAGTATCACAATGAATATGTAAAGGGGAGCTGAAGTAACAGATTTCTTCAATTCTAGCTCTTCCTAATGTTTTAGTGCTCGATTTTTAACCTTTTTTTTTTAAATGAAACTTTATGTAGTCTCTTAGACCATCCTCAGGAAGTGAATGATTTGGCTGCAGTCTCATTTTCAACATTTTATAGGGTTCAGAAATCAAGATGTTTTTATGCTCACATTGAAATATACAATGTGAGAACTGCATTAAATACATAGGGTTTTTTTGAAACCTTGGAACAAGCTTTCTACCCAAATCCAATTTCCAAAATCCAGCATGGCCTTGTCTGTTGATTTCTTTTTAGCAATACTGTTCTGGTCCTGTTCCAGGTAACAGAAGTATTCTGTTATAGTCAAGCTGAGATCTGTGTTATAAAGATTTAACAGTAATACAATTTAATTGCTACCTTATTATGGGATTTTACAACAGGTCATCAACTGCCATTTTGGTGGATCAATATACCATCTGTGGAATTTCCTTGAAATCTTTCCACCTGGTAGGATGGGACTATGGCCTTCCAATTCCACATATCCCCAGGCTGCAAAAGGTCACTCTTCTGTGGCTCCCTACTAGCAGCACAGGTCCCATAGGACAAGCAATCCTCACTAATGCAAATTGTTTCTCATAAAGAGAAGGGAAGATATGTAAATAGTGCCAGTTAATATTGCTTGAATATTAAGTTAAGCACATCAATGTACATAGGGTTATTAACTCTCTAGAGAGGAGAGAATGCAATGCACAGCAATAGCCATCATGACAACTGAATCTCCCCTTCATGGTGAGAAAAGTGGTGAATCCAGTGGCCCTATCCTTTCCCTTTCACAAATCTGCCCCCAAAACCCAAATTCTCCTCTATGGCAATGCCCAGAGGATCCCCAAAGAGCTGTGAGATAAGTCTAACACTTGCATGGACATTCCATGTTCTGCCCCCCAAGGTTCCAGAACACTGAAGGCTTTCAGAACTCAGAGGTGGTGTAGGAAGAATTTTTCCTTTTATTAATGACCTGGAGCACACGCACTTATCTTGTTTAAGCACAGAGCAATGAGACTAATCAGGGAAATACGACAAGAAAAGTTTGGAAAGGTCCATGGAGTTTGGATAAGCTGTTCATATTTGCTACAATCCGGTTCACTAGCAACAGTAATTAGTGATTTTTAAGGTAAATTATGCAAAAGGTATAGTCACTGACATTACTTGGCAGACCCATAGTCAGGCAGATGACAGGAGATAGAGAATAGTCAAATGCAGGCACTGATTTGTATACCAGAGATCAAATGCAGTGCAGATTCAAGCTGGTATAGTTTACAAGAGAAATAATGGATATCGTGTAAATCAAATTTATTTTGCATCAGTTAGGCATAGTGTAACTTTCTTGACTATAATTCTAAGGCTACAGGGGGTTGGATTTTTTTTTTGCTTGTTTTTTAATAAGATGTAAGACAATACAACTGAACAATAGCATAAACATAAAGCCCTCCAGCAAATAGAGGTCTCCTTATCTTCACTGTGTCTGGTAAATAGTCATATTTAATTCGTTGTAGTGGGGTTTTGTTTAATGCACGAGTTAGATCCCACCACTCTCCATTTCTTTTCAAGATTCCATGCAACATATTTCATGCTTCTTCATCAGCCAGTGCTGTAGTCACTTATCAAAGCAATGGGTTTAAAAAAAAGAAAACAGGAATTTTTTCAATTTGAAGCAGATTTATAGGGAATGCTACGTTGTAGTGAGGCTAGATGATGTCAACATTGGAAATTTTTCAGTTCTTTCATACCATCCTAAAATTGGCCATTAAAACTATCCCTGAAATTATATTTATGAAAGTCTTAAGTGAGTATCATTTAGGAATGAGTTGGCTCAGGTTCCAAGTAGCTGGACATTGAATACAGCTGACTTCTGATTTCTGAGCAAAACGCAGAAGTTCCAGTGAACTGCTGCCGCTACTTTAGATTGAATTTGTAAGGAATAAATGTAAATGAATTTCTTTCTGTTGGCCATCACTCTGCTAATCTAGAAAAGTGGTTCTCAACCAGGGTACATGTACTCTTGGGGGCACACAGGGGTCTTCCAGGGTGTACGTCAACTTATCTAGATATTTGTCTAGTTTTACAAGAGGCTACAAAAAAGCACTAGTGAAACTAGTACAAACTAAAATTTCATACAACCAATGGCTTGTTTATACTGCTCTATATACTATGCATTGAAATGTAAGTACAATATTTATATTCCAATTGATTTATTTTATAAATATATGGTAATAAAACAGTAAGCAATTTTTCAGTAATAGTGTGCTGAGACACTTTTGTGTTTTTAGGTCTGATTCTGTATGCAAGTAGTTTTTAAGTGAGGTGAAACTTGGGGGTACACAAGACAAATCAGATTCTTGCAAGGGGTACGGTAGTCTGGAGAGGCTGAGGGAAAATGTGCTACTCATTATTTGGAATTGTGTGTGGCTAGTTCACTTCTACAGAGATCTTGTCTCTTGTCTCCCTTCCCCCAACCCCACCCACCCACCAACCTAATTCTCTGTTTGTATTTTTTCTTGTTGGTTAATCCTACCAGCCACTCTTCAAACATTTATAATTTTGTTGAAGAACTCAAATGTGATTTGGGTCAGTTGATCTCTTTTCCACTTATTTAAATTCCTATGTGAAAACCTGTGGCTTTCATTAGTATCTTCAATATTTTGTGTTATTTCACTTTTACTATAGCAGGCTTTGTGTGAGTGATACTATAAACATAAGTTTAACAACAGTGAAATAGTATAATCTGCCAATCACATTACATTTTTGGATAATCGCTTCCCAAAGCTATTTGAGAATGAGCTTAATATCATATAATTATTTGAATAAATGACTTTTAATTAGTGCTCTACAGTATCATTGGAAAGAAACCCCTAGTGAAATAATAAACTAGGACTTTCGGTCCCAGGCTACCCAAAGAAGACAGTAGGAATGAATCAGCTAATGTTTGGAAGCACAGATGGACAGGCTAAGTCAGGGTTAACAGCACAAACTATATGCAGAGATGCATGCTGCAAAGTAAAATAAAATTGTATTGTATAGTAATGGTATTGGTAAAAGTAATTATTTTTAAAATGTATAATAATGATACATGGATATAAAATATCTATTCAAACACAATGTGTGCAATTTGAAGAACTCCTAGAATACCAAGATTTTAATATGATTGATCATGACATTTTAATATTGGGCAACAGCGATATTTCTTTACAGATGAGAATGGTGTTACAACTCTTACCGGGGCGTAGCGGTAAAGCTCTTTGTAGTTAGCAGTCATGATCAGGAACAAATAGAACAAAGTTGTCTTTCCAGCTTGCAACAAGCTTTACTACATTTCCCTGTCTACTTTTATTCAGAACAATCACTTACTCAGCATCTCCAGAGAAAGGCACAGAATTCAATAACGATGACTCAGAGTCAGAGGGAAAGCAGTAGAGCTGGCTCATGTACAGTGTCTGGTGAGGAGGAGTTTTAGTGCCAGTGGACTCTCTGTCTCGGTAAAAAAGCAATTCAAGCACTCAATGAGCAATTAAATCGTTTAAGAAACCAACTCTTCTGCAAAGTGCCTGGACAGAGTGTGAATTCAGCAGTGAGTGCCATTATTTCATTATGCAGTAAGTCAAATTTAAAAGCAGTGAGAGAACTTCAAAATGATGGCTTCTTTTCTTTCTTCACCCACCCCCAGTAGCACAGACAATTTTATTACTCTATTATGTTACCAGAGTCAGATCAAAGGCTGGCTTGAAACTAGAATGGGTTCACAGGAGCCTTTGTTAAATTCTGCTTTCCTGCAGAATGGAAGGTGGAGACGATTTCCCTGCCACTTGTGGAGATGACCTCCTCTCTCGTTACAGGCAACTCATTTATGGCAGTAATGACTTATCCTGGGCTTTATACACTTACTTCTGAAGTGCATGGGTGTTTGTTTGTTTGCTTTGGAATGCACCAGATTTCACTAAATGTCAGCCACTCTCAAAGGGTTGGGATGTATTTTTTTGTTAATTTCCCCTGCAGGAGGATGTTCCCAACTTTAAACAAGGTGTTATATTATCACTCAAGCTATCTTTCAGTATAAACATTTTCAACAAGTGCACTGAGTAGTAGTTATAAAAACAAAAAACAAGCAAAAAACCACCACCAACTCCTCCGTCGCAATTTAAACTGGGGAACAAAATAAGGAATTCTACCAACCTGGCACCCTCCTTCCTCTACACACACACACACACACACACACACACACACACACACATATCATGCTGCCCTGTACATGGTATTTAACACAAGCTAAGAAGTGAGGGTTTTGATATTTGTGTAATCCTTTTGCCAGGTGTTGATGGCAGCAAAAAAAAGGGCTGGGTTCAATTTTCTATGGTTTAACTAACACTGACTTGAGCCACCCATCCAGAAACCTGAGAACTATATCTATCAGCCAGAATGCCCCTGATGAGCAAGTCTTTTAAATCCCTAAACTCAGTACTTGCGAGTGGGGAATTGTTATTCAAACCAAGATCAAATAAGCATTAATTCCATTGTGGAGATTATAGTATTTTTTCAGTTAAAGGGGGCAGACTCTGATGGATTCCATTTCTGCTGTAGCCTGTTCTTGTCTTCTGCAGCCAATGGCCTTCCCCACTAGATGAGAGTAGTTTCCTTCCACTGTAGCAAAGCCATGCTGTTTCAATTTCTACTCTGAAATGGAATGGAAACTCTGGAGGCTGCTCTGCACGGTAGTAATATACTGGCATTTTTGTTAACAGAAAAATCAAACTTTTTCTCTTTCTCCATGCTCATAGCTGCTTCAGAGCAAGCTCACAGAATATTTATGTCTTTAAACAGCTTCATAAATCAATTTTTGTTTTTATAGTTAAACAACACAGTGCACCCAGAAGAGATTTCATATTCTGCACATATTTAGTTTTACAACTAGGGAAGCATGAATATTGATCTTGATTTGCCTGAAGAAAAATTGACAAAATTGTGAAGCTATTCACAGCTTAATAAACCAGGCTAAATGACTGAATATATAGCATAGAAACCTTCATTAAGCTACAGATAAGCTTGCTAGACTGAACCCAAACACAAATCACAGAATGCAAAGAAATAAGCAGGTAAACCATTAAGTACCCACCTACACTCCATTCATCACATCACCTGCTTAGACTCAACTATATCTCCAGCCTCCTCCTGAATAAACAAGGCGCAATCTGAATTCCTAAATCATCATAAATATAATACACCAATGCACATTCAGATTTCAATTGTGCGATTTCTAAATAAAAGTCAATGCCATATTTAGAACAATTACTAATGACATTGCTCACTCATTTTTTGGCATAAGAACCTAAACAGAATTAGCACAGTAAAGCGGAGACTAGAATTCAGAATTCAATAGCAACTGCCTAAAGAAAAATGAGGAGAAGCCTAATTTCTGCTAAAGAGAGGCACTGTCCTAATGGAAAGAACTACTGTGTTTCCCTTCAAACCACCAGCCTCCCTGAGTGCGGGATTCATTCAGCTAAACCTGCAGTCGGAGTGAGGGAGTGACAGGGATTATAGAATATGAGAGAACACAGTCCTATCTCCTCTCCTTCACAACAGCAGATGCATGGCCTGCAGCATAAAGAGGCAGTTTGCAGCAGCAGGAGGATGCCCGCAAGTAATCAGGGAGTGAGTGTTTATTATGCAAAACGTTCTCATTATACTGTTGCCTTGCGCTCTCGCCACCAAGTCTATTGCTTTTTCCTCCCCTTGCATCCTATCATGATCTCACTTTGTGAGCTCTTTGGAGCATCGAATGTTTGTTTTTAGTGTGTGCTCAGCACCTAATACAATAGAGGTTTGATCCTTGATCGAGGCCTTTGAGCGCTACTGCCATAAAAATAATGATACAGAGGGTGATTAGCATTTAAGATTCAAGTACTGTACATGGACCCTTGAGTTGCCCCAGAAGTGAATCTGTAACTGGCCTACTGAACTCACATGTAGTTCTGAGACTTTTGTACAGCAAGTGCGACCTGATCCCATGCTGCTCCACGTGTGCTACCATGATACACACATTAAATAGCACTAATTCTTTTTTAAACTCGTTTTACTCGCCCTGACATTTTTTCCCCTAAAAGTGACATTTGTGAGTTGAACTTTACTTAAGGGTTAAAAATAATCAGGGACCAGCTTTCGTTTCTTATTCGTACTTTGCCTGAATATGAATTCCAGTCAGCAAGGGAATTACTTGTTTATTATTCAAAAGCAATTTGAAAGAGAACAATTGTAAGAAACAACCTCTCTCTGGATACATCCTTTACATCTACAAAACCAAGATATTGACAGATACAAAATGACTGGATGTAACTAAATGCAAAGCAAGCAAAGTGAAGCCTACAACTGACAATGTGACACCATTTAATTGTGCAGCCACCACAGAGAAAGCAGAAACATCAACAGACTGATTCAATCTTTGAGAGAGTTTAACTGAACAAACATTGTGTCACTCTCGTACTCAGGTAAGATTTGAGGGGCCAAATTCTGGCTTATCATTATGAAGCCAGACTTCAAAAATGTGGTATAATATAACAACATCTGTATTAAAATGTAATCCAAAAACTGACCAAATCTTGTTTGGATTTGAGTAATTTTGTATCATCTGCAAATTTTGCCACCTCCCTGTTTACTCCTTTTTATGTTATGAATATGTCGAAAAGCACTGGACCCAGCACAGATCCTTGGGGGACACCACTATTTACCTAATAATCTGAAAACTGACCATTTATTCCTACCTTTTGTATCCTGTCTTTTAACCAATTACTGATCCATGAAAGGACCTTCTTTCTTACCCCATGACTGCCTATTTTGCTTAAGAGCCTTTGGTGAGGGACCTTGTCAAAGGCTTTCTGAAAGTCCAAACACTTTATGTCCACTAGCTCACTCTTGTCCACATGTTTGTTGATCCCCTCAAAGAATTTGAATAGATTGATGAGGCATGAGTTCCATTTACAAAAGCTGTATTGACTCTTCCTTAACAAATCATGTTCCTCTGTGTGTCTCATAACTTGGTTCTTTATTATAGTTTTAATCAATTTGCCTGCTACTGAAGTTAGGTTTACCAGCCTGTAATTCCAGCATCATCTGTGGCGCCTTTTTTAAAAATTAGCATCCCATTAGCTATCTTCCAGTCATCTGTACAGAAGTTAATTTAAGTGATAAGTAATTTAACTGTCACAGTTAGTAATTCAATTTCATATCTGTGTTCCTTTAGAACTCTCGCATGAATACCATCTTTCTTGGTGACTTATTGCTGTTTAATTTATCAGTGTGTTACAAAACCTCCTCTCTTGACACCTCAATGTGGGACAGTTCCTCAAATTTGTTAACTAACAAGAATGAGTTAGGTGTGGGAATCTCCCTCACATCCTCTGTAGTGAAGACCAATGCAAAGAATTCATTCAGCTTCTCCACAATGGCCTGGTCTTCCTTGAGTGCTCCTTTTGCATCTTGATTGTCCAGAAGCTTCTTGCTTCTGATGTACTTAAAATAATTTTCAGTTAGCATTTGTCTTTTGCTAGTTGCTCTTCAAATTCTTTTTTGGGCTGCCTAATTATACTTTTATACTTCACTTGCCAAAGTTTATGCTCCTTTCTATTTTCCTCAGTAGAATTTAAATTTTTAAATGCAATTTTTTAAAGGATGCTTTTTGCCTCCAACCTCTTCTTTTACTTTGTTGTTTAGTCATGCTGGCACTTTTCTGGTCCTTGTACTGTGTTTCTTTAACTTGGGGTAAAAGCAGACCTAAGCATCTAATTTATTTATTTGGGAGAAGGAATACTGATTCTGTGCATTGTACCACAACATCTATATGGTAAGTGAGTCAATATACATATGTGCTGTCCTTATATGTTCATTTTCATTGAACCTATATCCCTTTATGCTACTACGCATCGGCTTGTAGATGGAGAGAGACGTTGCAGGGCGGATTGGATCAAGCTTTGTGATGACCAGGATCAAAGGAAGAGGGAAACCACCACTTGAATTCAGAGCATTACTAGTGTGTCGGTGTGCCCTTCCTTTGGACAGGGCTGTCACTCACACACTGGATTCAGAAGCCATCAAAGAATTAATCAGCACATATATCAGGCTCTGTAAAGAGCGATGGTACCATTGCTCACTCATGCATCATATGTCATCACCATCTGCGAGGGGGTGGATTATTTTTTTAAAATTGGTATGCAGTACTTTTAGGTGCATAATTGTATGTTTTATATATGTAAAGAAACTTAAGTCTTCTATTAACTGACAAATTCAAGCATTCAAAATTCCACACACACACCGCCATGTGTCTTCATTATGATACAATCTTTTAATTACGTGATCACCATTTTTTCCACAGAATCCGTGCTTCATTCAGTACACAGGATGGATGGTGCTACTGCTCTGTGCTCTTTTGTGGGATTAGAGATCTGTGTGTGAAGAGAGAGGAGACAGAATGGAGCTGAGCTAGGGAGATTCACCTTCCTTAGCAACCAGCAGGGAATCAATTAAAACAGATAACACAGGGTATGTCTATACTGTGATAAAAAATGCAGCACTGTGTCTCAGGGTATGTCTTCACTGATGGCGGCAAATTTGCCACTGTCAGATCGATCTATCCGGATCAAGTGAGTGGTCAGTGAAGACTCGGTCAATCGATCCAGAAGTCAATGCATTAAAACCACTTCTTTAAGTGACCCAACACTGCATCAATGGGAACACGTTTTCCATGGGCGCAGCACAATGAAGACGCCCTGTAGAAGCGGAGTTACAAAGTCAATGGGAGTTACGCAAACTACTCCGTGTAGCTTGCATGACTCCCATCGACTGCTGTCGAATTTCAAAGTAAGTGTAGACCTGGCCTCAATGCCTGGGGTCAGCTGACTCAGTTTTGCAGGGCTTGGGATTATGGGATATGCAACTACAGTGCAGCTGTATGAACCTGGGCTGGTGCTCAGGGTCTGAGACCAAGCCTGAACATCTACATTCCAATTGTATAGCCTCATTTGCAAAAGTCAGCTGACCTGGACCCCCTGGCCATGCCATGGTCTTTTATTGCAGAGTAGACATACCCACAGTCTTTAAAAGCCCCAGTCTGCAGGTGTCTAGAGCCTCCAAAGGGCTGCTAAGTGCCTTCCACGCTCACTAACTTCAATAGGAGAGAAGGGTATTCAACAACTCTCCAGATAAAAAGCCTAAGTGGGATTCCAGGAACAGTGACTAATAAGGGAGTAGGGAAGAGTGTCAAGGGGTGAGAATACTGTATATCACCCTGGATCCACTCGATTGATACTCTCACACACATCCCTTCTTACAGGTGAATTCACATGAAATTTGAAGTGTTAACACTATGCAGCTCAACTCGCAATGCAAAATGTTTAAATTGGCAGGTTTTGTCATCTTCACAGAAGGTGAACATTTCCCAAGGAGGTATTGAGTGCATTCATAGGTGACACTGCTGTAATTTGAAAGGTAATTTCTTGCACTTTATCAGCACTTGAGAATAGATATTTAACAACATTGCTAATCAAAAATGGATTTTACCCTCAGAATGACTGCCGGACTAAAATACATCAGTAAATAATGGTTGATTTTTCATTCTCTTCTATAGTGTAACAATTATTCATTAAATAGTTGCAATTATCACAGACATAACATATAACGGCGTTAGGGACTTAGACCCTGACCCAGTAAGATGCTAAATGGCCTCAATTCTTAAATATTTTATTCCTGGTTAATAAAATAGTTATTTAGATAATTGGTTTCAGTGCAACAGAGCCATTTTTTCTGACTTCTAATGGAAACAATTATTTCAGGTTAACGAGAAGTGACATGGAGTATTATAGAGAACCCAGTACTTCTGAAAAATTAAACTATGAAAACCAGTGTTATATTCTCTCCATGGAGTGTCCTACTGATATACAGCTAATTCAGAACTGATTATTAATTACATTATATCATTACCAAAATGTCTGTTTTCAAAATTACATGAAGCAATTAATGAGAGTACAAGGACTTTTTTTTTTTTAAGAAATCTGCATATTTAGTAAAAGTGAACCAGACATAGGCCTGACCCTAGATGCACTTAAGAACGTGCTTAACTTAAAGCATGAATAGTCTCACTGAAGTCATTCTTCATATGCTCAAAGGTTTGAGGTACAGCCACTAACAAGGTTTGTGAGGTAAACTAGATGATCTAACGGTCCCTTCTGACATTCGAATCTATTAACAACTGTCCATCAGTATGCTAGAGTGTCATTTTGCCGTGTCTGGCAGCTCCTTCAAAGTAGTCCTTTCAGGCCAGTGAAACAGAAAGTTGGTTTTGGCGTATTGTGCAACAGAATAGATCATTAAGCAATAGTGCTTCCGTTATATGTGACGATAATCCAGCTCCCAAGAGGATTGAGTAAAAGACTGAGAAATGGGTACTTCATCCTGATTAGAAAACTTTCATGGATGAATCAATGATATTTTATTATAAAGATGCAAGTATTTTTAAACTAAGGCCTGATCCATTGACATCAAAGAGACTATTTGTATGAGTGCTATACGCAGTAAGGTTTGCACATAAGGACCAAAGTTACTCTGTCAGTTAAGAAAAGCTACAAAAAAAGCAGTATTGCCAAACTCAGTCAATACTGAGTCAGTCACCCAGAAAATGATGAGGTTATTTTAATATCTCATGACTTAAGTCAAAACATTTTTGGCCTTTTTATTTGGTTGATTTTGAGCCTTCTGGGTTCCTGGTTTCTGGCTTTTCTCTACAATCATGAGGGTGCATGCTTTCATTTTTTTAAAAAAAAGTTGTGCTGAGATTCTCATATAATCACTTGGCCCCAGATCCAGAAAGGGACTTAGGCACCTAGAAAATCACCAGGTTTGTGGATTCTGTTGTTAGTCTTCTGGGTTCCGTATATAATGTATAGGGAGAGACTGACACCTAAGAATGGATCCACAAAAGACAGCATGTTAGGCAGGGAACCACCTCAGCTATACAATGGGAGCAGCTGATAAGAGGTGTGTGTTATAAGTCCCACCCCAAACCTCCCACAGACATAGGCATCCAAGTCTGGGCTTCAGGGAGTCACCTATCTCTGCTTGCAATCCACAGCCAGAAACCCTCTCCTGGAGGACTGGCAGCTTAGGCGCTAAGCATATTTCTTACAAGAATGATCCTGACACGTGCCTAACTCCACACATAACCACCAGCAGAGGAGAAGGAGGTGTCAACCTCCTTTATAACAGGACTATAGAGTTCTTGTCACTCAGTCACTGACCCACTGCATATTTAATTAGTTATATAGGGTGGAACAGTTTCAACAGAAGAAATATCCCATAGTCCAGGGGTTAGATCAATCTTCAGAGAGGTAGGAGAACACTGTTGCAATCCCTTTGCCTTTTCAGTCAAAAGTAGAGTGTAGCTGAACCACAATCTTCCCCATCACCTGTGAGTACTTTAAATTATCGGCTAAAACTGATAAGGAAGTCTTCCATTTTGTTTGGAGTTGTGCGCTTCAAGCACACCTACCAGATTGGGACCCACAGACAAGACGGGCATTCCTCTGGCTACTTTCACCTGGTTTGAGGTCATGCTGGGGCTTAGCTAGGAGTTAAGCATCCAGAGCCTGCTGCACAGACACCTATGGAACTTTTACAACAGACATTAAAGGCCAAGAGAATGTATGTGCCTACAGGTTTAGGCAGCAGCCGAATGGGGGATGAGGGACGGTGCACCAGAATCCAGGATTTAGGTGCCTAAATCTGAGGTTTAAAAGTCTAAGTCTTATTGTGGATCTTGGTCTTGATTCCAGGTGCTGGGGCATTACAAAATACACCAAATATCACAAGACTCTCAATAAACTTGCAAGAGCTGGTAAAACTGGAGGAGGGCAGAGCAGCAGAGGGAATAGCCAAGAAGCATTCACCAGTGTATTGCAAGGTTTTAAAGTGTTGTTTGAAATTAGATTTTAAAATAAATATATATATAGTCAGCTGGCTGCATTCCAACACTTTTGTCTGAACATAATGATGAAACAAATTCACCTGGGCTGACTTTGGCCTAGAAAGTATAGTAAGAAGAAAAAAAAACTCAACTTTTGTTAGTCACTGACCTTTACCCTGGTCTTCAGCCCACCATCTTCAAATATATTCTTAGAAAAGAGAGTGGAACTAACAACATGCTACCATAATAATAAGTATGTCTCCTAATTGAGCACTATAGTAGCCTTCCAAATTCTATTCTTGGGTTTTGTTTTTGAGAGTGCTTATCATTGTAGCATTGAAAGTACTTTTCTAATGCTCCATGTGTATAATTGTCAACCACTTCTGTGCTGTGTTTAACTTAGAATGCAACCTTCTAAAGGCAGTGAACTGACATTTTTCAGTTGCCTATGAAGTGCTATTATATAATAATATCCCCAGGGTGGTGTTATTCCAACAGAGAAATCCCATTTAAAGCCATGCAAATAACATATTCCTCAGTTTGCTAGTAATTCAAAAAAAAATTAAAATAATTTTGGGTTGACCCACAACCACAGAATTCTTGGTGAATTGAAAAGTGGAAGTTTCAAGTCATACCAAGTATATTGTTAAACCTGATAGAATGATGGGTAGTTTTTTTCCCCTCCCCCACTTTATAGAAATGGTTGCAAATAAATATGCTCAACTTCTACAAAGACAATTGCATTACAACTAACTAGTAGTCTTCTTCATGATCTAACAGCATGTACATTTATTGAAGCAGAATTTGTTAGATTATCTGGTGATCCTCAACTACTCAAAAACAGACAGGAGGTTGTCCTACAGGAGACCCCAGGATGGGAATCATGTGGTGATGGGGATTTTCACCTTAATAAAGCCGTGCGTTCCCCTAGGTAATGAAGATACATTGTATACACTACAGTTATAACCGCTGGAAAGAAGGAAATAACGAACAAAGAAAAACTAAATGGCTGGTAAGCTGAAATTCCAGACATTTCTGAAGCGCCATATACAGAGTGGGAGAAGAGTCTTTTTAAGTGTTTGGGTTACATATTATCAGAGACAGGCAATAGATAGTAAATAAGATTAAATATAATCTTCACTTTGGCTAGGGTTCCATGCAAGTTATTTAATTTTGCAACAGTTGGAACGCCAGAAAACCATTTATTACAAACCAGTCTTAGGTTTCACCTCATCAAATAAAGTGCCAAAAAGACAAGTTAAAACCTGTTGCCTTCTAATACATTTATTATATCAAACCAACTAAAGAAAAAACAAATATTACTATAAAGCATTAGGATAATAGTTTGTGTTCTATTATTATTTGCAGTCTTTGAGATATGCATTATTTTATAAATCACACTGCAGAAATATTTGGTTGCTAACAAGCTAGAAACTAAAAGAAAAAAATTGTAAAAGGCAGTATTTAAACAAATTATGGGAAGTGTATTGAGCCATGACTTACATATGCAGCATGGAGAAAAAATTAAAATCAGCTTTCCACGCATGCAGTATCATCTGAATTTAATTACCATAAATTAAAAGGTGTCTTAATTAAAAAAAATAGTAATCCTAGTGAAACCCTGATTTAAAATGTGATTAAAATATATTGTCAGAAAAATGATGTGCAATATTTGTAGTTAAAATGTCATGGGTGAGGACCAATGTGAAAATTTAGTTATGTTTCATTAAATAGAAGACAATCATTTTGTTCAGTTCAGGTGAAGTAAAAAGGAAAATGTTTAAAGAAGTCAACAAAATATTTCTTAACTAGTTATCAAACATTATATCACTAACATTTCAATTGCTCTAATCATGTGAAATCCTATTTTAGAATTTATTTTCAGAATTTAAGTGTTAAAATGTTCCTTGGGCTAAAATGTGACATAACTGATATCAGTCATTGAATGCTTAAAAAAAAAAAACCTTAACTACCTGACAGATCAGTTTGAATATTCTCTTTTAAAGTTACTTGCCTCCATCATATCATCATATCCCCAAGGAACTTTGAATGGGATTGAGCTAAATAGAGGTCTGGGGAAAATAAGACACATATTGAGGAACCAATTCTCTCCACTTCCACTCCTTCCCTTTCTGAACCCTATCCAGAGCCATGGGTTTTGGACCGTCTCTACTCACAGAAGCAGACTGGAGCATGGAGCACCAAAAGCAATCCTTCCATTTCTTTACAAACCAACAGTAATCTGTTCTGTTACACTCCAGTTATTACACTACAATTAGTCATTATTAGCTGTTGTTATCAGCTCCTGGCTGGCATAGCTGATTCTGTTCAATGCTCTCTTTATTGATGTTGCTCCCTTCCTTAGAGCACAACATCCCACCCCCATTAAATAGCACAATTAGTTTTCCTTTAATGGTCTCATAGATTAATTTGTAAATCCCCACACTGCTGGAGCTACCCTCTTTACAAGTGTGGGGTCAGCTGACTAAGTGATTTTTTTTTAAAATGCTGTCACAAAAATTTTCAGCCCAATGATTAACCCAGAAATCATAACTCACATATTAACATATGCATTTTTTGTCCAGCAGATTTGCAAACAACATACAACTATTCATGGTATTCACCCAGTTAAACATGCTCTGGCAAAGTAATTATGCCTTTGCCTTTTTAATCAATAAATCAGTGTAATCTTAAGTATCTAAATGTTTCTAATTCCTCTCACTATGGAATCTCAACTGTATGAACTAGCTTGACTCCTAAACTACGGTCCCAGTCCTCCACTGAAGCAATTATATAGCTCTACTCACCAAAGCCGATAACACTACATGCATCCTGGTGTTTGCAGGATCAGGACCTGCAGTGCAAATAGGAGAGGTATTGAGCCCCCGAAGATCCAGCTGACTTCAGTAGGGGTGTCAGGTGTTCAGACTTGCTAGGATTTGGCCTTAGTCTTTTTGACGAACATTTACAACTCACCAAAACTATTTGCACACTTATCACATTGCATACCAAATTAGCAATTTGGGTTACTCTTTTTAATTGGGTTACAATGACTAATCACACTCCAGTTATTACACTACAATTAGTCATTGTTAGGTATTGTTACCAGCTTCTGGCTGGCATAGCACTGATCTTGCTCAATGCTCTCTTTATTGATGTTGCTCCCCTCCTGACAGCACAGCTGAGGAAAGCAACGGGGTAGTTAGTGAACAAACACAGGCTCAGTAATAAAGGTATTTAAGTGCCTAATTCCCACAAAATGTATTTACTGCTGGAAATAGAAACACTTTTTTTTGATCTGCCCACTAAATGTATGAATTCTTCTCTGGACTATCTGAGTGTTACATTCTGGAGACTTTCAGGTGAAACAAAAGACACTTCAAGAGAATGAAGCACAATACAAAGCTGTGAGAAGCACATTAGAGCAACATGAAGTTGAATAAATCTTTCTGTAAAGCACATCACTGTGGTACAGATCCCACATCCAGGAATTTCAATAGTATATTTACAGTCTGAATGAGACATGACAAACATAAATGGAGCAGTCACAAGGAGTAGGCAAGAAGTTTTCAGCCTTCAAATTATATGCACAAGCAGTTGAACATGATGGGAATGCAAGTATTGTTTCACACTGTTGAATGTTCCACTGCAAATGTATTGTTATGACAAAACTAGCAATAGAATGCATGCTATGAATCACTCATATTAGCAGTATGAAAACACCACAGAAAAGGATGAACAGAGGGATCATGTAAATCATTCACAACACTATATAGTCAGATAATCATATTATTACAGTGTCTAAAGAATAAAGCCCCAATGTCAGCATTTACTCTGCATTTGGGGGAGGGAGTATTTTAGCTCTAATATTGAAAAGCCTTTTATGTGCTTAACTTTAAGTGGCTAATATCAACTTCAATATGATTTACACGTATGCTTAAATGCTTTGTTGGATTGGGTCCTTATCCACAAAAAACACCCTCCTTAAATATTCAAGAAATGCAAGGGAAAGGGATTTCTTATCTCCCATCTTCAGAACTCAGGATTTAGCTTTTGATGTCTTACTCATTCATCAACAATAGGACTCAAGTAGCATAAGATGATATAAGTTATATGACAACGTTAGTGGTAATGCTGATGAAAATATCCACATTTATCAATTCCAACAAAATGTACTGTTTTGGGGGTATCTTTTGGCATGTGAGAAAGAGCCCCAAAAATATTAATGGAAAAATTCCAGGTCTATTCTTGCATTAACAAAACAATACTTTTAAAGTCATAAATGCCAAAATAATGGTGGAAATTGATCATAGATAAAATTATATGTGAAAGTGTACATTAGAAAGAGATTTTAGCCACATAAACAGTGTATTTTGAGCGATGTGTCAGCCCATTTATACTATTACTATGTTGTTTTTTCTACTGCTTAAGACATCCTGAGAGTAAATAGTCTCCCAGAGGTCACTATGCCATTGTGATGTCAGGACACCTTAAGGACCTAGCCAGAGAATGATCCAGGTAGCTCTCAATCTGCAAGAAGGCCACATCCCTCTGGGATTTGCCATGACAATGGTTGAGGAAAAGTTTTAGATTATCATCCTAACTGCAAATTAAGTGCCACCGATATTGATCTCTGACAAGATGCTTCAGGTGATCTGTTTGTATAGTCAACTTATGTCTGTCACTGGCAATCTTGTTGCTCCACTGATGTTTTTGGTGCCAACAAGATCATTGGTCATGTAGCAGCATTCCATGGTAGATATATTTCAGAATTCATTGGCCTTCTATTCTAACACTATGTCCATAACAAAAAAGCTGCCAGAACCCAACCAGTGGCAATGGGGGTAGTTGCTGGGTTCAGCTTTGAGTATCCTCATTTCTACTCTAGTCCTGCCACTTGCTGTGGAGCAGCTGACTGAGATTATGAGAATTGCAAACATCAACACAATGATCTTCACCCTTCTTCAGTGTCCACATTTCACTTCACTACAACAGAATTTGTATAACTGCGGTTCTGTAATAATCACATCTTCGTAGGAAAATCGACGTCACAGCCTCCCCACAGAAGCTGCTGCAAGGCCCAAAACATGGCAGCAGCTGCTGCTAAATGAGCATCCACATCTTTCAAGCATTCTCCAGCACTGTCTATGATGCTGCCCAAATATTTGATAGCCACTCTCCTCAATATTCCATCCAGATAGGTTAATATTTTGAGCTTGTTCTAATCTGGGTCTGGAGGCTATCAGATGGTAATGACCACGGATTTGGGTTTATCTGGATTAATGACCAGACCAATGTGTACTGCATCTTACCCCATCAGACTGCCCCTCACCTGCAGCCATTTACTAAACTAAGCCAAAGATTCTAGATTAGGAACTGCTTTAAATTCAACATTGGGAAAGTACTAGAATGATTAAAGATCATTGGTTTGGTTTTAAAGAATGGTTAACATGTGTAAATAACATGATCAAGTTCTCTGGAGAAAGCACCAAATAAAGTCCATACCCCTTTTAGTTATTGAAAGGTAGTAGAGAATACTGAAGCTGAACGGTGAGTAAAATTATTAGTGCTCATCAGAACCTCCTTCAAAAAGGATATTCTGCTGAAATGAATATGTGAATTATTAACATATAATAGTGTGACTGGTTGGTGCTCAAGTAGCAGTCATTAAATAATATTGCCAACTACTGCCTTGTCTCTTTGCACCAATCTTCCTCAGGATGGAGGGTCTTATATTTTGCCCTGAATGAGAACATCTTGTTTTCATCTTTGTGAGGAAGATGTAAAGAATGCAGCAATGAGTGGAAGCACAAGGATGGAAAGAGTAAGAAGGGAAGAGGAATGGAGGAAATAAGAGGTGAGGATATGGCCAAAATGACTAAAATTAACCTACAGAAAATGTTCTATAGAGTGAGCACAATTAAGAAGTTTTCACTATTTTGAAAGGGCAAATTGCATTCCCTGATTTACACACAGATCTCCTCTGTCCCCAACGGTACCACATAAAGTACAATTATGCAATACCATGCCCATGGGGGGCAAGAGTTTATTCCTAACTCCAGGTAGTGAGTGATTGAATAATGTCCTGAAAAAAGAAAGTTGATGTCCCTTACAATTTTTTCTCTTAACTAGTGTTACTGCAGATATTCTTATGCTTCATGTATCTAAGTCTTTTTCAAGTCATAATGAGTTTGTTTAGGATTTTGTTTTTAGCCTCCCCACAACCCTCAGGATTTCACCAGGTTGGCTGTAGTCATGTTTATACACATTAGAGGAAAAGGAGATGTCACTGAAATATATACCTTTGTATTAGCTATATAAAAAGGTAGAGACCAAAAAAAAAAAAAAAGGTTACCAAGATTGCAGGGTCAAATGAAACTTGGTACAAATTGAAGCTAAGAAAATATCAGACCTTAAGAGAGTTTGGAAGAAGTACCCTTACCCAGAAAAGACAATTAGTCAATTGGACTATCAAAAACAGCACACAAAAATAGAGCTGAAAAAACTAATGAGTTGTGGGTTGGTTTGTTGGGGGTTTTTTTTTTGGGGGGGGGGAGGAATTTTGGTTGTTTTTTAGCAGAATCACAATTGATCTTAGAGGACAAAAATATTACATGCTATTTTGTAGCAGAGTAAAATGGCTATTTGGGCATCTGCAGACTCAGAATATTACTATTTACCCTAATTACCGCAGCAAAGTTATCATGACCAATACCTTTTTAATACTGTGAAAAGTGCCTTAACAATCTTTTTCTCAATACTGTATGTTATGATATTAACAGATTCAATGAACCATAACTGTGTTCTCAGTGTCAAAATGTGCCTAATGACTCAACCAGATGTGACCTTTGACTTACTGGATGTTTTTTTAAATAAGAAATTAATTTATGTTGCACACAGATTTTCTTATAAAGGCAAGACACAACTTAGGAGTATTTTATTGAACATTTATCTGAACTGAAGAGTCTTTCAAGCCTTTAACGCATCATCTGATTTTTATTTTTTCAAGTCTAACTTGGAAATATTCTTGGCCATTATTTAGGCTACATACACACTGACCACGGCAAATCTGATTAATCTTTCTGGATTTAAGAACCGCTCAATCGATCCAGAAGTCGATGCACTAAAACCACCCCGTCAAGTGGCATAGCAGTACACTGATGGGAATGCATTTCCTGTCAGCGCAGCACAGTGAAGACACCGCACACAATGGAAATTAAGAAGTCAACGGGAGTTACGCAAGCTATTCTGCATAGCTTGCGTAACTCCCGTCGACTGCCACCAAATTTTCAGGGAAGCGTAGACCTGGCCTTATTCTTTCCTGTTAACAAAGATCTGATAGAAACTAAATTCTTCCTCTTTTACTTTCATGGCAATTCTTTGCCTTATTTCCATCATTTCTGAATGTTCAGAACAATTCAGGTTAGTGTGTTTTTTGCTTAATCTTTTTTTCTATGCATGGGGAAGCAGTTTTCTGTGATAGATAATGTTACGGTCATTGGACCCTCTAACTCTCTAGAATTTTTCATGATGAATGACACAAGGACTCTTTTGAGATCTTTATACAAGCACATCAAGACTGTTACTTAAAACCCTTAGCCTAATCTACATTGGCAGTAAGTCATTTGTGCCCAGTTTTCCATTACTGATATTTTATTTTCTAACTGTGTTTAATGAAAAGAAAAAAAATGCTGTTCCGAGAAATAAATCTGCTGTGCACTAATTGCTAGTAGCTACTTTTCTATAGTAAACTAGTGCACAAATTGGATTCCTTGATGGCTAAGCAGGATTATTGGATGTTTTATAAAATGCAAGTATATAGCAAGGCGGGCACATGCATAAGATTGGAAGAAGGAAGAATAAAAGGGAACACATTACGGTGTTGATCCTGTACTCCCTGATACATAAGGCAAAACTCCCACTTCTGCAGTGGTGCAGGTTAAGAATGTATTATTCCAAGCAGGCTCATATTACACACACACCCCCACCTCCCCACAGGCATTAGCATTAGAAACAGTGGAAGGTCGAGATCAGACTCCTAGAGGCAGCACTGTACTCTCCTCAGCTGCATAGGGAACCCTCAGTGTTCCACTGTTGTGTTGCATTATGAATTGATTAGAATGACTTCCTGAAGTCCTTCTGCTACACTAAAGCCCCCATTGGAATATGCCTTACACAGTTTGGGGAGGGGGACAGCAGAAATTGCTTCCAAAGGAGACATAGCAGCACAGATTTAGAATGGTGACAAGCAACTTTTACTTTGATTTTTTTATTCTAATGAACAGAGCACTAGCCCAAAAGAAGGACCTGCTGTAACCCAAAGGTACATTTTTTGGCCTATGATCCAACTGTTGTTCCTTTAAATTATGCCAGCTCAGTGTTCCTTGACTGAGTTTGTATCTACAGATGAGTCTTCATTATAGTATAGCCAGCACAAAGGCACTGAAGGCCTAACCTGAATTGGGCCTTTGGTTGTATCTCTTCTTCTATAACACTGTAGTTAGCTGTGCTTCTACAGCTTCAGCTTTACCCTGTCTGGCTCCCCTCATTTTCCCTCTGCAGTTTGAATTTTCCTAACCAAGTTTCCCCTTCTGGCCCACACCTGGTACAATTTTAGGCTGACAACCTTCAGATGCAGTAAAACCAAAAAAAAAAAAAGATGACATGAGAGAATTTGCAGCTGTGCTCCGCAGGGCTTCTTACTGTAATCATTATTATAACAGTAACATTTGGCTTCAGCAGCTTTACAGGAAGAGTACACCGGTTTCATTTATTTTCCTCCTCAGCCAATTGTGGCAGAAGCAGCTTTTGTTGGATGCTGCTGTAAGAAATTCAGATAGCAGGCACTAACCGGGTTGAAAATGCACAACTTCCTTTCATTACAGGTTTGAGGTGCTGTTTGTACAGCATGTTATTTCCATGGTTACAAGAATAATTTGATGGGGCCAAAGAGGTCAGGAGCCAGGCAAGAGCTACCAGAGTAAAGGAGTTTCTGTTCCTGATTATCAATGGAGGTCCTGGTACCTCTGGTCCTGGTAGATAGTGAATAGCACCCTTTTGAACAATGCTGCCAAACTGATAGCTGTAGGGCACCCCCTCGGTTGAAAGGATAAGGATGTTTATTTCTCATGCATCAGTAACACCTCATTTGGGGTACAAGATGCTAATAGCTGGAATGCCTCTGGAGGAAAAATGCATGCCCTTTTGGCCCTCACAATAAGGAACCAAAACCTCCCCCCAGCTGCCTGTATGAATGCCATACGGGATAGGTTGTGGGGAGATTAATTTCGTATTCTGAATCAGAGACCTGGCAGAGCACAGCTCAGTTGAATGGTACAAAAAGGGACATTTGATTTCTTGAAACTGGCCCTCCTAATTCAGTCAGATAACTGGAACCTAGAAAGTTCTCTCTCCCCTCAAAGCTTCCTGTTCCCAGTGTCCTTCCCCAACCCATCTCCATGGCTGAGGGAGAGAAGAAAAAAATGTCATTGTAGGATGGAGGAGTGGCTCTAACTTCACTCCTAGCCAGCTCTGTTTGCCTTCTCCTCCACCTTCTTTCCCCTCCCAAAACCCTCTGTTTTCCTCTCCCCCGACCCTCCAAGTTAAGAGAGGAGGCTGCAGGCTTTTCCTCAGGGCAGGGGAACATGTGGGCACCTGCAGGCAGAAGGCCGCACCTGATACCCCTGCCAGTCCAGCAATCCTGGGGAGGGCAGCACAGGGAGGGGAGCTGGCTGAGCCCTGCTTCATCAAGCACCGACTTCAGACTGCAGAAGAGAAATACTGTTGTCATCCTTCACAAGGAGGGAAAGTTGTGGTGGGGCATGTCCATTTCCCCATCCCTTTAATTACAACCAGGCCCTTGTCTTGTGACTAAAAAGGAATGAATGGGCCTGACAAAGGAAACAAAGTAGAAATCCAGGATACAGCATAGGTATGGCTGAATATAAAATTAGATAAAAATCCCCAGGTGTAATAGTGCACAGAGAGAAAGAGAGAGTGAAGAGAATAGTTAGAAAGACTTGTTGATATCATAAGCTTTATATTGGAAAAGTGGAACCTAAACTTGTGCCCAACAAAACTTACTGTCAATTCTTCCACTTGAAATACTCAGGAAGAATTAAACTGCAACATCCTCACTGTAAGCGGTCTTCTCTGCCTCAGGTATTGCTGGTCTATTTTAAGACTATAATATGATATACAACACAACAGACAATATAAAATGTGACTGGAGTTTGATTGGCATGTTTTTGTGGGGGATTTTTAACTGAAAGAATTGGACTCACAGGGATTACATTGGCAGTTACAGCTCTTTTTATTGTAATGTTTTTAATGTAGTGGCTGCTGTCATTTTCCCTGTATTCATTAGTGCCTATTTTTCCAGAGCATGCTCTATCATATAGTAAAGGGACCACATTTATTCAATGCCCTTTCTTTGCTGTCAAAGCTGGCATAATGAATTTTTCAGTTTAAAAATGCCTCCTGTTTTAATCTGTGCAGTTCTTGCCTTGTAATAATGCACCAAAATATGAAACAATTAAGATAATAAACAAATGCAAGACAGGTTTGTGTTAGGTTCTTTTAAGCCAGCTGAGGCTTTGGTCCTAAATCAGTATAGCTCAAAAGCAGGCTATGGAGTTATGAAAATTTTAACTAGCTAAAGGTCTGGTCCTCAGGGTTTCCCTAGGTCAGAAGGCTTATTGAACAGTGAGACTTGCAAGTAAAACATTAAAAATACTGTTTCCACCTTCTGTCTCTTTCAAAATGCAAGGGATCAAGGTTTCTAGGTTAAGTTTTCCAGGAACTACAGAAAAGAAAGGAACTAACTTATTTTCTGGATAAGACCAAAAATGACTGATTAAGATCGGAGTTTCTTAAAATTATTACAAAGTGATTAAGAAATATTAACCATAGACTAAATGAAATGTACTATTATAAGTGTCTCTGCTTGTAACAGGTCTTAAGGAACTTGCAAAAACATAAGTCACTTAAGAAGTCTAGAAACAATGTTACTAGAAGAATTTAGGGAAGCCAATTTGTTACCAGATTGGCCAAAACAATTTTAAGATACTAATTCCCCTAAAAATCTACTGGTATGGTAGTTTGCTCTATTGGAATTTCCAAGAAGACAATCCTGCCTTGAACGGATATGGATACAGTCCTCTGATCAAGACAGAGCACATAAGCTATGCTACTTCGAAAACAGATACCATTTGTTTAGATATGAATGGTTACATTAAATAGAAAGATACAAATCAAGCATGATTTGTAACTATATAACAATATATATTTATCAGAATACGACTGTTAGAAGATACATGGTACAGAAAATAGTACTTAGACTACTAGAACATATGTGGCATAAGAAAAACTGTAACTTAACACTAATACTTAATACTATTAATCTAACAATACATTAATTAATAACACTCGATATTATTATTAGAAATCCTTAATCTATCATCCATTAAATGTCAGCTAGGCAGTTTCTGGATGGGTAGAGAGGGAGAGTCTCACTCAGACCCACAAGCATTCAACTTTATTGGCATGCAGACTCAGGTGGCCTTTATTTACACAACTTTCAAAGCATCCCTGTTTGTCATGGAAGGTCCTTCTGTTCTGTCCAAAGATTGCTAGGAGAATTACCTCAGGCTCAGACAGAGCAGGGACTCAGTTATCCCTGTTGTCTGTAAGCCCAGAAGTGCCTGTGCGGCTTCCTAACAGAAATATTACTTTGGTTTGGACACAGAGTGGGGACTCAGCCTGGTTGTCCAAAGCCTAAGGCGCACCTTTGCTTTAGTGATGCTCACCGCCATTCAGATGTTTTTGGGACGTCACGAAGGTCTCACCACAGAGCTCCTTTCTTTGCTGCAGGTTCTCTCCAGCTCTTTTCTTCCAAGTGACTTCAGCTCTTCTTCCTTAGGTGGTCAACTCTCTACAAAGCTTAGCCTGCTGAATGCGGGCTTTGGCTGTGTTTGTGTAACCAAACTGTATATAATCAGCCTGAAGGCCACCTATTATGCTAATGAGGCGGTGTCTGCCATGTTAATTAGGTTCTGATGTAAAAACACTCCATTAATCATTTACTTAATATGCTAATGAGCCTGGCATTTTATGTTAATTAGCTTTGCCTTCTATGCTAATGAGAAGGGCAAGGCAGGGAGTTATGTGCCAGGGAAGGGGCGATTACGTTAGGAGTGAACATCAAAATCGATAGGGGAGGGGCTAGGACCGAGGAGGAGGGAATCCCCCTTCCAACTGCTATTCTCAACTGTCACTTGCTGGATCTTTCTTATTACTAATCCTTATCTAAGAATCCTATTCCTAAAACTAATCATTATTTTAAATGCCAAAGAATGTCCGGACACTGATACCATTCTTTTTATCTAATTGATTACTGTTATTTTTGTTGTCATTTTAAACCCTTTCTGAGACTTTTCTGCAACCCTTTTCACCTGATTATTCTGTGTAGAAGATTCAAAAAGCTCAAGACAAAAATCTCTGGCTACAATATTGCACTGGGAAAGAAGTATCTTGTAACCTATTTCAGATAAATTATACAGAAAAGAAAGATCCAGTTATTGATCAGCAGCACTGGCTGAATAAAGGATTTTGGGGGTTTTTGTTTTTTTTTAGTATTAATGTTAGTGTAATAAATTAAAAAAAAAAACTTGCTGCTACTGTGTTTAAACAGGCCAAAGGGCAAAGTTTTGAAACAGAAAGACAAAAAGTGCTGTGGACTGAAAATCAGTTACAACGTTAACATCACTTTGTAGCAAAGTGACCATGTTTTCAAGTTATTAATTGAATTCCAAAATTATCAATGCTAAAATCACAGCAGAAGAAAAAGGGAAATCATTAAATTGTACTACCAGATGTTACGCCCTAATTGAGTAAAATGCTTGGCATGTGCTTAAGTTTAAGCGCACGTGGTCCCAGTGATGTCAATGGAACTGCTCCCTTGCCTCAAGTTAAGCATATGCTTAAGCACCTCAAAGAACTGGAGTTTTAATGAATAAGGCAAATAGGTTGTTGGAGTGCATGCATTCCTAAAGTAAAATACATACAGAAACTGACATTCCTATTGCACAAGTAAAATGGCAGAATCAGGCCCTAAATAAGACTCAGTACAACAAGGAATGACACTAACCACCATGGGACTTGTTATAGGAGTATTCTGTTCTGTTCCTTCTAGGTTCTTATACCACAGCTGAATACCGTCCAGCAGTGCATTATGCAATGTAACTAACACGTAAGTATGTGCTACTTTGGGTAAGGGATTCAGAAACAGACCCTGAGATTGAGAATGCTTCAAGGCAGGGAGTGAGTTTTTTGTTTTTCTCCTGGAGCACCACACATTCCTATGACATTGAATGCAACAGAATTTTAATAAACTAAAGGCGGCCATAACATGGCCAGAAAGTTATTTCCTTCCCAAAGATATCTTCTTCCAGGACAACCCACAAAAATTCAGTTTATCTAAGGAGCTTATTTTCACCCCCAGGAGAAAATAATCTAGTCCTAGGACAGAAATGATTATTCTTTAATTATTATATTTGGCTCCTGGATACCATAGTGATGGGGGCATTAGATGACACAAAAGGTGCAATCTTTCTTATCCCTTTGCATTAAGGGAACTGGATATTTCAGCCTTACTCCTCCTTAGCCTATCATTTGGGACACCCACATTATCTCAAAGCAGTATCTAACCCTAGACTACAAAGCCTTAGCCATCTACTGCCACCCATAGCTTTATCATTTCAGAAACCAGACCCAAAAAGATACATAATTGGTGGTCATGAAGATGCTATGCTGAGAGCCAAATGTTCTGTGGAACTTGCTGGAGGTTAAATTTACAATATGACAAAAAGAGCAATCTTCACTAACACAATAGGCTGTTACTGCCGATAATTTATTTTGTCAATTACCATATTTCATACCTAAAAGGAAAAAACAAAATCCCATAGAGCTAAGTAAAAATCACAGTAAGCAAAAAAGGCTACTTTCATCATACATAGCAAACTGAAAATACATGGAGTTCTGCCATTGACTTCAGTGGGAGCCAGATTTCACTCAGAGTTTCAGCCAGTTGTTTGGAGGTGCCTATGAACAGAGCTTTGACGGGTAGATTTCTGTTTTACAGGTGACTGGCCATGCTAGTATTACCAGTCAGATTCCTAAAATCCTCATAAAGTAAAGTTCTTTAAATACATAGTCAGCTCAGTCCATAGACGTATCAGCCATGTGGGCTACCTTCAAAGCATGGTTACTAGGTGGTTTTTCATGTGCCACAGTAGTATCCAGGGAGGTCAAACAACACTGAAAGGAAGGTATTCATTCTCACTGTGGAAACTTCTGAATGTTTGTACTATGTTTGTACTTTTATGAGGTTATTAATGTGAGCAAAGTCTGGGTCACAAAACTGTCTGTGGAAAACAGATTTTGGGGCAGTGGCCAAATTAATGACAAAATAACTTAATTTTAGGTGGAAGCAGTTTAGCTGCAGCAATCACATCAAATGAAGTTGCTAGAGTTACAGGCCCAGGTTCTCCAGGAAAATTGTTAGGAAAAAAAAAATAGATAATCTTATTTAAAAACTCAACGTTCACCATGATTTACTGAAACAATTTTCTCCTGAGTGCTGACAATTCTTGAAAAAGAGATGTTAAGCAATTATTCAAGGGTACTTTAGGAAAACAAGATGTACAGAATTAACAAAGGCTACATCTACACTACAATCTATGGGTGAGAGTCCCCCACTTGCATATATATGTTCAGGCTAGCTCTCACTGAGCTAGTGTGGGCATAAACAGGAGTCTAGTCTGAAACTGGTGGGTTAATACTCAGCATGGCTAAGCCATGCCTCTGCTGCTGCTACCTGTGTTACTGTGACTACATTGCTATTTATCCTCCCACTGTCTCAATGACTCATATTCCTAGCTCAGAGTATAGACATAGCCTCAGATAAACAATACAAAACAGGAGAAATCTTTAGACTTTCAATTCTGCAGGAGCATGACCTCTAGAGAAATACATTTTAAAAAATATCAGTCACTTTGAATACTGTGTCTCATTATCTTTCACAGCAGGAAATAAAAATATATTAAGATTTCTGAATATGTATGAAAGGAAAACCTCAAGAGTAGAGTAAGGAAAAAAATAATCATTTGATAAATGTTTCTATACTCTAGTACCTCAGTTTTAATCACAATCAGCAATGAGGGGAGATCTACAAGACCAGATTTTTCAACAGAGTATTTACAAGTCCTCTACCATAATATGTAGATAATTCCAACACAAAAACAACCCACTGCATGATAGTATGCAGAGAAAGTCTAGTAATTATGGACTTGATTGTACCTCATAGATCTGCATGTGGAAAGGAACCTCTATTTGGTGTTTGTAGCTGAAGAATACCTGACTCCAAAAGTCAGGGGGAGAGAGAGAGAAAGCGGGGGAAAAAAATAATGTGGGCCACACCAGAGCTAGAACAAGATGTTCTCCTTTTCTCAAACCATCCTGCTAGTTCCCTGGAGAACAGATCAGATTATGAAGCCCAGCAGTACAAACAAGCATTATGTATATTTCCTTCCATGTAGGATCTTCCCCTGTAAAGTGACATCATCTGCCTCCAATAGAGTGTCCATCACCTCCCTTCCCTTAAACCCAAATGAGGTGCTGACTGGTTCCTTGGATCCACATCATGGGGAAAGAGGAGTGACCAGGAGGAGTGGTGACCAGGCTGGAGATACACATCAACCCCCCCCACTAGTCCTGTGAAGAACTGGAAGAAGCAATAATATAGCTCTAAGTTGTAACCTTTCTGCACAGCCTCCACCCCAGTGGGTTCCCCATTGTATAGATGAGACGATCGTGTAGGGAAGAGGGGTTTATATTTATTAGGAACTGGTAAACCTTTGGGGAAATGGAGAGCCTATACAGGAAGGATGGGCTCCACTTAAACCAAAATGGAACTGGATTGCTGGCACAAAATTAAAAAGGTCATAAAGCAGATTTTAAACTAAGGACTGGAGGAAAGCTGACAGGTGTGGAGCAGCATGTGGTTCAGACAGAGATAACCCTTAGGGGAGGATCTATTAATGGAGATTCTCTATATCCTAGTAAGGAGGAGATGATAAAATACAGGTAGGATCTGATGAAAAACAGTCAAATGAAAAATAGTTCCATTCAATTACATTACATACTAGCAGAAAGTGAAAAAGTGACAAGTGTTTATTTACAAATGCTAGAAGTCTAAATACTAAAGATGAGTGAACTTGAGTGCCTCATATTAAATGAGGATATTGATATAACAGGCATCACAGAAATTTGGTGGAATGAAGATAATCAACGGGACACAGTAATACCAGGGTACAAAACATAGCAGAAAGACAGAATAGGTCTTAGCAGTGGTGGGGAAGTGGCACTACATGTAAAAGAAAGAGTCAAATGATGTAAAAATCTTAAATGAACCAAAGTGTAACATACAATCTTTATGGATGCTAAATAATAATAAGAACATAGCAGTAGGAATATACTACTGACCACCTGGCCAGAATGGTGAGTGACCGTGACATGCTCAGGGAGATTATAGAGGCTATAAAAATAAAAAAACCTCAAAAATAATGGTGGATTCTATCCCCGTATTGACTGGGTACATGTCACTGCAGGACAGGAAGCAGAGATAAAGTTTCTTGATATCTTCAAAGACTGCTTCTTTGAGCAGCTAGTGCTGGAACCCACAAGAGAAGAGGCAATTCTTGATTTAGTTCTAAGTGGAGCACATGATCTGGTCCAAGAGGTGAATATAACTGAACTGCTTGGTAATGGTGATCATAACAAAATTTAACATCACTGGGGGGGGACATGAAAGCAGCCCACTACAGTAGCATTTAATTTTAGAAAGGGGAACTACACAAAAATGATGAAGTTAATTAAACAGAAATTTAAGAAGTACCTTGCCAAAAGTGAAATCCCTGCAAGCTGCATGGAAACTTTTTAAAGACACCATGACAGAGGCTTAATTTAAATGTATAGCCCAAAATTAAAAACCATAGTAAGAGGACCAAAGAAGTGCCACTGTGGCTAAACAAAGTAAAAGAAGCAGTTAGAGGCAAAAAAGCATCCTTTAAAACATGGAAGTTAAATCCTATTGAGGAAAATAGAAAGGAATATGAATTCTGGCAAGTGTGAAAATATGATTAGGAAGGCCAAAAAAGAATTTGAAGAACTAACTAAAGGACTTAACATTTTTTTTTTTTGCTGTTTTTTTTAAGTACATCAGAAGCTAGCTAAACAAACAGTGGGGCCACTGGACAATCAAGATGCTAAAGGAGCACTTCAGGAAGATAAGGCCATTGCAGAGAATCTAAATGAATGGCTGAGGATGTGTGGGAGATTCCCAAACCTGAGCTGTTTTTTTTAGGCAACAAATCTAAGGAACTGTCCCTGAGTGACATGTTATTAGAGGAGGTTTTGGAACAAACTGATAAATTAAACAGTAATAAGTCACTAGGACCAGATGGTATCCACCCAAGATTCCTGAGGGAATTCAGATGTGAAACTGGAGAACTACTAATAGTGGTATGTAACCTATCATTTAAATCAGCTTCTGTATCAGATGACCGGAGAATAGCTAATGTGACATCAATTTTTAAAAAAGGCTCTAGAGGCAATTACAGGCTGGTAAATCTAACTTCATAGACTCATAGGTCAGAAGGGACCAATATGATCATCTAGT
>ML675624.1:52841956-52935507 GCA_007922155.1 Mesoclemmys tuberculata | reverse complement strand
AACTATCCCATCATAACATCCCCTCCATATACTTATCAAGCTTACTTCAGTACCAAGTAAATTGGTTGAAACTATATAAAAGAACAGAATTATCAGAAACATAGATGAACATGATTTGTTGGGGAAGAGTCAACATAGTTTTTGTGAAGGAAATCATGCCTCACCAATCTGTTAGAATTATTTGAGAGAGTGTGAACAAGCATGTGGACCAAGGTAATACAGTGGATAGAGTGTACTTAGATTTTCAGAAAGCCTTTGACAAGATCCCCACCAAAGGTTCTTAAGCAAAGAAAGCTGTCATGGGATAAGATAGAAGGTCTTCTCCTGGATCAGTAACTGGATAAAAGATAGGAAACAAACTATAGGAATAAATGGTCAGTTTTCAGAATGAAGAGAGATAAATAGTGGTGTGCCTCGGGGGTCTGTTCTGAGACCAATACTGTTCAACATATTCATAAATGATCTGGAAAATGGGGCACACAGTGAGGTGGCAAAATTTGAGATTGATACAAAACTCCTCAATATAGTTAAGTCTAAAGCAGACTGCAAAAAGTTCTAAAGGGATCTCACAAAACTGGGTGCCTGGGCAAGAAAATGGGAGATGAAATTCAATGTTGATGAGTGCAAAGTAATGCACATTGCAAAACATAATCCTAACTATACACTCAAGAAAGTGAGCTTGGAGTTATTGTGGATAGTTCTCTGTAAACACCCACTCAAATGTGCAGCAGCAGTCAAAAAAGCTAACTATGTTGGGAAATCATTAGGAAAGGGATAGATAATAAGACCGGAAATATTATATTGCCTTTATATAAATCCATGGAATGCCCACACCTTGAATACTACATGCAGATTTGGTTGCCACAGCTCAAAAAAGATATTGGAATTTGAAAAGTTATAGAAAAGGGCAACAAAATTGACTAGGGGTATAGAACAGCTTCTATATGAGGAGAGATTAATAAAACTGGGATTTTTCAGCTTGGAAAAGAGAGGACTAAAAGGGGGGATATGACAGAGGTCTATAAAATCATGAGAGGTGTGGAGAAAGTGGGGGGAAAAAGTACTCCATCTCATAACACAAGAACTAGGGGTCACCAAATGAAATTAATAGGCAGCAGGTTTGTTTCTTCACACAATGCACAGTCAACCCATGGAAGTCTTTGTTGGAGGATGTTGTGAAGACTAAGACTATAACAGGATTCAAAAAAGAACTAGATAAGTTCATGGAGGATAGGTCCATCAATGACTATTAACCAGGATGGGTAGGGATGCAAAACCATGCTCTGAAGTGTACCTAGCTTCTGTTTGCCAGGAGCTGGGACTGGGTGACAAGGGATGGATCACTTGATGATGACCTGTTCTGTTCATTCTCTCCAAACGCCTGTCATTGGCCACTGTCAGAAGACAGGATACCAGGAGGATGGGCCATTGGTCTGATCCAGTATGGCCATTCTTATGTTTTTAAAGGGGGGCAGGGTGGGGGCTTTAAATTGTGCCAGTTGTGGGAGCCCTGTCAAGAAGTGGGGAGGAGAGGCACTGGAGCTCCAGAGCCTGTGAAAAGGCAAAGTTCATAGGTCACCTCATTCTGCTCCCTTGAATCTCTGGGCCTCCTGGATGATCCATAGGCTTGGGAGCTAGTCCCACAGACTGTTCTGCATGGGGACAGACTCCACCAGGAAAGCCATATCAAGATTTTCTCACCTTTCCACCCTCATAGGTTTTCTGATAGGAGGTAGCAAATGGGCCTTTTATTATTCTATATTAGCACTGTATCCTAGATATTAGCTTACTTTTCATTTACATTTATTCAAATATTGTGCTTTTATTTTTGTTAGCTCTTCCTTTGGACATCTGTTAAATGTGATTTTTTTTTTAAATGATAAACTAGAACCTATTTAGAAGGAAGAAGCATATAAATATCCAGGCTTGTATATTACTTCACTGCTGTGCAGCACAGAGGACAGAAAGTGCAGAGAACACTGTGGAGAGTAACTGTGGCTAAGTGAGATGCTCTCACTGCTACACAGCCTTCTGTTTCACCTTCTCTGATCACCCAAAAGTGTGGGTGTGTCCCTGGCAACATGAAGCAATTTGTTCTCTTCAAGAAGTTCCAGAGCAACCACCGTTTACATGTACCATGAATTTCTTTGCATGCTGTGTAACTCATCCTTAGAGAACATACTATGGAGTGGCAGCTGACCAGACTGACATGGCTGATGAAAAAGGAGAAAAGGTGTGTGGTGGGGGAAGTCTCCCCCAAAAGATGGTGTTAGACCATGGATACACCCCATCTTTGTGGCTTTTGCAAGCCCTTCTATCTCTGCATCCCACCAGCCATTTGGCCCAGTGAGAATGTAACAAATCTGTGTCCCTTAAGGCTACGTAAGGCTGAATTAATTTGTTCCTCTACACATATTCAAAGGAAGGAAAGAAATAGATCACAATTGGGAAAGTGCAATTTAAATGCATCATCTTGATTTAGTGTCTTACGAAAAAGGAAAGAAAACAGGCGGAACACTGAGTAGCTTATAAAAGGAAAAGAAATCATAAAAACGCTTAAGAAAGTCCTTTGATTGTCTTAATGACACCAGAATGTATCGCACAACTTTCTATTATTTCTTCCAGCAAAGGAATTTCTCAACATCAATATGATATCAGCTAGCCACTTCAAATGCCATTCAATACATAGACAAACACAGAGCTTTTCAATTTTCTTATACTCACCCTTCTGGTAATAGCTAAAGCTATAGTAATCCATTTACAAGCAAAACAAAATAGTTTATGTATCCACAAGCCCAAAGGACAAAAATTTAGCTAAGGGAGATATTATATTTCTTGATATATCTTGCCAAATGTAAGTTGAGACTGTCTGCATCTGCAGGCACAAAGAATAGTGAGAGATAAATGTTTAGGTTTTGTTGGGGACTGACATCTCCAGCATTTTATATCTGCAGAGGAAAAAGCCTTATGCTTTTTCTAAGCAGGTCCAGTAATATCAATATCATTACTGCAGTAGCAATTAAAGTGTGCTAGGAACCTTCATAGATTCCAAGGTCAGAAAGGACCATTGTGATCACCTAGTTTGACCTTCTGTATAACACAGGCCACAGAACTTCACAAAATAATCCCTAGAGCATATCTTTTAGAAAAAAAATCTAATGGAGATATTAAAATTGTCAGTGATGAAGAATCCACTATGACTCTTGGTAAATTGTTCCCTTAGTTAATTACTTTCATTGTTAAAAATGTCCATCTTATTTCCAGTCTGAATTTGTCTAGCTTCAACTTCCAGCCATTGAATCATATTGTAACTTCCTCTGCTAGACTGAAGAGCCTATTATTAAGTATTTGTTCCACTTATTGGTACTTATCGAGTGTAGTCAACTCATCCCTTAAGCATCTCTTTGTTAAGCTAAATACATTGAGCTAAAGCTCCTTGAGTCTATCATGAGAAGGTAAATTTTCTAATCTCTTGGCTCTTCTCCGAACCCTCTCTAATTTATCAACATCCTTCTTAAACTGTGAGCACCAGAACTGGACGCTTTATTGCAACAGCAGTTGCACCAGTGTCAAAATACACAGGTAAAATAACTTCTTTACTTCTACTTGAGAAGTATTTCCCTCTTCATGCATTCCGGGTTTGTATTAATCCTTTTGACAGAGTCATACTAGGAGCTCACGTTCAAACGATTATACACCACAACCTACAAATCTTTTTCAAAGTCACTTCTGCCCAGCTGTCACTTACTCATCCTGTAAGTACGATCTTTATTCCTAGATGTGTATATACATTTAGCTGTTGTAAAATACATATTATTTGCTTGTGCCCAGTTTACCAAGTGACCCAAATCACTGATTACTTATAATCCCCCAATTTGTGTCAGCTGCAAATTTCATTTTTTTTATGTCTCCTTCCAGGTCATTAATAACAATTTTAAATCACACAGGGCAAAGAACCAATTCCCATGGGACCCCACTAGAAACACGATGATGATCAATGATGATTCCCCATTCCCCAGTTATATTTTGAGAGCTGTTAGCCAGTTTTTCATCCATTTAATGTGTGCCCTGTTAATTTGATATCATTCTAGCTTTTTTAAATCAACATGCCATGTGTACCAAGTCAAACACCTTATAGAAGTCTAGAACATCAACACTGTTGCCTGTTTCAACCAAACTTTTAATTTTAATAAAAAATTTAAAAAAATTTTTTAAAAAGTTAGACAGGATCTATTTTCAATAAACCCATTTGGATTTGCATTAATTTTATTACCTTTCTTTAATTCTTTATCAATCAAGTCCTATATCAGCCACGCTATCTTTCCTCAGTTTGATATCAAACAGACAGGACTGTAATTACCTGGGTCATTCCGTTTATACTGTTTAAATATTGGCACAACACTAACTTTTTTCCAGACTTCTGCAACATCCCCACTATTGCAAGACCTATTGAAAATTAGCATAAACAATCCAGAGACCACCCCAGACAGCGCGTTAAAACATTTAGCTGCAGCTTATCTGGACATGTTGATTTAAAAATATCTACTTTAGTAGCTTTTGTTCAACATGCTCCTGAGATACTAGTGGAATGGAAAGGGTATTATCATCATAGGATAAGACTACATCTGTTTTTCCCCCCCCCTCACATACAGAACATAAATATTTATTGAACATGTCTGCCTTTTCTGAATTATTGATAATACTACCATTTCCAGCTAGTAATGGACCAGTACTATTGTTAGTATTATTTTTGTTCCTAATACACTAAAAAAACTTCCTTATTGTTCTTAATTCTGCTGGCCACAGATAGCTCCTTGTATCTTTTTGCTTCCTTTATCAATTTCTACAGTTCCTGGCTTCTGGTTTATATTCATTATAATCAACAGCCCCCTTCTTCCATGGCTTTTTTTTTTTTTTTAACCAATTCAGCCTTCTTTTTTCAGCCTTGATTGTGGTTCTTTGGGCATCTAGTAAAGTGTCCTTAAAACAATTCCCAATTATCATTCATATTTTTCTGATTAAATTCTTTGTCCCAGCTGACAGATCGGAAGACAGTCCTAACCCAGAGATTATACAAGCTAAAAAAACCAAGCCTCAAGCGTAGTAATCAGGGTGATGATTAGATTGCCTTATCAGTTCCAGGTTTGGTTCTGAACTTTTAAAAATGTTACTCATCCTAAATTCTTCTCTTCCTTCATCAATAATCTTCCACTTCAGTTCCACTGCCTTTATTCCCCTCCCTTCCATTTGACAACCTCTATCCTATACAACCTTAATTCTGTCCCCTTGTGCATGTGCTTTAATTATGTGATCACACATTACTTTTTGAAAGGCACCCCGCCTCATCCATTGCAGAGACTTGCCACACCAAGGGGCAGAATTAAGGTTGCAAGGACAGCTGAACCATAAATCTGGCATTTACTGACTTTCAAGTGTTTGACTTAGCAACTTAAATAACTCTTGTAATGTGAGGTTTGGCTTTTGTATGTAGTGAAACATACTATGAGAAAGGAAAGAGCCAAAAGTGCATTTCTTATGGAGATACTCTTCATTCATTTTATATTACAGCTACAGTAAGATGTCTCAAGTAAAATATCATCCTACTTTTCTAGTGGCACTTTAATCTTATACTGGAGGGTGGGTGAAACCCTTTTGAAGCTGGTATGCATAAGTCATCCTTCATTCAGGATAAATATAAGAGGCAGTGTTTAAGCTCCTTTTGGAGTAAGATGACTCATTGTTTCAGCAATCACCCTCACCTGCAATGTTGGTCAGGAGCAGAGCTATGTAAGAGGAGTTTGCCAAGGGAACGAATGCTAGTGCTGTATGTGTGTGTGCACATGCACCTGTGTCTATGTCCAGAGGTACCCCAGAAGCAGACGTAGAAGACAGTACTGTGACCCAGGCATGTCCCTGTGTCTCCTCAATATTTCACTAAAAGGAGTCATGCATGGTCTTTGCTAAAAGCTAAGAGCTAGCTCATTGTCATGGTTATTGTGTGTTTGTACAGGAAATAATTGTAGAGTTATTTAACTTGTAGGATATTAGGTGACAAGTTTCACCTTCAACAATTTTGAAACCCGAGGCAAGGCGAGGCAAGCCTCAGGGCTAACTCAATGAACATTGCCACCACTGGACATCCGTGGAGTTGGACTATGTTTACTGTCTGACCCAGGTGCAGGCTTGAGGATTTACAAAGACAAAAGAACCCCAAGAAAAGTCTCTAGCAGGGCAACTCCTGGGGTAAGAGATAATAGTCTGTAACTGTAAAACAGATGTAGAAAGAGAATGAGTTATCTGTCACAGAGGGAAGACTCTGCCAGCACAGGTGTCTCATGAAAGGTAGATCTCAGCTTTCTGAACTGGACAAGCATTGTAACAATGAACCATAGGTGAGAAACAACATATTAGAGAGGAAAGTAACTTAACACATATAAGCTATAAATTGTGTTTTCTGTTTTTCTTTTATTTGTAACCTTGTTTCCAAACCCTTATACTTACTTGCATTTGAATCTCTGTCTCAAGCTCTGTTAAATAAACTTCAGTTTGGTGCTTAGCACTGTAATGCCAAAGTCTGCCTGTGTATCTGGGCCTTAGCCTCTCTCCACTTCCATTCCGCATTGTACCACACAGGGGAGTTGAGGATAAATAAAAACATTAAGGGAGTGTGAGGCACTCAGATACTATGGTGATGAGGGCCTTAGAAGGTAAATCCTAGCCAGTAGTAATGCACATGATCCAAAAGGCTTCCTATAACGGATACCAATAAATTAATTCTGATTACACACCTCAGGTATAAATGGGGAACTAAATTTCTTCTCTGTATTATAGTTCTTTCTTTCAATTCCTGTCAATCAAGCGGGATTCATACAGATGAAACTTTAGAGCAAGTAATGATAGGAATCTAATTAAGCATAATTACCACAATACCCTACAAGAGCCCTGTCATCTGAGGCTGAAGAGGCTTTGACAGAAATAAATGCCAATATTTACTATTTGTCTTTAAACTGGCTTTCAAAGCTAATTCAATCAACTGGATGAAGATTTTGTACAGTGCTCCTTTTTGTTAAGAGAATATTTAGTGTCATTCATCACTGAGCTAAAAAGCAGTACTAGAGCAGGCTGCCTTGTGTATGCCTCACACGCTTGGGATAATTTTTCTCCTTTCCTCTCAATCTCACAAATAAATAGCAGCCTTCGAAAGATTCATGCACTGAGCGCCACCAAATAGGGAGGCTGTCTGCAAGCTAGTATGGACTTAAATTTACTGACTTGCTTTTAATTATTCGACATTAAATTTAGCTCCTTTGCTCCTGGATTTGATTGGAGAATTGTGAAAAATTTGCTACATACAAAATAAAGTAGGGAGAATCTAATCTGTTTGTTTTCAACTAATTATATCCCACTTACTGTTAGTGATGCAATTGCTCACTCAAGGTTAATTACAAGCTACTCCTAGTATGATTTGTTAGCTCTAATATGGCCTGTCTCTGTACAAAGTACGAGATAAGTACTCATAGCATTGGTAAAGAGTAAATTATAAAGGTGCACATATCATTTTTGGCACACTTCCATAAACAATTGTAGGTCAACTTTTTAAAAGTTGAAACAAAGTTAGTGTATTTCCTGTGGAATAGGAGGCATCCATGGATCTCAGAGTGTAAAATCCAAGTGCCTAAACAAAAGTGGCCTGATTTTCAAAGGTGTCAAGTATCGTATCTTCCATGGAAGCCAATGAATAGAAGTTAGTCTGGGAAATCTGAATCCTAGACTTTATTTGTTTTCACTTATTTTTCCTTACATCTTTTGGTAACCTGGTTCTGCCCTTTTCAGGAAGAAGCTCATGGTCAGAAATTAAACTGATGTTTTACTGCAGCATGTTATGAGTGCCTTGCTGTAGTAATACCCATTCTAAATATAGGAAGTGCTGTGGTACTTTTTAAGCAGCCCCACCATATGTCTGATATTGGCTTACAAGAGAAAATAAGGCTGCATGTCCTTTCCATTCACTTCAAGGTTTTCTTGTGTTTAAAGCTATTTTTTTTTGCATGGAAGTAACCCATATTTAATCATATTCTGACCAGGAAATAGCTGCAGTTTCCCTCCAGATGGATATAAAACTAAAATTTACCTAGAAAGAAAAGTTGCTAATGTTACCCCTCTGGGTCCAGGAATTAGCCAATATTTGGGGACTAGTGTGGTGTTTCCATTAGGAGAAATTGATAGTCCAGTATTTCTTTGATGCAATCCTGTTTGTTTACAAAGAATGTATTTAACTTACTCCTCTTTCCTTGAAAGCATTAGGAATCAAACAGGTGACAGTTTCCTTCACTCAATATTCCAAACTACTTCTTCCACTCTACCCAAAAACTCTTTGGGTAGACCCACTCAGTCAATCCAGAAATCAGAGGAAAACCACCTCCGTAAGTGGCATAGCACTGCGTCGAGGGGAACGCTGTTCCCATTGGCACAGCACAGTGTGGACAGCACGCGGAACAGATGCAGCGAAGTCGATGGGAGATACACAAGTGATGTAAAAAACTTGCGTCTCTCCCATTGACTGCTGCCAAATCCGGAAGGTAAGTGTAGATCAGGCCTTAGAGTCATGCTACTAGTGCTGCTCTGGCTGTCCTTGGCTTGGTGCTAATGACACTTTTGGGAATTACCCAAGGTGTCCAGGGTGAATTACTACCACCTGCTTATAATATGAGGGAATCATGTCCATGCCCATGAAGGGAAACCCTTCCCAACTATTGGCTGTTGGCCACACAAACACTCCATTGCAGGCTCCTTCCCTCTCCCTCCCCCCCCCCAATATGGGTGACCAGATGTCCCAATATTATTGGGACTGTCTTGATATTAGGGGACTTCCTTCTATAGGCACCTATTAAAAACCCTCAACCCCGTCCTGATTTTTCATACTTGCTATCTGGTCACCCTATTCCCAACGTACCCTAGAAATTTACATGCCTCGCTTTGTTAGACAGTCAAGTGCCTGACTCCTCATTATCTGGACAGCCACAGTGTCTGTGGAAACAGGGTACTCCAGGTTACCACTCTCTTTTCCACAAGACACTTAGATGTGTCTATAGTAAAAGCAAACTGAAATTTATTTAAACAGAGCTTGTGATAGAGATTCAAATGAAAGCAATGTAAGGGTTTGGCAATAAGGTTACAAATAAAAGAAAAACAAAGCACAATCTATAGCCTGTACCTGTTATGTTACTTTCCTGTCTAATAAGATAGAAATAAATTTGAAAATCTACTCCATAACTTAAATAAGACAATAAAAGAGTAACTCTATGCTATCTTGAAACTGCCATTCCAGTGATATCTTCATATGCTTGTAGGACTGCTATCTTCCCCGGCCCAGGAAGGATTAACATCATGCCCAAGTCTCTTTCTAGCCATTTCCTCAGGGCATGTTTTATTAATTCAAAACACAAAACAAAGCAATTTCCCTGACCAACATAGACTACCGAGGCCCAGAGGCCTTTCCCTTTGCAGCTCTTGCTCTCCACCCATAACCCTTTCAGGTGCAGCCATAGGTGCCAACCTTCCTTCTGCAGTTCCCTTCCCAGTGAAATCTCTCAGCCCTTCATAGACATCATCTGACCCCTTTCCAGTTGAGTCTAATAATCGGGCAGGACGGGCTGGTCCCAGACCCTGAAAAGGGCAGACCAACCTCTTACAATGCTGCATTCAGATGAAACCAAATTCTGTATGGAAAAAACTGTTATTTGGAAACCACCTGCAGCTTTGCTGTAATTAATGCTGGTTACAAACTTTGATCTTTTATTGCAATCTTTTAAAAACAATTAAAGACTATTGGTACAGTATTCTTAGGGTTTTGTATAACCATTTTAAGCTGCAATAATTGAGCATTAAGTCAGCAATTGTAAACTACACAAAATAGAAGAATAGGAGGAAGAGACTAAAAATATCTGAGGTAAGATGAACAAAGTAGAGAATGAATAAAAATAAGGTAGAAATAGTAAGTTAACTTTTATTATTTATAGAAAGCCTAATGTCAAAATACACACCAATCTATTATGCATACAAAGCATTCTAGTATATTGAGCGGACATAGAGTATGGTTGGCCAAGAAACTGGTCACCTGACTTGCCCCTCTGAATCAACACCAACACGCACTCTTAGTAGTTTTTGCCTGAAGCTGATTTTTAACTTCCCTCTACACCTCTTCCCATCCCTACGGCACTCTTTGAGGGGAAGGTTGGTGTTATGGTTAGGGCACTACATGAACATTTGGATGGTGTAGGTTCAGTTCTCAGGTTAGTGCTGCCACTGACATCCTGTGTGATCTTGGGCATGTTGCTTATTACACTGTGCATTAGTTTCCCCACAGAAGATAATATTTCCTTCCTTCTACCCACCCTTTGTCATCTAGTTAAATTATAAAAGGTCTTGAAAGCAGAGACTCTTTCTTACTATGTGACTGTGTAGAACCTAGCGCAAGGAGGGGGGAGCCTAGGTATTAATGTAATACAAATGTTCAGTGACAAAAATGATCCTCCTAAACTCCATACAGTAACCTACCATTGCCTCCTCCTTCCAATTCAATCTTAATCCTTAAACCTGCCTCTGTATACAAGTAAAAGCAGCAATATAAGCTGTTTCTCTATGGCTATGGGGGATGCAAGTGAGTAGAGAACTACACCTTTCTTGGAGGAGGTTGTTCAATAGTACACTATAGATACATTTAATTAGGACACTGTATACAATATTGTGACTGCAGAGTGCTTCTTTCAGACTGACATGATCGAGCACTCTGCAGCACAACATTTTAGAAGATTAGAGCTGCAGACAATTCAGGGAACTTCAGACTAAGCGCACAGGTCAGACCTCAGCAGCAGCATATTTACATTGTTAACCCAAAGATTTGGTATTCTTGGAGAATCAAGGAAGGTTGATTACACTGCTGCATGAGCAGCCTAGATAACTGAGGAATGGAGGAGCATTGCCAGTTTCTTCACTTTTGCTCAGGATGCCTGGGGGCAGCGGTGGCAAGAGTAAAATTAAAAACAATTCACAGCCACTGCAAAAGCCACCACTGTGGCTGGTGTGAAGCTGCATCCCATTACTATCTAGTTATAGAGCTCAAATTTGACATAATAAAGCCTAGTAATTTAGCATAAACCTGCCAAATAATTAGCAGTCCAGGGCCTCAAATTTTGTTTGGTACCTCAAGAGGCATGTGTCATTTATAGAGGATACAAGAAGAGTGATTAAAAGTGAAGGGGAAAGTCTTAAAATATAAATTTATCAAATGCAGGGAAGGAAGCAAATAGTGGGTTAAAAAAAGGAACAAAGATGGAATTTTAACTCTTGAATTCTTCAAGCTGACATGTTTAGGGTAACTGAATTTTGGGGAAAATCCATCAGCCCAGCTTGTTAGCAGCTCACACCACATCTGTTATCATAATCCATCAAACAGTATATGGCAATTTAGCGTTCCCACTGCTTGCTGTTATGGGTTTCTTCTAGAAATTGCCTTGACTCATTTGGTCAATCCATTCTATTTCTGGTTAAATTAATTGCTTGGCAAAAACTGATTGATGTGAGAGTTTACCTGACTTGCTCATCAAAAGCAGATGTTTAAAAAAATATAATTCTATGAGAAGTTTTGCTCTACAAACAACCATAAAAGATTGCAAATGTGATTACTTATCAGGGTGTTTTGAGCCATGCAAGGATAATATGTTAGAACTAAAGCATTTTTAATTATGTTGCTCTTGGTTTACTTGATTCAAGCCTATCCAATTTCTTGTGTTCACAGTTAGCCTGGAAAAAAAAGCCTAAACTCTTTCATAATTCTTACAACAGAATTTTTAAAGAACTTCAAAGCAACAGTTTAGGTATTACAACTAGGTAGAAGGGGGTCACCTTCTGACATTAATTATTTTATATTATTGTTCACTGACAAGTTTGAAGGATGGTTTGACCTTCTAATCAATGTATAAATCAGAGGGTTTTAATTTCATTCTTGCCCCAGGAGCTGTCTTTGTCAAAGTGTTAATGTGGTCACGTTGGTGCTTGTATTAATAGATAAGGTTATATGGTAGCAGCTGAGTTGGGCTTATACAGGTGCATGCAATTTTGTTTTATATTACAGACTATAATTACAGTACTATTATTTCACAGTTCCATACACTTCCACAGAAGTAGATACAATTACAGATTAAGGAACCAACTCTTCAAAGATTTACACATGTAGCTAACTTTCTTCATTGCAAGTTCCCCGTTGATTTGAATAGGAGTAGGCCTGGTGCGTAAACATAAGCAAGTGCAAGTCTTTGCAGACTTGAGACCTAAGGGCCTGCTTCTGCATACTTTGGGCACCCTCAAATCACACCAAACTCCATGCAAGTCAATAGGCCTGCAAATAGTAATTAAAATAATATGTAAATGAAACTCTAAAATTGCACATTTAAAGTTCAATTTATTTTTCTTTAGCAATGATTACTTGGCCATGTTTCTCTGTATATTTTAACTTCGGTGTATATTTAGGTGAGAGAAATAGGTGATACAGTAAATGTCAACATGGATAATTTCTTTCAGAAACTTGAGCCAAATTCCACTCTCATTTACACAAATGAAAATGTAGAGTAAGATCAGTGACATCAATGGAGACACTCTACTGAGATCACATTGTCATTTGCATCTCATCCCAATGGGTTAAGGAGTTTCACAGAATCAGTTTTACTGATCCAACCTAGGATATTCTGCTCTCAGTTACACCAATACAAATCCAGTGACATGAAGCCTATTGACTTAGACTATAAGTCATAAGTGACCATTATGATCTAGTCTGACCTCCTGCACAATGCAAACCACAGTACTTCATGCACCCACTCATGTAATAGACCCCTAATCTAAAACTGAGTTATTGAAGTCCTCAAATAATGATTTAAAGACTTCAAGGTACAAAGAATCCACCAGCAAGTGCCCCATGCTACAGAGGAAAGCAAAAAACCTCTGGGATCTATGCCAATCTGCCCTGGGGGAAAATTCCTTCCTGACCCCAGATATGGCCATCAATTAAACTCTGAACGTGTGGACAAGATTCACCAGCCAGACAGAATTCTCTGTAGTAACAAAAGGACCCACCCCATCTAGCATCCCTTCACAGGCCATTGGGCATATTTACCACTAGTAATCTAAGATCAGTCAATTGCCAAATTAGGTTGTCCCATCATACCATTCCTCCCATAAACTTATCAAGTTTAGTCTTGAAGCCAGCTAGGTTTATTGCCCCCACTGCTCCCCTTGGAAGGCTGTTCCAGAACTTCACTCCCCTGATGGTTAGAAACCTTCATCTAATTTCAAGTCTAAACTTCCTGATGGCCAGTTTATATCCATTTGTTCTTGTGTCCACATGGATACTGAAGTTAAATAATTCCTCTCCCTCCCTGGTATTTATCCCTCTGATGTACTTATACAGAGCAATCATCTTTCTCCTCAGCCTTCTTTTGGTTAGGCTAAAGAAGTTAAGCTCTTCAAGTATCTTCTCATAAGGCAGGTTTTCCATTCCCTAGATCATCCTAGTAGCCCTTCTCTGCACCTGTTCCAGTTTGAATTCATCTTTCTTAAACATGGGAGATTTAGAATTGCACACAGTATTCCAGCATCTGACCAACACCTTATACAACAGTATTAACACCTCCCTATCTCTACTGGAAATACCTCTCCTGATTCATCCTAAAACCTCATTAGCTTTTTTCATGGCCACATCACATCGGTGGCTCAGTCATCCTGTGATCAACCAATACACCTAGGGCCTTCTCTTCCTCTTTCACTTCCAACTGATGCATCCCCAGCTTATAGCAAAAGTTCTTCTTATTAATCCCTAAATGCATGACCTTGCACTTTCCATTAATAAATTTCATCCTATTTTATTACTCCAGTTTACAAGGTCATCCAGATGTTGTATGATATCCTGGTCTTTCTCTGTATTAGCAATACCTCCCAACTTTGTGTCATCCACAAACTTTATTGGCACACTCCCACTTTACGTGCCACAGTCAGTAATAAAAGGTTAAATAAGATTGGTCCCAAGACTGATCCCTGAGGAACTTCACTAGTAACCTCCCTCCAGCCTGACAGTTCACCTTTCAGTGTGACCCATTGTAATCTCCCCTTTAACTGGTTCCTTATCCACCTTTCAGTTTTCATATTAATCCCCATCTTTTCCAATTTAACTAATAATTCCCTATGTGGAACTGTATCTAATGCCTTATGGAAATCTAGGTAAATCAGATCCATTGCATTTGATTCCTCTAAGAAATCTTATTTTCTCAAAGAATGCGATCAAGTTGGTCTTGCACGACCTACCTTTTATAAAGCCATGTTGTAGTTTGTCCCAATTACCCATAACCTTGATGTCCTTTACTTCCTCTTTCAAAATTTTTTCCAACATCTTGCATATTACTGAGGTCAAAATAACAGGCCTATAATTTTTTTCCGCTTTCTTAAAAATAGGAACTACGTCTGCAATTCTTCAGTCATACAGTACAACCCTTGAGTTTACAGATTCATTACAAGACCTTGCTAATGGGCTTGCAATTTCACATGCCAGTTCCTTTAATATCCTTGAATGGAGATTATCCGGGGCCCCTGATTTAGTCCCATTAAGCAGTTCAAGCTTGGCTTCTACATCGGAAGAGGTAATTTCTACCTCCATACACTCAAATCCATTAGTCCCCATCAGTATCCCTAACCTCTTCATTAGCCTCATTAAAAACTGAGGCAAAGTATTTGTTTAGATATTGGGCCATGCCTACATTATCCTAAACCTTCACCCCATCCTCAGTGCTTATTGGTCCCACTTCTTTCTTTGTTTTCTTCTTATTTATATGGCTATAGATCCTTTTACTACTGGTTTTAATTCCCTTTGCAAGGTCCAACTCTACTTGGCTGCATGACAACAGTTTTCCAGTACCGAAGCCACCAGAGACATGGAGCCTAGAGGAGGCAGATGACTATGCCATGATGCATGAGCCAGGAATGGAAAAATGATACCGATCCAGATTTTGAACCATTTATGTCAAGTAAGCCTCATCTGATAACTTAATCTGAGGTAAATGATCTGGTCAGGGACTTGTGTTTGTCAGAGGCAAAAGCAGAATTACTGGGTTCAAGACTGTAAGGATGGGGTCTGCTGTCACCAGGCACGAACATTTGTCTTTTGCAGCTGCCAAGAAGATTTGACAATTCTTTGGTCAGATTGATAATCTATGTTTCTGCACTGACATTGATGAGCTGTTCACTGCTTTGGGTTGCCAGCAAGACCCTCAACAATGGTGTCTTTTTATTGATTCGTCAGTGTTAAGCCTGAAAGCTGTGTTGTTACACAATGGCAATGTCCACCCTTCAATACCAATCGGCTATTCAGTACACATGAAAGAAACCTATGGAAATATGGAAGTTTTGTTGAAACACATACAGTACAGCAACTACAACTGGAACATCTGTGGTGATCTGAAAGTAGTCATGCTGCTACTAGGAATGGAGTACACCAAGTACTGTTTCATTTGCAAATGGGACAGCCAGGCTAAAAAGTCTCATTACATTAAAAAGGACTGGGCACTCCGTAAGCAGTTGGTTCCAGGGCAGAAAAGTGTGGCACATAAACCACTTGTAGACCCAAAGATATTTTTGCCTCCTCTTCACATAAAACTCGGACTGATGAAAAATTTTGTGAAAGCGATGAACAAGGAAGGTGAAAGATTTTGATATTTGAGACAGATGTTTCCCAGAATAACTGATGCCAAGATTAAGGAAGGTGTTTTTTGTTGGTCCATGAATCAAACAGGTCATCAACGACAGGCAGTTCGAAGAACTTCTAGTAGGGCCGGAGAAAGTCACATGGAAGGCATTCAAGGATGTTGAAAATTTTCTTGGCAACTACAGAGCACCAAACTACGTGCAGCTGGTTGACAACATGCTTCAAGCATACAAAACCATGAAGTGCAACATGTCACTAAAGATTAATTGTCTGCATTTGCATTTAGACTTCTTCTCTGCAAATCTTGGTGCAGTCAGTGACGACCATGGTGAAAGGTTTCACCAGGACATTGCGATCATGGAAAAACAGTATCAGGGCAACTGGAATCCATTAATGCTGGCCGATTATTGTTGGACACTTAAACGAGAAGCCTCAGACACTGAGTACAAATGAAAAATCAACATAACATTTTAGCTCAGTTGAACTATTGCCGAGTGTCAGCACTATTATGCGATTAAATGCATTACATTCAATAAAAGTCAATTTCTTGTTTCTCCAAATTCCTATGTTATACAAGTAGTCTGAAATTATATTTGTGTTCAGCTTCAAGCGGTCTAGCATAATCAAAAATATTTCTGAGGAAACAACACTTCTGAAAAAAATTTGTTGTCCAGTTATTCTTTATCCTTCCATTTAGTTTGAACTGAATTAGCTCATGGTCACTCAAACCAAGGTTGTCCCCTACAATCAGTTCTTCTACGAGGTCCTCACTACTCACCAATACCAACTCTAAAATGGCATCCCCTCTTGTTGGTTCAGCAACTATTTGATGAAGGAATCTGTCAGCTATCATATTCAAGAATATTTTAGCCCAAAATTACTAGCACTAATCTTCCAGTCTATACCTGGGAAATTAAAGTCTCACATAACCACAGTTCCCAGTGGTATTTACTTCATTAACATTAAGGAGGCCTCTATCCATATCTTGATCCGGGTGGTCTATAGCACATCCCAAGCACTTTCTCAGGGGAAGCTCTAGCAGTTTTCTTTCCCAATGTGATTTTTCCCCAGACAGACTGTCTTATCTATTCCATCACTTCTGATTTCTTTACAGTCTACTTTGTCATTGATATACAACACTACTCCACCACCTTTGCCTTTATTTCTGTCTTTCCTAAACAGCACATGCCCTTCAATATTTGTACACCAGGCACGACTACTATTCCACCATGGTTCAGTTATCCCTATAATATATGGTTTCACTTCCTGCACCAATAGCTCTAGTTTCTCCATTTTTGTTACCCAGGCACCTCACACTGGTGTACAAACATTTTAATTTTTTGCTGTTTGGCTTCATTTACATTCCTTACACGATTCACCACACTCATTGTACCACCAGTATCACCTATTAGACTGGTATCTACACCATCTGTCCTCTTCAAGTCCATTTTCCTACCCCCTGCTATATCCTTTCCTATTTCATTTTTCTCCCTCAATGTTCAAATCAGGTGTGGAGATCACCTGGGCATCTCCCAACCTTCTCCCCAAAATTCCTAGTTTAAAACTCTTAATCAGTTGAGCCAACCTCCATCCTAGAAGTCTATTTCCCTCCCTGTTCAAGTGAAGTCCATTCCAAGAGAACAGTCCTCTATCCATGAATGCCTCCCAGTGGCCATACATCTCAAAGCTCTCCTTATAGTACCACTGCTTAAGCCATCTGTTGATCATCATAATCTTGTCACACCTTTGTTGTCCTCTAGGCAGAATCCTACTGAAGATCACCTGAGCCTCCATTTCCTTAAGAGTTTCTTCAGTGAATATGCTCTGGATGTAATTGTAATTAAGAGCAGAATGCAGTCTTCTGTGTCCTCAACTAAGCATTCACTGAGCCAGTGGTTATTAGCAGTTGATGCCCTGTACTGAGATAGCTAGAAAGAGCCATAGAACATCAAGAGTGAAATATGTCCTTTACAGGGAAACTTTTAATAAGAAGCAGCCACAAACAACTGAAAATAAGAACAAAAATACAATATTAGAGTACTATTTTTACAACAGCTGCAAATATTCAGAAAATACCTGCAGAAAAAACAGGGTCACCATATATCAAATATGACATTTGACAGAGAACCTATTAAAGAGCTAGAAAACGAGTGCAGAGAAATATAGTCACTGAATGGCTTACTGCCATATGTCACATCATTGACTTCTACAGAAGCTGGCAGTTGCAACAGAAGGAGTATGCTACAGCAAATTCATCAAGAGAAAAGAAATACAAGAGCATGGAATAAATTTTAAGAGAAGATTTGCTGGCTCAGCATCAAGTTTTAATGAAATCAAATAAGATAACCATAGTAACACAGCACATTTTGAATGCATGATGTAACTACTCTGGAATCACTGAATTGTGCAAATACTTGTCCTCACAGACCAATGCAGGTGGTTTGACAGTTAAAATGCCTCTCCATAATACCATAATGGAGCTAACACACTTTACTTTCTTTAAAAAGTGAGGACTATTAAGAAACTCCCAACAGAAACTTGCTTATAGTGAAAATAATCTTTTTATTTCCCTACAGAGGGATACAACAATGGGTGAAATTTTCAAGAGTGTCTAAGGGCTAGTCTACAGTTGAGATGCCATAGCAGCACATGTTGCAGCTGTACTGCTTCAGTGTAGCTACTGCCTATGTTGACAGGTGTGGTTCTCCTGTCAGCATAAATAATTCACTTCCCTGAGAGGAGATAAAGCTGTCTACACCAGGGTTAGGTTGGCTTAACTATCCGGCCTATACTGCTGCCAATCAATGGGAGATACACAAGCTACTAATGTAGATTGCATATCTCCTGTTGATGTACTTACGGCATCTCCACAGCACTGAGTTCATGGGAGACGCCCTCCCGTCAATGCAACCTTACTCCTTTCAGGGAAGTGGATTACCAGTATCCACCAGAGAGGCCACCTGAAACTGATTGAGTGGCTGATCGATGCAGCAGGCTCGCTCAGTCTATGCAGAGACTGCAGTGTAGACACTCTGTCATTGAGGGATGTCGATTTTTTCATACTCCTGAGCAACGTAGCTGGCTCGACCTAACTTTTTAGTGTAGTTCTTAGGAACCCACATCCCATGAGACATAGGCTCCCAAGTCACTTTTAAAAATAGGACTTAGACTCTTAACTTGGATGATTTTAAAAACTTTATGTAGCACCTTCTCTGAAATTTAGGGCAAATCCAACTCTGACCCTATTCCACATCCTGTATGTGACAATCAGCCATGTACACATTTGAATAACTGGCTGTGGAAAGGCTTGAGAGCACTTTGTAGACTGAAATTTGAACTGGGCTCTGCCATGTCACAGGTGAGTATCCTAACCACTGGGCTTTAGGACATCTGATGTGTGGCACCTTACTCTCTCCTGTTAAAGCTCTTCCACTGTGGCTTAATTTTAAAAGATCATGGGAGGAATGATAGTATTTTGAACATCTTCAAGGCAGAGAGCGCCAGTCATTTTGCTTTTGCTCAGATGCCACCTCTTCATAGTTGCAGGAACTAGGGGCACCTGGGGTGCTACTGCACCCCCTGGCTTCAATTGGTTTCCATTATATACAGCATTTACAGTTTGGTTCAATGGCTCTCAGTACTCCTACTATAAAAGTTGTTCCAGCACCACTACTTCTGTTCGTCCTGTATATCCCCCCCTTAGTGGATACGACACATGACCATGATGTGAGTTGTAGAGCTGCTACTTCAGCAATTTGCCAGCCACTTTGTTTGTAATGCAACATTCTCTCCCCCTTCAAAGGGCGAAACTGTTTGACATGCTTGTCATATTATTTCTCCTGTTCTAGATTCTTCACCTTTAGCTGTGCCCTTTCCATGTTGATCCACAGAGCACAGGTAGGAGGAGGAAGTATGCTGTACCTTCTGATGGAGAATACCAGTTCATGTGTTCCCACTGAGGATCAGAGAGTTCTGCCTCCAAGAAGCCAAACAATTCCCTTGTTGGGAATTGTGGGGTCAATTGAGAAAGGCTGCCAGTGTTGCAGCTACAAGTGACGCTGGATGGGAGGAAACAGGTATTCGACCATAAGCGAGAAGCTCTATTTGATTTCTGTCCCATAGCCACTATTAGCACTGCCACTGTAACAGACAGTTAGTCCTCTCAAAGCATTTCCTTGATATTACATCTTGTAAATGTTTGCATTGAGTGTTTTCAGTGGTTACTATCCAATCCACTCTGTCCAAAGGTAAAGATATTGCTTATGGTAGTGAGAGGTGGACAAACAGGAAAACTTTTTATTTGTAGAAAGTTTTCAGTGAACATATAGTTGAAATCCTACTATAAATCTTCAAATATACATGTAGTTATTATTTAGATTGTGATATAGTGTAACCCAGGCCTGCTTGGTGTGGCACTCTGTCCACCCCTAGTGGCACCTAGCCCAACTAGAGATTGATCAATCTGCTACAGCCTTATTTAAAGGCAGTGTGGCTTTTAGCTCATGCAGTAGAGGCTCATACACTAAACTTCAGATGTTCCAGGTTCAGTCCTGTCTGCAAACAATGAGGGTGTATCTATGTGACAGTAGCACCTAGGAAATCCATTCGTGGGCCTGTTGCGTGAAGTACTACAGGAGCAAACTCTAGCAATAAGTACTGTTTGCATTCCCTCAGCAATGTGGCTAGACATGCATTGCAATCTCATACTAATTTTCTTGGCCACAGCACTATATTGCCATTTAAGGAGAGGGGATAAACATAATTGATGCTTAATTTGGCCAGGATTTTTAAATAGAAAGTGTTAATTAGAAATCTTTTATACAGCTATCTTTTCAAGTACAATAAAAAACTGTCTAATTTGACATTTTCACTGTAGTTAAAATAAGATATGGCATACACAGCCTGCTTTCTTCTCCTTATGCTGCCCACATTTTGTATGTAAATACATACTAGGATATCAAATTAACATTGCAAATACTCTTCAAATAAATTTGAGCATGTAATTCAGGAGGAAGTTTAGGAACATCTTGTGCAAAAAGTTATTTTAGAATTAATGAACCATGAGTTGAATAGACAAACTTCTTGCTTGTTAGATACTTGAACTAAAATGAAAAATATCCAAGTTTAATATGGTGGAATCACAAGAAGTCTTCTACAGTCATCCATCTTTAGAAAAACGTTTCTATCTTATATTTGTAAGTTCTTTAACTCCAATTTAAAAATACTTCCTTTCAGTTTTATAGCAATTATGTCACTTTAAGATCAGCTATTATAGAGGTTGCTTCAAGATGAACATTTTTAAAAACAAGAAACTGGGGGAGGGGGGGAGAAGGGGAACAAAATCAGTATCAGAGTTAGTAGCAAAAAAATGTTTTTCACTGCAGCATAGCAGGAGTCCAGGTCAACCAACATAATGCTGCTACACATACCAGGTATAAGGACATCACAGCAGATGGGTCTTGTATGGTCTCTTAAATGCTGGCAAATGAGAGGCCGTTGTACTTTCCTGTCTACAAGAAGTCAGGCTCTTCTTGAATTAATCCCACATTTTCATACAGTAAACCCCTTACAACAACCTGACAAACATATAGAACATACATTAGCCATTAACTAGATTAGAGCAGCCTCACATTCTTCCCATGGTTAAAATTGATTTATATCATTTATAACAAAATTACTCTTCATTTTTGTGCTCAGATCCAAGTGATACATTAAGGAATTTCAAGATTACTGCACTTTTGTGCAGTATCCAAATTATAGTGCTTAGGCTTGATTTGCCAAACCGTATCAATAGGTATCAGCAGAAAAATCAGAACTAAAGCATTAAAAAGAGCATTTCATTAGAGATGGATCTAGCCTAACAAGAACTTGCCAGCACTAACTTTTCATGTGATCATCATCCCAAAGGACATGAGAAGGGCAGCCAAATCAAAAGTTATAACAAGAAAATAATCTAATTCATGTAAGTGAAAGCCTTGTGTTAGGAAGCAATGTTTATGGATTTGGAAAAAGTGAGAAATTTAACATACAAGGCTATTGTATCTCATGTAAAACGCCAAGAGATAATGAGAGTGAGGTAATATATTTTATTGAATCAACTTCTATTGGTGTAAGAGACAAGGTATTGAGCTCCACAGAACTTCTTTGGGTGTTGAGACCTGTGGATCTCAAAACCTCACTCATCTTGTTTCTTTCATATCCTAGCACTAACACAGCAAATGTGAAACTGTAGATTGCAGCATTTTATTGATATGTTTTAGCTGAATTATATCTTTTGATAGCTCAAGGAAAGCAAGAGGTATATCTATAAGAACAACTATAAGAACAGAAAGAGGTTTGAGTGAATTCAGTTCAATGCTAAATTAATTTCTAAGCATGGTAAGTAGTGAGTTAAAAGTAAGAACAATGAGAGTCCTGTAGCACTTTAAAGACTAACAAATTTAATGTCTGCTTATGCTTGCAGAAATTAAATTTGTTAGTCTTTAAAGTGCTACAGGACATTCGTTGTTTTTGCTGTATACAAACTAACATGGCTATCCCTCTAAAAGAAAAGCTCTAAAAGAGTTTCAGCAGAAATACTAAGTGATAATATATAAGTTATAGGACAGAATAATTACAGAAGTGCTAGGTGGGTATTTTAACACCTGACCTTCCTAAATCTAGAGAAGGTTCATCTCAGTTTTTCATTTACCCAAGATCAATAAAGAGAGTTTTCAGTAATTTATTGTCAAAACTTAAAAAGCATACTATCCAATGCAAATTATCCTGGTCTACAAACTGCTGTCCCTATTCTCAATATCTACTGCCACAAATATCTCAAAGTCAGGTGGGATTCTTAGTGTGTTAAATTAAATCACCTCTGAAGATGGGGGATCCCTAAAGGGAAAGTTAGGCCAGAAACTGCTAATTACATTAATAATCCTTTTGAAAGCAAATATTCACCCCAAAGAAAACAGATAAGAGAAATCACATGCAAGAGGTTCCTTCTTCCTTTCTTCTGCCACATACGATGAAAGAAATTATCCACTCTTACCCCATAGGACTAACTTTGTCGTGATGGGTTTCCTTTAGATATGGAAGACAGAAGTATATGTTTATGCATGCTGTCTTGTGAGTAGATGGGAAGGGAGTTGATTTAAAGCCTCCCATAATATCACATGGTAGCAGGAATGCAGCATTGCAGCTTCGCATTGAAACAAATGGAAAGTTGTCTAATGCTAGTTTGTGCATTTTGTTTGGCTTGTTCCAATAATTATTTGCCATATTTGTATGTTAGGGTGTCTTGTTTTGGTGACCCATTATTGCCTCCTGGCCAAAAGAGACTAGGGTAAAAAACAACAAATCGTGTACAATACAAAAATGAAATAACTGATGAAAATTACTACCTGGGAAAGTTGGAGGAGTTTCATTGAACTGAAAGAGGTTGAGATAAAGCATTAGAAAGATGATAGGCAGAAATTAAGTAAACCAGGTGAAGATCTTCAATAAATTGGACCTTTAGAAAGAGCAATAATCTGGCCTTTTCTTACTGGTGCTTTGCAAACAAAAGCAATCCGTTTTTATGGGATTTTACATTTAAAACAATCCATTTAGATAGAAGGCAGGATGCATTCTATCTGCCCACTCCTCTCACACCAATTTTAAAAGGAGACTACAACCAACAATTCCTACACTATACTTGTAGTGTTATTGCCAAGAAGGCTTGACTGCAAATAAAGGTCCCTGCTTAAATAGCCTAATAAGAGGCTATGGCTCATACTAATTGACACTATTAAAAAAAAAAACTTAGCTATCTGCTGGTGTTCAGTGACAAAAGTTCTCCTCCACTATTCAAACCAATGCAACAATATTTAACAATGTGCTATAAAAGCCTTCAGTTCCTTCCCAGAATTCTTGGCCTTACTATATCTGCTATCTGTGTACTTAGTATGGTCTTCACATGCCTGAAATACAAGACTTACCTCCACAAGTTAATCAGATAAAAGAAAGTCCTACATCAAAAAGGAAGAGTTTGCCATATCACTGCATAAACACTGACTCCTAGGCCTGGTCTACACTTACCTTCCAGATTCAGCAGCAGTTGACAGGAGATACACAAGTGATTTACGTCACTTGCATATCTCCCGTCGACTTCACTGCATCTGCTCCGCTCGCCATCCGCTCTGTACTGTGCCACTTACCGGGGTGGTTTTCCTACATCAATTGCTGGATCAACTGAGCGGGTCTACACAGACTGTTCAGTCGATCCAGACAATCAATCTGACCGTGGCGAATTTGCTGCCATCAGTGTAGACCCAGCCCTAGATCAGATAATTCAAGATGGATTAGTTCTTAAGACTTGCAAGCATATATTATTTCTTCAAGTTATCAAACTACCCCAAGCTGGAAGCACAGCATGATAGTGCTAATGGAGAGGAGAATGGTACAGAGTATTTTGTTTGGGGCTTCCATTTGCTAAAGTCTTAAAGGCTGATACCCCCTGCAAAAAAAAAAAAAAAAAGCCATCAATCCCTGCTCACTCTCCTTTCAAGTTCCCTTACATTATTGAGAAAAGCAGCACATGAAGTTAATAGTGAAGTTTTTAGGGCTAATAAAACGACCAATAAGCTCACATGATTGTTGTGTTTGAATGTATCTTTCCTCCTCTTTTCCCATTTGGAATTCCCATGCTCCTTCACCAACCCACAAATACATTTTGAGTAAGGTTGGACCCTTAAGAACTCCATTGCATTATGTGCTTGGAAAGCACCATGCTACATTCATTCCATTGATGGGCTTCGGCTCCCAACCAAATTTATAAAACTTTAGCTCCATATTTTGGTCACTCACAATTTGATACCTACCCTTACTCAGTCAGCACTGCAAACTTATGATCTATCACTCAGTTGTTTTTTATTATGGTCAATAGCAAAATAATAAAGTGCATATTTCTCCAGAGGACATCTCAGTCTTGCTGTCCGAGGTTCTTGTTCACCAATGAAGTGTGTTATCTAGAACTCTTTGGCCCTCTGTTTGTTAAAAGTGAGCAACATTTATTTTCCTACAGCTTTATATTATCCCTCCTTTACCTAAGGAACTATTATTGGGTTAGTAATTTCACCTACCACATCTTCCAAGATTATGAGACTGAAGGATATTTAGAGGCCCAGTAACTGTTTTTCTTCTAGTTTTAACTTATACTGGGATTGTTTCTGTTCTTTCACCTTTAATTCAAGAAACAATGTCAATTTCTGTCATTTCACCTCCAAGTTCCATGAAACAATGATGCTAGTTTAATTTCCAGGGATATGTGGGAATGGTCTTTTTACCCTATTGATCCCTTTACGTGTTTTCAGATAACTATAATTAGAATCCCTATGTACTATATTTAAAACTGTAGCCACATATTAAGATATAAAACCTTATGTAGTTTGCTATTTATTGTTATTAATTTGTGTTTATTTCACCCTGGTCAGGGATCAGGGGCCAACCGTGTTATATATTATATATTCTATGTGTGTACAGTGAGTGCTTGCTCCAAAAAGCTTATAATACATAGCTTGAATTTTGAATTTAATAAAACTGCATTTGTAAACTTTGTACAGCACAGTGAAACTTCACACAAACTAGATACCAGCACCACAGGAGAAGAACCACAAAACAGAATGGGGGAAGATGGTAGAAATGCATACAATAGTAAGGGACAGTGCCATGGAAATGGGGGAGGGAGAGGAGGTAATTTCCTCAAACCACTGAAGCCTTCCAATTTCCAAATACCAGATATAATGTAATTAAGGGGAGGCCGGGGGACAAGTTTGCTGTACTGTTTCCACTCACGCAAAACACTTATATTATGTGCAAGAGTGGGCTCATTGAGTGCGCCAGTGTAAAGTTAAGCACCTGTGTAAGTGTTTTCAGGGTCGAGTCCTTAGCTTTTAAAAATAAAATTGTGACTGAGTAACAGAAGTTTTCCTATTAAGGTTGTTTGTCTGGCTCAGGCAGGCACAACGCTCTAATCAGCAAGCCATGTGAGAGACCCTAGACTTCCAAGTGGCCAGGATTAAGGGACCCCTCCCCACCTACCACCATCATGTTATTTTTTGTGCTTGAGCACAGAAGGGGAATGTAATTCAGTGGTATCCTTTTCATCTGTCTATTTCGGTTTTGATTTGAGCTGTTGTGAAATGATCAACAGCACCTTCGTCTGGAGTAAATCCTCAGAGTCAACTGTAATGCCATCATCTCTAACATGTACATTCTCACTGCTAATTCACTATTTCAGTTTTTACACATTATGGCTTCACTTTTATCTTCAAAGCACAGAAAAGTTACTTCCAATAAATCATCTCACTGAACGTCAAAGGAGACACTTGACCCGAGGCCATGATTATATAAGCTATAGCACTATACACAGTAGCATCATTCTGATAGCCATGCTCAACCCAATAACAAAAATGGTAATGGCTGGGCAACTAGTCAGAAATCCTGTAACTTCAAGGTACCAAATCCTTGATAAAATGTAATCACAATCAGTTCAGGATAATCAAGGTTGGACACAGTCTTTCCTCTGCTGCAACTTGGCACAATTTCAGACTGTTTCACTGTTGTGGAAAAAATGTCAAAGCAATAAAGATAAAATAGGGTTTTGAAACTTGGCCCCTGCTGCTTCAGTGTGGCTATGTAACAGACATGACTCATTTGGAAGGGATGGACCATTAGGAAAAAATGATAGATGTACTGAGGCTACAGGAAGAAATATTCAACAAAATCACAAAGTTTGGGCACTTAAAAAGGAAAAAATGTAACAAACAGTTTTCAAGTGAAAACAAACAGTTTTTCCTTGTTTTAAAGCTAAATTCTACTCTCAGCTACACTGGTGTTGTTCCAGAGGAAAAGTGGAACAGAATTTGGCTCCTCTTCTCTTGTTAAGGCCAGTGGTCTGGTGGTTTCTAAATTCAGGTGTTCACTAGAGTCTTTCACTTCCTGGGTCAGCAGTAGGAAGAAAAGGAGAGGAAGGAGCTGAGTCACCTTTCAATGACCCCAGACATCCATAGCTTGAAATAGCCTTGATGGGCTCAGAAGGATACATGCCCACTAGGCAAAAAGGTCCATTTCTTATGTTTGCAAGAAGGGAGTCCGTGTGAATCCTGGTGAATACATGGTACACAAACTCCTTCATCTTAGACTTCTCAGGAAAAACAAAAACCACAACTAGAACTAGTTTGTTCAATTGATTCAAGTGACAAAACAGCGTCAGAAAGTATTAGGACAAATATTTCTGAGTGTCACAAGAGTTAAATTGGTCACTAATTCTCCTATGCTTCATTAGTTAATGGCTTATTTGGACAAAACTTGGTGTAATGATATGAAGTAATCCCAGAGCACCCCCTGTAGCAAGGCACAGCCCTGCCTCAGTTTCCCCTCACCCAGAGATGTGAAGAAGTCCAAGAAGACCTTTCTAGTATTAAAGGAGGGTGACAAGGTGGGGTGAGGTAATTTTTTTTATTGAATCACCTTCTCCTGGGTTGTGGAACTGTTGAAATTGATTCTACTTTTTGTTTTTGAGTTGGATGGCTACCATCAGGTTTTTATGGTTTTCCTGATTTTTTTTTCCTTCTAGTATATGGAGCATGTGGTGATTTCCTATTTGAGATGATCCTTCCTGGTGTACATAAGGTGCAAGAGGTTGTTCCTCAGTTTTTCTGAAGGCCTTCTACAGAGCGGTCAGAGGGTTATCAAAGGATGAGGTTGTGTTTCTTGCATTTGCTCAGGAAGTAGTTATTAAGTTTGGCTTCCTTCTTCACGCCATGGAGTTTCCATTTCAGATAGAAAAATTTAGTATCTTCAATTGCTGTTTGCAGTGTCCCATTGGAAGATCGCATTTATTTAACAAAAAAAGGACAACACAAACTAAAGCTTCAGTCAGCTACTCTGCCCCTGTTAATCAGTCTTAACTCTAGCCCTGGAATACTCTCAGGCTGAATTTTCTGCCTGGATGTCAGGCCTTTACTGGGCATTTAGCCATACACCTGTCTTCCCTGGACAGTCCTTAATAGACCCCAAGTTGCCCACTTCATTCTCCCAGGCTGAACAAGTCCTTGTCTGGGAGTACTCTGTGGGCCTGTTCCTTCTACTTGTGAGCCTCTGCTGTCCAGGAAGTCTCTCTCCTCAGGATCTGCCTCTGTTCTGGACCTTCTACATGAACTCTTATGAGGCTTTAAGTCATAATTAACTGCTGCCCAGCAACCTAGGCAATTAACAATTCACTGGTGAATCTGGGTTGGCTCATTCTCCTTAGCAAAACCTGACAGAGGCAGGCTGCTCCCTGACTCCCCTAAAAGGGCCAGCCCACATGACACTATTTAGGGCATGAACTGTTAATTTCTTCTTTATTATTTAAATATGCTGGACAGAGTAACAAACACACAAGTTTGCTTCATGTGTGTACTCTACTCATCCAGAATAAAAGATCTAAAGATCCCTTTCTTGCCATGATATCCTTCCTTAACTTTTCAACTTGTTACCTGTAATAGAGTTAATGGAATTTTACAATTAAATAATAGTGCAATGTACATGATATGGCAGATGTACGCATCCCTGAATGAGTAATTTATCAGGGCTACATTAAGATAGTGCCCCTGCCTCTAGGTCTATTTCAGATTTTGGGGAGGAGGGCAGGGCAACTTTAACAGTGATTCCAGGGGCTACTTAGGCAACTGAAAATACTAGGTGTTTTTTTTTCCCCCTTCCCAAGATAACGCAGAAATTAGCTGACAGGAGTACTGTATCTAATTCCTACATAAAGAAAGAAAATTAAATAAATATTAAATCCACTCACCTCTTATATTAAGATGTTATGACAACTTGTGGCAAGTCACTTAAGGGACACTGGTTAGGTTTAAAATTTCAATGCGTACTCTTACTTTGTTATAAAGTTTTGAATCTATTACTTCCTATCATTTAGGCTACTTACTTTTTGAAGTTCACCAAGCTTGGAATAGGCTCTGTGAGTTTTATACTATAACTGCCTCTGTTTATAGAGGGTGTTATACTACAAAAGGACTAGAAACAGACTTTAAAATGGGAATGAAACTGACACTTTCAAGTCACTTTTCAATTTAAAGGCTAGTTACTTTCCAGAAGGCTCTTAAACACAACACTAGTGCAGTTGTCACAGAAAATATTTAAAACCAAACACCAAGAAAAGTCCACATTTGAAAGTTGAGGGGAAAAAAGTCTTTTGAGATATATCAGCGCCATTGCAGGCAGGAAAGAAAAGTAAAACAGGCACAGGAGCTTTGGGCAGCTCTTCCTCTTGAAAAATAGTTGGAGCGTCAAATCTTCCAGTCCTTAATCAGGTAAAACTTCTATTGCCATCAGTGCTTCCACTCAGATATCTCACATCTTCCTCTTTTCTGCATGGAACCTTGGCTCTAAGGGCTTGGCTATATTTCTTCTGAGTTCCATGTATTCTCCCAACACCGCCCTCCCCCCCAGGGGGATTCCTGTCTACAGGCTCATCTAAAGACTTCCAGATCCTTAATCTAATCACCAGCCCTTTCTTTTCCTAATCTACCTGCCTCGGTTTGTAAATAAAAATACTGGCTCCTTGCCCCAGTGGCACAAGCTGGGAGCAGCCCCTCTCCTCAACAGAACTCCCATTCCACACTCAAGTTGCTTTGGGCTAGGATCTTGATCAGACCTCCTGAACAAGTTATTTTGCCTATTTTACCTCACACATCTGTCTAACTGTGGAAAGGAGAAAGTGTTTCTCACACTAGATTATCTTATTCCATAGGCATCCCCATTTGGAGAACCCTCATAGTTGCTTATGAAGAGTTGAATACCCTCTTTATCATCTTCCCCTCCCCCCCACCTCAAACCAGGGCTCACATCTGGTTAAGAAACGTTGGCTATGACTCCCTTTGAAGTTTTTCCAATACTATCATAGAAATGGACCAGTGAGGGGGAAAGTGGGACTGAGTTGCAAACAGTGGTCTCCAGAACAAAGCAGACTTCTCTGGTACTGAGCTGGCTAGTATGATTTTTTTAAAAAAAATATTCCATGTACATTAGAAGTGTGGCATGAACAAATACTCTTGCACTGGTACCAGTCTGAAGATCATGCAACATTTAGCAAAATATCTTGAATGCCATATGCTTTCAATACGATCAAAAAGACTGATCTGTTGTCCAAATCATGTGGCATGCATTGACAAAGTGGCTCTTGAAGTGAGCAATTAAATTCTTGGTGCATCTCAGAGGATAAGGACAGTGTCCACTGCCCAACAGTAAAACCTTACTGCTGTAGACAACAAAATCTGTTAAAGGATAGCTGCATGCTACGAAGGATAACATGAGCAAAAAAATCTTTCCAGGGACCAGTCCCAATGAGATAAGCCAGTAATTGTCACACTTGTTGCAAGATCCCCTGCCCTTGTACAAGGACACTGATGTCATTTTCCATTCTGCTGGTACTTTTGCCTGATATCTCAGTTTTAAGAGCAACTGATGCAGGCCAATGCTCACTGGTTCCAAGGCATTGAGCAGGTCAGGTGGAATATCAACAGGTCCAGCAGAATGTCCATTCCATAACTTTTGGATGGCTTTTCATATTTCCTTGAGTAACAGAGGATCAGTGTTCAGCCCTTGTTCTGCTGCCATGCAATTTGCCAAGTCCTGCAGCTCTGAACAGTGGTCCGCAGGTGTGTGATTCAGCAGACTTTCATAATTGGTTTTCCATCTTTCCAGACCCCATCTGTCAATGAGCAGGGAGAACCATCTAGTTTTGTGATGAGTGTTTACAACTGCCAGCCAGGCACGTGATGGCTCTGTAGGGAGGACACAGATTGTTGCACTTTGACCTTCCTCTGCTGCATCGGCCAGAGAGTTGATGTAGATCTCACAGACATGTTTTGCCCAACCTCAAGTACGCAGCAGTGATGCATTCTTGCCCTATCACTATTCTGTCGAGTTATTGACTGGATACTAGGACTGGGTGCACCAAAATCAAGATTGGTGAAGAAATGTTCACTGACCAGGACTACAATGCCTTGCTTGTGGAGAAGCAAGAGAATTTCAGCCCCACCCTCCAAAGTCTCCAAGATGCTGCCCGCACTATGGGATTGAACATCTTATAACAGGAGATCCCATAAGGACCAGAACCTCAGAGCTGGACCAGCAGTCCCCCTAATGCAGGTGGAGTCGAGTACTGGGGAGAGGATTGACTTCATCTACCTAGGGTGCAACCAGCATTCAAATAGTTGGCACTCTTCAATGAATAGGTCACATTCCTTCCTTCAAGTAGACCATGTCTTGCTTATGGATGCAAACACTTCGTGCTGAGACAAAAGTTCTGGATCTAGCAAAGCTATATACTACCTGTATTGCTGCATGTGTCAGAAACCTGGACCCTCTTACAGACAAACTTGGGGTGGCTAGAGGCATTCCATATGCACAGTCAGTGCCAAATCCTGAGCATAAAGTGGTTTGACTGTGTGAAATATCATATCATAATGTTACAGAGACCTGGCCTTCTTTCAATCATTTATTAATTATATTGAAAAGCAGCAGGGCATGCTCTTTGGCCATGCCGCCAGGATGGACAAAAACCTCTGAACACCATGCTACAGAACTCTCAATTGATGCTCTATGTGGTGCACACTTAGAACCTATCTGGCATTGCCCGCACGGCTGCCCCCGACATTTTTGCCTATGCAGGATTGAGCCAGATCTGGGAACTTCACTACACAATGCCTGGTGTGATGTTAATCAACCAGGGTCACTCTGGCTGGAACAGTACCCTCAATAGATTATGCATGCTTGGCTATTGAATTAACATCTATTAGTCAAATCAGAACTGAGGGTATAATTACTTTGAACTAACCCAAATCTACCATCAAAAGCAAATATCAGGATACCGAACATGGACCTTAAATAGCACTCTACATTAGTTTTTTTTTAAAAACAATGTTTTATCTACTTTGATAATATTTATCTAAGATTAGTTGTTAATATTGCCACCACCATCCCAGACTCCTTGTCACAGTCTACTCCTTGCCTCACTTCCACACTCATTCCAGCTCTTTATCCTATATATTTGATTCCACCTGCTGCCCTCTAAATGCTGTCTGGGCACCAGCCATGGAGCACTGAGAGCACAAAAGAGAAAGTCTCCCTAACTTGAGTTTTAGTGCCCAACATCACAGCAGTCCCGGCATCCATAAGGAGCAATTGAAGAGAAAATTCTTTTCAGACCCTTGCAGCCATGAGCTGGCATATGCTCATTATAAATGAAGTCTTTAGAGAATTTTGCTATCAAACTCTTGTGAGTCTCTACTGAGCACATGCAAAGAGATTTTTCCAAAATCCATTAGTTTGGCCAAATTTGAGCTTTTTTCAGAGGAGACAAAAAGGGATCTCTTTGACTTCAGGGTAGCCCCCTGACAAATTTCAAGTCTGTTTCAAAGCCTGGAGGCACTGAAGTGCTCAACAACATGGTTATAAGTGGCTGTTAGTTTTTGAACATGGGCAAAACTGTTTCCAACCCCACTAAACTGCATTCTCAAACGTCTTGACCATTTGTGCTGAAGCTTTCCAGACAAGTTCAGTCTAACGCTGACATTTGGCATAGGTAATTTCAGCCCAGGTGGTTTAAATTCGGCGAAGTCATAAGCAATTAAAAATAGAGTCTTAGAATGGAAAGCATGGGCAACCTTATCTGCAGGCAGTGCTACCAGTTCTGCTTATAATTAACTATATTTTACACAAATAACAGCAATCTAATTTGTCAGCATTCTACAGCCTGGAGAGATTGAAAGGATGTTTTCATTTCAGTTGTATGAAGGAACGTAAGAAATTTGCAGATGAGAGAATGTACACAAGTAGTTCGTGACTGAGAATGTATTACTTTAATTATCTCATAAGTAGTACGCAGTTCATGAGACCTGCAAAACAGAATGAGCGATCATCAAATACATGCATCAGCAAGATGCATTGATTACTACGCCACAAGGAGAAATTGCCTAAAAAGATTATTGCAAGGGTAAATGGTGTGGTAACTCAAAAGAGAGAATATTAAAATATTCCTAAAATAAAATTGTGACAGGGTCCCTAGTGTGCAGCCTCAAACTGTGGGACCACTGTGCCCCCTTAACTCTCCAGCCTGGGCTGTCTCACCATGTATTGCTAGTGACAAACAGCAAACCCCTGCAGACGCTGTTATCACCTAGCCCAACAGCATGTGGAGCCCCACACATTGTGTGCATGCTCCCTGAGCCACTCACAAATCACACAAAGAAAGGCACCAGCTAATTCCCCCCAGTTCCCCAGCCTTGCACCCCAGAACTGTACCATCTCCTACCCTGGTCAGAAGCCTGACCAGTGTAAGTTTATTATTTCAGTTATGTAGAAAGCTTTTATCATAAATGGGATAAAAGGTACAAAAAGTGATCTCCCAATGAAGCAACCTTAGCATTCACTTACTAACTCAGCTAAGAGAAGCTTATTTTTAGCCCATATGGACTACAAGAGTTCTGGTTTGAATTTCAGCTATCATGAATAGGTTGCTCACACACAGTGAAGACCACCACTGGATGGGAGCAATCAATCAGATCTATTCTTATCTACCAGCTTGAAGACATTATCAAAGTTATCAAAATAAAACTTAAAATTGATCCTAGAGGCTAAACCAAAGGAGACATATGACAGAAGGAATCTTCCACTCTTAAAAGTCAGTTGAGTGAAGGTATATTAAGCATGTTAATGTGTCATGAATATTTTCTTTTTTTACTCCTCTGGTTACACATGCATCCCAGCCTTTATATTTTAAGCTCTAAGAGATTACAAGTGTCATCAGGAGGTAAAAAGGTATTTTCTGACTCATTGGAAGATAATATGGTTGCATTGCTACAGGCCAATGCATGTTGTCACTTTCAGTTGCCATTTGTTTCACAGAAGTAAAAGTTCCTGGGAACAGGCAGGCTGACATAACGCTCTATGTCATGACAGTTAGGAAGAAAAGAGCTGTCAACAGTTTAATATAAATCAGGGATTTGTGGAAGTGAAATGAAAATGGTATGCTAAGTATTCTTCCTCCAGCCTGACTAAAAGGCCTGATCACTTCTCCTTGAATGATGGGATTTATTTGCAAGTGTGCACATTCATAAGTGGATCACAAGAAACCTAGATGTATGAAACCAAATCTGAATTCATTCACATACTCAATAGAGCAAATGAGAACAAAGGACATACATATTTTCCATATTTATAGCATGGGTGAGTGGCGGTAAAAATCTGTTCCACAATGTATTTTGTCTCAAAGTCTCTATATGCAGTGAAGCTTTAGGAATGATTTCAAAGGCAATAGTTATAATGAATCCAGGAGGCATACAGTACACCAAAACACATGGTGTGGCAAACTGCCCACTTCCCCCTTGTGGGTCTCACGCTTTTACCTTCCATTTGTGGTTAAGGCACCCCCCAACTACCTTGTCTCCCCTGGCTGTAGCAGAGCACGCTCTCTCTCTCCTGATCTGGGAGGGGAAACTTCTCCTCTAGCTGCTCCATACCTTCTGGCAATTTCCTCTGCAATGGTTCCCTCCCTCTTCTTTAGGGAAGGCAGGCTTTAAATACCCCTGGCCCTGCCCTTCATTGGGTCCAGCTGCTGTGCTTTCCCTTATGCCTGCAAGGCAGAGGGTTTTTAACCCTTTCGAGCCCCCATGCTGGCCCCAGCACACCCTTTTAAAGCCATCCGGCCTGGCTTTCACAATGGCCATTCAGAGAGAGGCTATTGCCCAGCAGCAATCTCTGCCTTTTTCATAGATTTGAACCTAATGATTCTAAAGATAAGTACCTGGGCTGTTTGCCAGCTGCCCTCTCAGCATGTCCTTTTAAATAAATTTACTTTTCTCCATCAAAACTTCTATCATATGATGGCTCTCCTATTTTTTTATTTTGCTATTTGACTATCCTGAAGCTTTTCTGCTAACCTGTTACTATAAATAGGAATGAACACAGCTAAGCAAGTCAACTTTAAATTTGCCAATGTCCCTAAGGCAATATTGCATTTTTCCCCAAAAGCCAATGATCCTACAAGATACTAAGCAGCTAATATCTGACCACGTGCAATTTACCTTTGGCTTTTAATTGTAATTACTAGTAAGTTCTTCATAGAAGAGACATTCCTATCTATTTCATCTTCAAATCTAATTTTCATTGGTGCAGCTTCTTAATAATGTACATGTGCTATCTCCTCCTGAGAAGGAACTTGGACTGGGTTGCTGGTGAGGTATGATGGGAACAGAAATAGGCCCCCACATACAAGCTGAGAGAACAGTTTGGAAGAATTTTCACTAAGATCTGGCAAAAATGTCCTATCCGATCATGTTAATTGCAGAAGATACAAAGTTGAGGCTTTCTTATTTTGGGGGTGTTTTGAAAGAACAAATAGCCTGGAAGATTGATTGTTAATTTGATACTAATAAAAGAACCTAGCACTGGAAGCATCTGATGTATCAGAGCAAAATAAAGTTTATATTTTGGAAAAAACAAACTTTGAAATACTTCCTTTCCTTGACCCCAGTGAGATATGTATTATTACACCGGTTTTACAGTTTGAGGAAACTAGGGAACAAAAAGATGAGGTTTTCAAGATCTCACAAGAAGACAGAAGCAAAAATAGAAACAGAGCCCAATAAATCTGATTCCATCCTCTTATCAGTACATAGAGAAATGGAATTAAATGACACTATTAAAGGGTACGTGATTGAATTTCAGTTCTCCAAATGAAATCTTGACCCACTGAAGTCAATGGCAAGATTCCCACTGATTTCAGTCAAGCCATCATTTCACCCACCATGAATTGATCATAGTATTTTATTGCACTATATTGGTATCACTAAATGGATCTATGTTTTGCTCAGCTCCATTATTAAAACAATTCTGGAAAGCACTGAAGGCTTTATTTCCAAGTTAACACAAACCTTTCTTATAGTACAAATGTGCTAAATAGTTATTAAAGTGTGGAGTCTTCTGTGGGAACTTTCCCAATTTTAGCACTTGCCTGAAACAGTGGTAATGAAAATATTCTTCCATGAGAAATGAATGAAGCAATTTGATGAGAAGTGAGGAATGAACAAGAACCGCCAATATGATTTTTAAAACAATGTAACAAATTGTGTCTTGGCTGGTATTGCTAACATCTGTTTTTGTACACTATGGGCATTCCTAGCTGTAATTCTTCTCTGTAATCACTGGAAATTCCTCTGATCTACTGAATGAAGAAGATGCAAAAGCTAACTGCTATCATAAATAGGAAGTAATCCTTTCTCCACTTCTATTAGTTATTCCATTTTTTCCCCTATCATAGAAAGGAATCTCTGGCTCCTGTTATCCTACAGATGTTTGTTTGTGAAGAGAAAAAGATTCCGTAAAAAGACATTTGGCAGACAACATTGTGAGTGTGTTTCACTTTCCAGATGATGGAACTTCAAGTCTAGTTTTAAAGAAAAGTTTTGATTACATTAGGCTGGGTCTATACTGACGGTGGCAAATTCGCCACCATCACATCAATTGCTCTGGATCGACTGAGCGGTCTGTATAGATGTGCTCAGTCGATCCAGGAAGCGACGCAAGAAAACCATCTCAGCAAGTGGAGTAGCGCTGTGTCGAAGGGAGCACTGTTCCTTTCAATGCAGCACAGTATGGACGCCACGCAGAGGAGACGCTGAAAAGTCGATGGGAGATACGCAAGTGATTTACGTCACTTGCGTATCTCTCATTGACTGCCACCAAATCGCAAAGGTAAATGTAGACCGGGCCTTAGAATCTGAAGGAAAATACCTCTCCTTAGCCTGACTGCACCTCCCCAAATAAAAGAGAAAACTAAACACACTCTAGGAATTAAAGAATGATGTTCTGCCTCATCTTTCTGATCATTCCTGATTCAGAGCTTGTACAAATTCATAAACATTTTAGAACTAATAGTCTGAAGGAAATGGTTTTAAAGAAATGTACTTTTCATGGTCTTGTGCTGCATTTTTGATAGTTTCCACTAGCATATCTTACGTCTCCTTGATCCATTTTAGGCCAAGTTGTAATGTCTACAATCTGCCATTTTAGAGCTTCCTTTATTTCTTCAAATTTCCTTTTCCCACCTTCTGATGTCTTTTTTTGGTTATATAGAAGTGAAAGGATTAACTCAGTCCTATAAGGTTCTGTTCCACTCCAGGAAAGCAGACAATAGGTGTATTTAACCGCATTCTGAGGTACTTGGCACATAATATAGAGTTAATTCCTTTGCAAGTTTAACCCCACTATGATTTGATCAATACATGGGCTCTCTCTCCAAAGAAAGAGGGAGAAAGCCCAGACAGATACTTTTAAACAAAGAAACTTGGTAATGGATAAAAAGGCAACCTGAACAGGATACACTGACTGGGGGCAGGGAAGACACGTCAGACTGTCAGAGACAGCACTTGCAGAGATGAAACCTGTTTTACACAGCCCCAGTGCTTGAGCAGTGTCTGGGGTAGAGTGGAACTACAAGCTAAGTTTACGTAATTCCTGTGGGAATTCTGCACCAAAAATTAAAAATTCTTCATATTGTCAAAACAGATGCCAATTTCAATTATTCTGATAACTTATTTCAAAATACCTGACAGTAACTATGTCTATAACAATAGAGAAAACCAAAAAAGATTCCCACAAGAGTAGAGTTAAAGAAATCCCTATGACAACCCAGTTCCTGTTTCTCTGCCCCCTCCAGCCCGGAGACCAGCAGCAGTATTCCACCCCCACCAAGACAAGACATCCATGCTCCCTCCCGCACTCCCAGAGCCCAGCTGGAAGGCACCCCCCAAGCTCAGACATTCACACCTCTTCCCCCCAAAACCCCAGGGATGCAAAAGGATAAATCGCCTAATGGTGGGTCCGAGGCTTGTATGGAATTTCCTGCATGCCACCTCCTTCCTTCAGGGCGTGCCTGGAACTGCAGCTGCCGGGAACTAGCTCCATCCCCCTGCCCCCAGCAGTGTATTCTATTTGTGAGCTCTGCCGAGTCCAGCAGTCCCTAGTGGCATCCAGCAGCTCTGCAGTTGCAATTCTGTAGGGGAAAAGGAAATTCTGCACAGAACATTTACTCTGCACAAATTCTGCATTGTACAGTGGCACAGAATTTCCCTCAGGAGTAAATATGTATTTAGGCTTTTGTTATTTTAACCTCTCTTTTTATGCTTGTGATGTTCCTGTGGATAAATAAATCATAATCTGTTTTGAGCAAGGAGTTCATTGTTATGCTTCCCAGAGAAGATTTTAGAACAGGGATCAAACCAGTTGGCACTGCTGGAGCTAATAGGGCTTGTAAATAGAGGTGTCATAATCTGATGGTCCAGTTAAAAGTGGGGTGAATCACAGAATTCCACTCAGAATTGCAGGTATCACCAATGACTTGGAAGACCACAGACAGCCCAAACCATGGTACCTGCTGCTTGAAGTCTGAGAGGGAACTGCTTTCCCTGCTTAGCTGCTCAGTTTGCTTTCTGAGAAGTCAGTAATTTTAAAAAACAGCTTACAAACACACGCATTTCATCCACAACTGAAGTGCAACCATCTGTTTTACAGCAAGTGGCAGCTTCACGGAACAGTTTGGGATAGTTTTTCCTATCAAACTGAGAATCCAAAAAAATTGTTTTCTATTTCATCATGAAGTCTTTAATAGGAAGTTTGGCCCTGCCCTGGAGATCAAGCAATATACTTTCCACAATGCATATGGACCAACATTTTCAAACTTGAGTGCCTACAGCTGGGCACCTAAATAAGTTGTCTGATTTTCAAAGTTGTTGAGCAGTAATCTCAATGAGAGATCCAAGTGCTCAACACCTCTAAAAATCAGATAGGTTTAGATGCCAAAATATGGATTTAAATAGCTAATTTTATGCAGCCTGAAAAATTTAACCATGATGTTCATTGCCTTTGGCACAGAAATCTAGATACCACATATAACCATGCAAATTGTTGTTCTGACATTAGGGCGGCCCACAACTATCTTGTTTAGAGCGAACACCACCATTTATACTGTGTGTCATGGATCTGATGTGCCACCTCCAGTTATGTCAGTCACATAATATAATGGACATAGACATGTGTTGTAGAGTTAGCCTGCAGTATTTGGAGAAGATGTGCTTTTCTCCAAGACTGCCGTTCCAAAATAGGCTTTTAAAAATAGCTTCAAATTAGGATTCTTATGTAAAGAAGGACTTTGGTTCCACCCGCCCCCCCCCTTTGATTTTAAATAAGTTGTTCACTTTTAGCATTAATCATAATCTTTTGTCTCAACCACCTGCTTTGTGTAAAGCATGGACAAAAATATCCATCAATATGTTTTAAGTACAGTAAGTATCTGGAATGTGATACTGAAGGAAAATTAGAAGTCATGGGTGAAATCCTGGCACTACTGAAGTTAATGGGGGAGTAACCCCAGGTATGGCTGCTGCCGTCTCTCTTTTCTCCTCATATTTATGGGGCTTGGGTTCATATATAAGTTTGCCTGGTGTCTCCATTCAATGACACACCTCCTAGTGCAGAGAGCAGTGTGTTGTCCCTTGGGGAAATATTTGACACATTCTCATACAGAGGAGTGTCAGCTATTTTATTTCTGTGTGCTCTGACTATCATAATTCCCAGGAGTAATAAATCAGTAAGTGGGGCTTTATTAGGTATACAGAACTCCAGGTAGGGGCAATGGAAAAAGGAATCAAGATAATAAAAGCCAAAAAGCACAATATATTAACTCCATCCTTCCCAAATGCAGTCACTACAAGCCGGTGTTCCCTCCTAGCATCTGCCTAGGCAAATAATAAATTTAGGCTCAATCTTTGATGGGTGGTGCAGCACTGAAATTGGTACCTGCCTTAAAACAAAATAGCAAAACAAACAAGGGCATTCTTTCAAAGTATCCACACCAAGAACAATAAGACCATCCTTGTAGCTCTCTGTTCTGGATCCCAATGTGAAGTTAGTCAGGCAACCAAGAGTCAGCCTGTGACTCTCCTCAGCCTCCTGAGTTTCTCTACTGAGATGACACTATTCAATGTCCCAGAAATTCTAGAATGACTCAAAGTCTTCCCTTCGGTCAGAATGTGGAGGGTAAAAAGGTCCTCCTTGGTTATGGTGCATCTCTCCCTGCTACACTTCAACACAGCCAAAACTGAAAGTAAAGACAAACCCTTTGTCTCTCAGCTCTGGCTTATGATAGAACCGGCTAGCAACACTACCAGAACCAATCTCCATCCCACACGCAAGGCAACCAGGGAAAAAGAGACCTGAACCTCCATAGCCATTGCTGCTGTAGTCTAGGGCAATTTCCCTAGACGCTCAGTGTGATGTTTCAGATGTACCCCTTCTAAAGGAATTACAGAGTTTTGCCACGAACTTCAGTGGGCCCAGAATTTTACCTTATGTCCTCAAACTCAGAATTTTATCTTTATGCTTTCTCTCTGCTCTGTAGTACTGTGACTTAACAAAAATGACTTCAGGTGCTCTAAAACCTCCCCATATTTAATGTTTATAGTAGATCATCCTTAAGCAAAGCTATACATAACTCTGTACATTTCAGTAGTAATGAAATATTGTGAAAAGAACCATAACTGCTGCTGTTAGGGGAAACTCGTTAAAAGTTAGCACTGTTCTCTACTTCTGCTGCTCTTTGCTTTTGTTAAAACAAAAGTTACTTGCCAAAGGCTATTGTTATGCCTCTAGGCCATTCAGTCTTACAACTTCAGCATATAGATACACACATCTCCTACTAAAAGTTATAAAACAGGCATACCATTTAACTTCTTCCATGTGACTGAGACTACCTCCACACAAGTCAGAAAACATTCACCACTCTAGCTAAGCCAGATAAGCCTCAGCACCAAGGTGGAAACAGCACATTAATCTCTCCCTTTTTTTTTTCTTCTTATGTGAAATGAATTATTAAAAATGAAACCCTAAGGGACCATCATCTCTACTCTAGTGCTATTATAGGGTGACCCCTGAGAGTCTTTTAGCTCCTTATCTCCACACGTCAAGCGCTCTTTATCACCACCACCATGTCTTAGCATAGCCCTTCACCAGGTCACAGTCTGGAGTGTTCTTTAAGGGTACAGTATTAGTAGCAGCCAGTACTGTCTTTATTCAGGCTCCATACTTTCCTCCCCAGCACTTTGTCTGCTTATATAATCCCAGCTGCTGGAGTGACTTCCACCCAATTAGTGCCTCAACTGCATCTTTACTCAGAGAATGGGCACCCTGTGCCAACTGCCTGTCTTTCAGTCAGGTTCCAATTAATGTAAACTGGTGGGTCTTTGAGTAACAGGGTGCTGAGTGAACTCCTGACTCAGCACACCCTCTAACACTGCCTTCTTGTTTCCAACTCTAGCCTTTTTTTCCACTAAGGTCTTTGCAGCACATGACCGGGCATGCTTGCCCTGCACTGTTCACCATGGGTTAACTCTAGCCTGTGGGCTGAGAAAGCCACAAACCTTTGACCCTGCTGGGCATTCTCCAGCTGGAAACTGGGTACAAGAGAGCCAAGCAGCTCAGTTGGGGCAGGATGCAGATGGCTGGGTCTCTCCAGGGAACTGCTGCAGGTGGCAAAGCTAAGGCACACAGAGCCCCAGATGGATTTCAAGCTGTCGGACGAACCCAGAGAAGGGACTGAGCTGCCAGAAGCTGCACTGGCTAGTGACCCTGGAGGCCCTTGGGAATCATGGATCATCGCCACAGAAGACAGGGTAGGAAGTACCCCAGAGGACTTCAACATGGTAGGTAGGAGAATTGGGGAACCGGACAGTGTTTTGGAAGGATCCCTGCTGACTCAGTGGTGAGTACCTTTGTACTGGGCTGGGGCTTGGAGGAGCAGGAAGGGCCCTAGCCTTGTACATAGGGCACCAAAAACCTTTACGTGGCACCCTACTTTCCCCAATAGGCTGTATTATCATACAGAGAGACTTTATTGGCTTCAGCCACTGGGCCATGCGGCCCTGTGAATCAGGGCCATCCCACTGGCTCCAGCCACTGGGCCACACAGCCCACAGGAAAGGGGCATCCATAGTGAGTCTGGCCATTAAGCTGCATCCCCTGTGGCTAAAGGGGTTGAGGGATACAATCATAGGTCTATAGCAATCTCTACCCACCCCAAACAGGGGATGGGCATGCTTGTCCCATGACACAGCATTTCTGGCTTGGGCTGGATAACTCAAACTTATAGATCCCTTGCCCCATTACTAAGAACATAGACAAACTTTTCCTATTTACCCTAAATCATTTCCTAGTTAGAAAAATAAAAATTATCTAAAATAATTTTGCTCATGACCTCACCCACTGAACTGTTGGCAATTACAGAGGTGTAGAATTCAGAAAAACTTCCTGGTTTTTTTTGCTAATAAATCAAAAACAAACTATGGAGCTTCAGCTGCTTTTATAGCCCATCCCTTTGTCCTTGGATTTTTTTTAAATGATGTGTAGGGCACAGCTGGGAAGATCTTTGGCATGGCGGATCCTTCCACTGACCTACCCACATCATATCATCGCAACCTTACTCAAAGGGATTCTCATCTGGCTTCCACTGCCAATCCACACCATGTAAGAATGGGAAGGACGGTTGCTATTGTAACAGGCATGTCTTCCCCATTCCATTATGGTAGAGGTGGAGTGCACCTCCTCCATGGCAATCCTACCTCTTTATAACTTGGGAAGTGCGACACTATTCCCACCTCCTTCAGCATCTTTGGCACAAAGAGATTCATTTATGCTGGTGTAAATTAGAAGTAATTCCATTGACTTCACTGGAGTTAGACCAGAATAACTCGCGTAGGCGAGAATAAAATCAGACACCTTTGTGCAGAGATATAGAACACCAACCACAAAGCCACTAATATGAACCCTTCTATTAGTTTTTAAAGGCTTTGTTTGCTTTTTTGAATATCTAAATATATCATACAATATGGTAAGGAACAAGATTCTGATCATGCAAATTTAAACCAAATGATGCATTGAGAGGCTAATATTTATCAACATGAACAGTATGACTTTTAACTGTAGTATATGGATTGGGTCAAGCCATTCAGTAAACATAACAAACTTGCCATAAATATTCTTTCAATAGTCCTACATGATAATTTAGAAAGACAAATAAACATTGACCTTGAATGCTTGATTAAAATTAAACTCATTTTGATAGAGATTTTCTAGGCTTTCTACAAGTACATCAAATTTGACCTTTCCAGGTCACTTTAATTTAACAAACATAGTTTCATAGATATACATATGCTATGCAGGTATGTCAGATACTTTCACTGTCTCATCTATTTAATCATCTTCATATTGCAAGTCTACTTCCTGTAAGGTCAGGTGCATTTCACAAGAGACTACTAATTTTGTGCTGAGAAATTGTATTAAGTATAAGTGCCTGCTCTGGATCAAACAGATTCAGTTGGGAAGTGAATGCATGTTTGAACAGGTGTATTAGAAAAAACTTCATTTTTTTTAAGATGAACTTGCTTTTCTCTGTATACTTGGGAATGCAAGATATTGCAATGATATGCATGTTAAGGACATTTTATTTTACTTTAACAGCATACATTACATTTTAAACAGTCCTTTGTTTTAAATTATTGAAGACTAGGCACAGTCAAGCATTGTAATTTATAATAATTCTGCAGGGACTACAGTGATGGGTGCCATATCAGAACCCAGATAGATAATCATAATAGGTCTTCATAACTGAAGAATTTATGATTTATTTTAGTACATAACATCATATCGACTTACCAGATACTGTGTTACAAATCTTGTCTCTTTTGGGAGACAACCACTGTGCCCTATAACATAAAATGAGAAGGAAACAGTGGTCTCTCTCCTCTGAAAACCCAGAATAAAATTATGGGACCTGAGTTTCAGGGTTCAATCTATTTTCTGATTTTCAAACTTTAACAGCAGTTGCTAGTGCTCAGCACCCCCCAAAAAATCAGGCCTTTGGTTTGGATCACAAATAATACTGGCCCTTCATGCACACCCACCACCAAGTCCAGCCTCAGAACTGGAAGGGCAGTTAAGCTACAGGTCTGAACTCTGGTCCAAACTAAAATTACATGGCAAAGCTTGCAGAGCAACTGCCCACTCCAGGTTTGATTCTAGCCAGCACTACTGACCCTTAATTTTTGTGGCAGTTTGTACTGTCACCCCTCTCTTCATTCCTTTTACAGGACTATGATAAATTTTGTACAAAGTTCACTTTGTGAAGTATGATTTGAAAACTCCTTATTTTCTGATCATTTCTGGTAAAATGCGTGGCAATGATGGGTGTAAAATATAAAATTCCTTGGTATGGTATTACTAAGACATGTTCTATGTCTGAGGGATGAGCCACAAAATAGTTCCCCAGAGACAAAAGGCTAGCCAATGCCTCAGCCAGGTGGCAACAAAATCAAATGGACCATCACCTAGTTAAGCGGCCACTCTTTGGCAGAAAAGATGATGTAGGTAAAAAATCTACATCTTGACAAAAACAACCGAAGGTTCTGGTCCACACAGATTTTCTATCTCTTGAAACTCAGCTGGTGATTCCCAAAGAAGAGAAAGAACTATAAGAAGGGAGAGCAGATGACCCAAATTATCTCTTCCTTTCCATCTACTCAAGGTATTGACCAACACTTGAAGAACAAAGGAAACAGCACTGGATTGGGGGATTGATCCTGACTGAAAGAAAATCAGCCAGTAAGACTGTTGGAACATGTGGTGAGAAAGATTTTGCTTTGAATTCACTAGCTTGTTAAATTAGGCATTAGTTGTGTTTTACTTTTATTTTCTTGCAACCAATTCTGACTCTCATGCATCATTGTAGCTAATAAACTTGTTTTATTGTTTTATGTAAGTCAGTGTGTTTGGATTGAAGTGTTTAGGAAATGCCTTTTTGGGATAAAATATATGCATATCATTTTCTATTAATAAAATAGACTTTATATGAGCTTGTATTATCCAGGAAAGAGCTGGGGAGTAAAAGACTTACATTTCTGGGGAAAGTGTGGAGCTGGGAATTTGCTGGTGTTGCTCTGAAATGTAATGCACTCATACAACTTGAAGTAATATACGTGCTGAAGGGGGTGTGAGAGCAGACTAGGAGTGGTAGCTCATAACTAAGCATTGTAGAAGGTATCCCAGGTTGGAGAACTGAGGGAACACAGTTGTTCATCAGTTCAGTCTGTACCCTATAATGTCACACATTTTCCTGAGCACACAATTTATACAAGTTAGTAGGGGCAATTATTATTTTTGTGAAATCACTGATGTGTGGCACATCCACTTCAAGTTATAGTAGTAGGGCCATATTCTTCACTAAGTTACACTGGTGTAAAACTACAGAACGCCAGTGAGATCCAAACTTTCCCTGTTCTTTTGAAACTTAGGTCTCCTTGCTTATATCTCGCTGGATATGAGCTGTCATTTGATAATTAGTGGTTCAAGTTTTTCTTAGGTCTGGTGTATTTGCTCAGAAATAGAAGCAGAGCAATCATTGGGTCCAACAGTTTTTGATATTAGCCTCTTGATACTCTAGTGCTATTGATGCTGGATGGGTTTGGTTGATTCTACTATTCTCCATCTAGCTTATTTAAGGCAATCTTCCTCTATTATTGGAATAATGATTTCAATCAAAAAGACTTTTATAGTTCCTTATGTTTAGCATCCTGCAGCTGTTCGGGTTGAATAGAGTTTGGTTAGTGCAGTGAGTCAAATGACACCCATAGATTTTATTTCTTTAGGCCTTTCCTTGGCAATATTATGAATACAGCCCTTGTATACTTTAGATTTCCCATTTGTCCTTATTGCAAATTCCAGGCACATTACAGATCAAAACCATGAACTTTTCACAGAAGGTACAGGTGTTTTAAAAATAACAGATTTCCTACAAAAACTCAATGTTGAAATTCCCTCAATTTTATCACCAGCGCCCTTCATCCTCAAAACCTCCCCTCAAAACAAGAGCAGCTCATGAAGTCCTGCAAGCCATCAAAACCAGCCACAAGCAAACTGAAGTGAGAAGTAAATTCCTGAGCCCCGGACCCTTAACCAAAAATGTGCAGCAACTATGCTCCTTCCAAAGGTGTTTTTTGTTTGTTTGTTTGTTTGTTTTTGTTCTCTCAAGCATTGACGGTCAGCAACTGTCATGTAGACAAGGACCCAAATTAGTGCTAGAAGTATAAAAACCACATGCACCTCTGAATCTTCACCTGAAAATTAGTCTGTAGCTAGTGTAGATCATGAGCTCAAGAATAATAGGATCTAAGATGGAAATACACTTAATGCTACAGGTTTCTGTGCTGGATGAATTTTCCAAGAGATTAGAAGATGTAGCCCTATGAAGAAAGCATTGCAGTAATCTAACCTTGAAGTGACCAAAGATATAACAAGATCTACATGCAGAAGAAAACGGTTGTAAAACCTGCCAGCCAATTACAATGATAAGTGGTTATTGCTGCTATTTGAACATCCTGAAGCATGAGCAGATCAAAAAGATCTTTCAGTGGCAACTCTGACAAGCCTTAGAAACAATAGCTGGTTCACCCTATCAGTAAGGGATGAAGTCAATTGAACTATACTGATTTACATCGGTTGAGCATCTGGCCCAATATTTCGTTTGATAATCGTTTATTAATTTAAAAACAGACAGGTGATGGAAATAGTGCAACAATCTTCCCTGTTTTTGTCAGAAGGAAGGTGTAAATTGTACATGTCATTTTACAAAAACGCCATAATGTTTGTTCTTTTTCCAAGTGTTTTACAAAACGTTCACTGTCAGGAGTATGTGTTGCCAATACATAATCAGACATTACTTATACACAATCAGGATATTGAAAGGACCGTCCACAAAATTGGCCTCCAGACATATACCATAAACCCAGTATATTAATGATGTGTGCAGTTGCAGACAAGAGGGGTGAAGGAACAGGAGAATCTTGTATGAATTGACAGGCATCCTAAATTTTACCTTTCATGCATGTTCTGGAACGTAGCTTCATTCAGGGTCTACAATAGTCATTTTTAAACCATTTACATGCAATTCAGGAAAATAAGACTCTGCACAAGATCAGTAGTTTCATCATGTCTGTTGGATGCTCAATAACCATTCCAAGGTCACTTTTCCCCAAGCTGCCTGACAGGCAGTGTTGGAAAATTGGGTTAGCCTCATGATTGCCAGAGCCATTACTATCATCAGCAATCAGTCAAGGTAAAATTACAGCCACCCAGCTGGCCCTATGGAGAAATATTTTCAAGTGTAAGCTTAAAAAACAAACAGTCCCCATTTATAGTAAATGCCCATTAGGAATAAGGTCTTCATGAGAAATTTGTATTGAGCCATTTTGTGACTCCAAAATTTTCTTTCTAGGGGAACATTCTTGTAAAGTCATCTTTTTATATTGCATATGAAAATTCTACTTTTTTGCTCGACTTGATCCAAAAACTGACATTCATCCCAGTGAGGTTTTGAAACATGGAATGACGGACTGAGAATTTTGCTAGGCACTATACACACTTATGGGAATACACAGTTACTGCCCTGAAATGCTTATATTCTCATTTAAGAAAAAAATGCAATAGGTAGGAAACAATTTCTCTCTTGGGTGAGAGAAATTGCCTTATTTTGAGTGAAAACATGATTTTTCACTCTTTTTTTCTTGAAACGGGGCTATTGTAAATTAATGACTAAATGTAACTGGTCAGCACCCACCTCTCATGAGCGTCACTCTTTAGCTAATATAGGCCTGCAATTACTCAGGTTTTTTTCTAGCAGAGCAGCATCTACCTCTTGTGGGCACCCCTCCGGCCAATAGTTTTCTCAGTGAGTCTTCAGTAATTAAGCCCTCCAGCTGCACCAAACACACTGTCCCCCCTTCCAGGATATATAGTCTCCAGTTCTTTTCACAGCCCTGGTATGGGGTTGTAGCACCAAGGCTTCCTTCCTGGAGGCACTGCCTTCTTCAACAACCCAACATGGGACCCATCTTGATACCCTCAGTTGGTGTCCTTTCAGCAGCCATCCCTGGGTTCAGTGTGCAACCAACCAGCAGGGCCCTATCATGGTACCCTTGCCCAATTTGGCTAGGTTCTGAGCTCAGTCCCCTGGACTCAGCCTGCCCATATGGACCTTCCACAGTCCTGCTTCTCTTCTAGCCAGCCAGGTACCCAGTCTTTGGCAGCCTTCCCTAGGCTCAATTTTGCCTGCAGTGAGCTGTCCACAGTGGCTCTTCTAGCCACACAGACAACTGGTTCTCCCTCTTCAAGCTCCAGGCAGCAATTGAATACTCTACCTCTGCTGTTTGCTTTTAAATGGCTCTTCTGGTCCCTGATTGGTCAGTCCAGTAGCCCCTCTGATTGGCTGCTCCCCTGCAGTCACTCAAGGCTGCCTGGAGGATTTCTCTCTTGTTTTATCCTGGGGCAGTGTGAGGCAGGGCTGCAAGGCCTCCAAGAGGGTGCCTCCAGACCTAGTCCACCCAGACACAATAACAAAATAGAAATATTTCAAAACTTGAGACTTTGCCAGTTTTTTCCACCACCCAATTAATTGTACAGCCATAATGCGGAGGGTGAAATAAGTGTTAAAATCATAAAGTCTTCCAAATCATAAATTCTTCATCTTAGAATGACTGGGTTTACAAATATACACACAGGCCACCGAGTGTCAGCTTCACATATAAGGAATTCCTTGCAATGATATACACCTGATCATGACAATAATTCTGCTAAAAATTCATTTAAATTATTGCAGGACATCCAACCCATTTAACTATCTAGCTACAAGGACTTTTTCAACTCCAAGCTGAATGGTCAGCCATAGCGATCATTCACCACGTGGTCTGTTCCTGAGTGGCTGCAAAGGTTTGATAAGCCGAGAGTCCAACATCAGAACCAACCTGAACCCATTTAATAGGAGGATCTGGCTCTGGGCCATCTCCACCCCTCAGTTAATGGAATTTTATCCCATTACAAGCCACCCTGAGAACAGCATTCAGCAGAACATCTTGTGGCATTCTCACGATATGTCTGAAAAGCATAAGATGCCATTTGCAGACAATGGCCCCAGTAATCTGTAGACCGGACTGGGCATTTTCTGCACAGTATAAGATGTTGGCATTTTGTGTGGAAAGCTTCCAGCTTTGCCCAGTCTGAGTGGCCTAGTGTCCATGGTTCACAACCGTAAAGCAGTACAGAGAGGATACAGCGCAAATAGATCCTGAACTTGATTGTCATACCAAGATTATGCTGATTCCATATTCATCATAAACAACCCCTGGAAAATGCTGCAATGCCAAGGACTAGCAGGTTGCATTGGTTTCTGTGTTCCATCATAACCAGATCATTCTTTCATTTCATTTTTAAATGATATTCACATTATAGTCCATATATGTATGTATTCTTCTTCCAGTAATAGAGTACTTAGCTTTGTTTCTGAACACATTCCCAGGAGATAATGCATGCTTCCAGAAGGGATCGTGATCTTGATTAAAACTTGGAGGGGGAGAGGGACACAACCATCTCTCTTCCTGAAGAGAAGAGGCTCAGGGTAGAGTGCATGTGAGTACATCTGTGAGAAAGATTGGCTTTGGCTTTCAGTTAAAATCACAGTAATCTATTTTTAAGAGTGGTGTTGACAACAACATTATAAAACAAAGAGAATCCTTTAGCCAGGATTGTCGATAATGAGATTATCCACTGGCTGTTGTATGCCATGAAAGTGATCGTTCTGAGAGAGTCAAAAACAAAAGAATAAAAAATGTTTGGTGGTTATTATGCTTGATTTGGTTTGCAGCAATATTATTACTTCTCACTCTATGCTATATCCTCCAATTGCTATACTAACATTTCAGTTTATTGCATGAATCAGGTCAGATGTGCTTCACAGCACTGTGCTAGATTGCAGCAGAAGCACCTAAGTACTATATTCAAAAAGGATAGATGCGGAAGGGAAGGGGAAAACATGTGTACTGGCCTTTCTCAACATTATTGCCACACTGCTTGGAGGTTAAAAGTAAAAAGCTTCTCCCCCTTCCCTTAAAGCATGCTGTTTGGCTGATACTCCTCTATACTCAGCGCTCCCTGGGAACTAAACACGGTATCTCCACTCTCTAGCTCATGTTGTTTTCAACCAGCTCCTGAGGCACTGCACTCAAGGTTTGTAGCGGGAGGACAAAGTACAGATCCTGCAGCACTGATTCCTTTTACCTGCAACAGGATTCCTTCTGCCAACTGGGGGGCAGCAATGGGAGAGGTAAAAAGCACCAGAAGGTGAGGTGGGAGCAAAAAAGCAAATCTAAGAAGAGAGGAGGAGGCAGAATCTGCAAAGGGGACAGAGTGAAGAACTGAAGCAACTGCACACAACTTTAATTGGTGAATTAATGCGGTCATTGGAAAGTGTCTCTCCACAGACCCCTGCTAATTCACCACTCTTAAAGGGATCATATCAAATAACTAGTCACTAACTCTTCGATATTACACATCAGGAGAGAAATGAGAAGGAACTATGGCCCAGATCCACGAAAGGACATAGGCACTACAGCACCCAATGCCAGAATGTCTAGTTTCAATGCCACAATGCCTAGAAAACCACTGAACAACAATGGGATCCACAAAGCATGAGTTAGGCACCTAGGCTTCCTATATAGTGAATGGGGAGAAACAGATGCTTAAGAGTGAGAGTCACAAAAGCCAGTACCACAGTGGGAAGCTGCCTAGAGGTAGCCAATGAAAGATGCAGAGGGGAGGGGTGTGTCCTAAGCCTCACCACGCCTCTCAAGGAGCCAGGCAACTAAATCTGGGCTGCAGTGAGGTGCCTAAACCCTGTTCAAATACCTTCTCCCAATCAGGCCAGAGGGGAATTGAAACAGGGTCTCATGCAACCTTGGGCTACAGAGTTATAAGGGAGGCAGCAGCACCACACCTCTTCCTGGATTTTGAACAAGGCCAGAGCAGGTAGGCATGCTCAGAGCACACCTATTGGATTGGGCCTCACAGGCAGGATAAACAGGGGAATGCTTATCTTCCCCTGGTTTGTGGATTGCATTGAGGCTTATGCAAGAGACAAGCATTCAGATGCCTAGAATGAGGCCACAGTGCAGCATGCTCAGAGGCAGCAATTTAGTCAGCTACAGGACTTCACTCTGAAAATGTAGGCATCAAGTAAGATTAGGAGCCTACAGAGCTAGGTGACAGCTGAGCTGGGGTGTTGTTGATGACAATAGCACCTAAATGTGGAATTTAGATGCCCTGAGTATCTTTATGGATCTGAGCCGGTGTCCGGAATTCTGTTGTCCTGAAAATGTCGCTGCATACAAATGCTGTGGTTTTGAATGCTTAGATAAGAAAGGAATATGAAAGCAGCAGGGTCGGTAGAGCTAGACAAATAACTTATGATTTAAAATTATTTGACAGTTTTTCTTTGCTTTTTTTATTCTGAATCACAGTGCTCAGCTCTACCAGGTATACCACATTCAAACACCACTTCTATAACACAGGAATTCAATATCATGATTCAGTCATTACTATGATCTGCCCTATTTTATCCCAGTACTGGAAAGCTGTGACCCAAAAACTACATGATATCAGAGGTGGTGTTACTTGGAGACAAAAGGAACTTAAGGAAATACAGTCTTAACAGTAAATTTTCTACATTTATAATACTTACATAACCTTCTAAACAAAATCAAACCATTTTGCAGATAATAATGGAGAATATAAGAATGGCCATACTGGGTCAGACCACTGGTCCATCTAGCTTAGAACCCTGTCTTCAGAGAGAAGCCAATGATAGATGCATCAGAGAGTATGAACAGAACAGGGCAATTTATCAAGTGATCCATCCTGTCATTCAAAAATCAGCTTCTGGCAGTCAGAGATTTAGGGACAGCCAGAGCATGGAGTTGCATCCCTGACCATCTTGGCTAATATCCATTGACATACCTTTCCTCCGTGAACTTATCTAATTCTTTTTTGAACCCAGCTATACTTTTGGCCTTCACAACATACTATGACAATGAGTTCCACAGGCTTACTGTGTGAAGAAGTACTTCCTTATGCTTGTTTTAAACCTGCTGTCTACTAATTTCGTTGGGAAGTCCTTGGTTCTCATGTTATTTGAAGGGGTAAATAACACTTCCTCCACCTCATTAATGATTTTATAGACCTTTATCTTCTCCCCCCTTAGTCATCTCTTTTCTAAATTGAACAATTCCAGTCTTTTTAATCTCTCCTCAGGTGCAAGCTATTCCTAATAATTTTTGTTGTCCTTCCCTGTACTTTTTCCAATTCTAATATATCTTTTTTGAGATGGGGTGACCAGAACTGCACATAGTATTCAAAGTGTGGGTATCCCCTGTATTTATATAGTGGCATTATGATATTTCTGCTTATTTGTCCTTTTCCTAATGGTTCCTAATATTGTTAGCTTTATTGACTACTGTTGGACATTGAGCAGACATTTTCAGAGAACTATATACAATGCTTCCAAGATTTCTTTCTTGAGTGGTAACAGCTAATGTAGATCCCATCATTTTGTATATATAGTTGATATTTTTTCAAGTGGGGATTACTTTGCATTTATCACCCTCGAAGAGGCAACATTGGAGAGGCAAGTAAGTATTATTTTACACTTTGTAAACTCAGGTATAAGGAAGAAGGGCCATATTTTCAGAAGTACACTAAAATGTGTGCACAACCATTGCACATACTCAATGCTCTATGTACCTGTGTTGAATGCTATATACCTGCACAAACTCTTGATTGCATACATTCATTGACCACGGCTTGCAAAGTCAAGAAAATAGAAAAGCATGTGTTTACTTTAGAAAAATTGGAACTAAACGACTTGCCAAAAGTCAAACAATAAGTTAGCTGCGAGCCAGAAATACAACCCAAGAGTTCTGACTCACAGGGTCTACAACGGGTTCAGCACCCCAGTCTTGCAAGCACCCACTGTTTGGCCAATACATGCCTGCGATTACCCAGTTTTTTTAACAGGGCAGCAACCACCTCTTGCGGGCACTCCCTTTCTGGTCAGGTGTGAGCATGCTTCTTTCTTTGATCTTACAATGGGATGGCACCCTCCTCTCACAGGCTCCTTTCCCTCCCTCCCCAGGCCAATGGTTCTCTCAGCAGCTCTTTGATGACTCTGCCCTTCAGCTGAGCCACATACACTGTCCCATCTTCCAAGTTATACAGTCTCTGGTTCTTTTCATGACTGTGATATGGAGTGAAAGCACGAAGGTTTCCTTTTTGGAGGCACTGCCTTATTTGACAACTTAACAGGGACTCATCTTGTTACCTTCAGTTAGTGTCCTTTCAGCAGCCGTCCCTGGGCTTAGTTTGCAACAAGAACAGCAGGGCCCATCATGGTACCCTCACCTGGTCTGGCTAAGTTCTGGGCTTAGTCCCCTGGGTTCAACCTGCCCACATTTGACCTATCCATGGTCCTGCTACTCTCCTAGCTAGCCAGGTACCTAATCTTCAGTAGCCTTCCCTGGGCTCAATTCTGCCTGCAGTGAGCTGTCCATGGTCCTGCTGCTCTTTCTCCCAGCCAGGCACTCGGTCCTCCTTCTTCAAGTTCTAGGCAGCAACAGACTGCTCTGCCCCTTTTGCTTCCTGTTATATGGCCCTTCTGGTCCCTGACTGGTTGCGCAAGCAGTGCCCTGATTGGTTGCTCCCCTGAAGCTACTCTAGGCTGCCTGGAGAACTTCTCCTCTGCTCTTTTCTGTGGTGGGGTGAGGCTGGGTTGTGAGGCCTTCAGTACAGACCTAGTACATCCCATCACATGGTCCAATTCACCATGGATCTGCAGCTTGTGTGGCTATTTAGACTAGTGCAAGGTGACACACTCTTAGGGCCTAATAATACACTGGAAGTTGCTAATGCATAGCCACCACCACCCTCCACCCATGTGTAGTCTCACTGACTTCACTCCCCTACCCCACTCCCAGTGCAGAATCAGGACATGTATATTCAGATTACATTTTTTATTTATCAACCTAAGAGATAAATGGTGAAACAGAGAAGAAAAGAATTAAGCATAATGGAGAAAGGAAGATTAAGAGAAAAAGGAGAGTGTAGATGTGAGTGAAAACACTCCAAATTTGCCACTCGTGTTAACATGGACAAGTCAGAGTGGTACAAATGTCAGCATGTTTGTGTTACAAACTGGTAAATGCTCCAGTTAACGCTGCCCAAAATAGCAAGAAAGTGGCACATCTCTCCTCATGAGAGCTCAGCGTCATACTTTGAGCTGTGAAGTAAACTAGGTTACAGAGAGTTATTGGAAAACCTGCTTACTGCTGTTGAAAAGAGGGATTTAATGAACTTTACTAGTAAAGAGACTCTAGTCTTGAGGCAGATCATTTGAGTACATTTCACAGAACAGAGTGCTCTCTCAATGAAAGTGGGGAAGGTTCTCTGAAGAACTTGAGAGAAGTTCCTCCTGCAGTATCATTAGCAAGTGGTAACATTTCTCAGATCTTCAGCCTCCCCATAATTTTTTCCAGGAGTGACAGAAAAAAATTAAAAATGGCAAAAACAAATGTACATGATCACAGAACACTGCAAACTTCAAGTCTGCCTTTCCAGAATTTCTTTTGCATCAATCTACTGTGGTGAGAGGAAGGGTGAGTATTCTCTCCTGATGGAAACGGCTGGTGGCAGGGGCCCAGAAGTCAGATCACCTAAAACACATATAGATCTGATGGGATCCCCCTGCATCTGCCCCCTCTCAACCCTGGTTAGCCTCTTCTCCATAATAGATCCCACCTCTTTTACTACCCACACTTCAAGGAAATGAAGGACATAGCATTATTGTATCAGGTTAAATTTATGATTCTTATAGTAAGCTTGGATATTACAATAATGGGTTCTTTGCTAATCCTGTGAGAGGAAAATTTCTGATTAAGTCCATTGATAATATTTTTTTTTTAAATCTGGTTTCTAATTCCCCATTCATTATTATGCAATTTTATTTCCTTTGCTTTAGTCTTATAGACTTAAATAATCTAGTTACTGGCTGATGAAGAATTATACAGTTGGATTTGAGACTGATATTTCTCAGGATGGTTTTAATATTTCTGGACAACTTTATAAATGTATAGATTTAATTACTATAATGGACCATTATGATCATCTGGTCTTATCTCCTGCATAATACCAGGCCATAGATGCTTAGTCAGTTATTCTTGCATCAAGGCCAGTAACTTATGTTTGAATTAGATTAAATTAAAATTAGATTTCCTCCTAAAAGATGTAAAGATTTCAAGTGATGGAGAATCCACCACATACCTTTGTATGCTATTCCGATTGTTGATTTCATTTACTGTTAAAAACATGCACCTTATTTCCAATTTGCTTGTGTCTAGTGTTAAAATCCAGCCATTGGCTCTTGTTATTCTTTTGTCTGCTAGATTAAAGAGCCCACTAGTTCAGAAATCTTCTCAAAACATAGAGGCTTATACCCCATGATCAAGTCACATGTTAATTTTCTTTTTGATAAACTAAACACATTAGACTTCCTAAATCTCACTGTAAGGTAGGTGTTCCAATTTTAGAAACATCCTGATCACTTTACAATTTTTCCAACATCCATTTGTAAAGAGTGGACATCAGAACTGGACCCCATATTCTAAGAGTGCTCTCGTCAGTGCTGTAGAGAGAGAATACCCTTCCTACTCCTACTTTGTATTCCCCTGCTTATACATCCAAAATTGCATCAGTCCTCTAAACCCTGGAATTTCTAAGTATTATAAATGACAGTTTCCTAACTCAAAATCATAGCATCCACTGCAGGCAAATTCTGTTAGACCTTTCTTTGATAGATTAAGAGGAACGGCTCCCAGAATTTAAAACTAGGCTAGACTTTATTTTTCTTGCACACAATAAATATGATTAAGTCATGATCACTTCTACCTAAACACAAGAGCACGCGCGCACCATACTTTGATAGGGCCAAATTTACAAAACTGAAAACAATTATAATCCCAATCAGATGAGAGGAAGAACTTAATCAGAAAAATGTGAATGAAAATTGGGAATCATTTAAGAACACCTTACTAAAGTGCCCAAAGAACCATAATCCCACAACTGTAACTGTAACACAGTTTATCTTTTAAAGTGTGAAATAAATAGGATAGATGGTCCACAATCCTTAAATTAAAGGGGGGAGCTGGCCAAACTAACAATGGCTCATGTGAAGATTTGACTCATTCAAAGTGTACCCAAATTAGTCACACATCCATACACAGCGGTAACTCCTTTAGCTTCAAATGCTGGTACGAGTTAAGAAATGCTTTTCTTCTGGAATAAGATCTGCTAGCATAGTTTCTTATCAAATCTCATTCATCACTCTTAAGTGTCAGAGCCAAGACTAGAAGCCATGCCTCTTGGTTTCAGCACTAATACTTAATTCACTAGGCTACAGTGCCTCCAAACCAAATCATTACTCTGGGCATTGGTTACAATATCTGAAAAACATGCCTAATGACTCTTTGCAGTTACAGAATGCATTTTCATGTGTGTATTACAAAAAGCACCTTACAAACCTTGGTAAGAATGATTAACCCAGTTTCACTGCTGGACTATATATCAACTGCTGAAGCCATTTGTAGGAAAAGCATTGAAGTCTAGTAGGTAAGACATTTATGTACCACATGTATGAAATCATGGTGCTGTTCCCAGGTCCCTGCTCCACCACAGATTTCCTGTGTGACCTTGGACAAATCACTTAGGCCCAGAGCCTCAGAGGCATTTAGGCATCTAACTCCCATTTCAGTGGGAAGTAGGTGTCTAAATCATTTTGTGGATCTGGACTTTAGTGCCTCAGCTCTCCATCTGTAAAATAGGAATGAAAGTAATTCCCTTCCTCACTGGGATGTTGTGAAGATAATTACAATAAAGATTGTCAGGTGCTCAGATACTCAGATTCCAAGGCCTCCAGAAGGGACCATGGTGATCATCCAGTCTGACCTTCTGTATAGCAAGGGCCAAAAAGCTTCCCTCAAAACATTCCATATCTTTTAGAAAAACATCCAAGCTTGATTTTTAAAATTGCCAATTATGAAGAATCCACTACAATCCTTGCAAATTGTTCCAATGGTTAATTATTCTTACTGTTAAAAATTTATGCCTTATTTCCAGACTGAATTGGTCTAGCTCAGTGATCTCAACCTATTTACCATCGAGGACCGGATGTGCAGCTCTCTATGTGTTATGTGGGCCACACCTACACACCCCCACCCACCCTATGTGACTCTTGAGGGTGTTACATGAGCTGCCTCTGTCTGCTGATTTAGCCATATTTAGCCCCATGAGCCATGGGTTGAGAGCCACTGATCTAGCTTCAACTTCCAGCCACTGGATCATGTTGTATCTTCCTCTGCTAGACTAAATAGCCCATTATAAAAATTAGTTCTTCATGTAGGTATATATAGACTTAATCAAGACACCCTTTAAGCTTCTCTTAAGCTAAATAGATTGAGCTCCCTGCTTCTGTCACTAGAAGGCATGTTTTCTTATCCTTTAATCATTCTTATAGCTCTTCTCTGAACCCTCTCCAATTTATCAATATCCTTCTTGAATTGTGGATAGCATAACTGGACACAGTATTCCAGCAGCAGTCATACCAGTGCCAAATAAACATCATAGATAAATCTGCCAAAAATTTCCTTTATAATCTATACCAAATCTGTTCCTCATCTACTCCCACCTAGATAAAAGATCAATGAACATTCCCTTAAGCCAAAGGTCTTTTTGGAGGGCAACACAAGAGTATTCCCCTTTTAATCTTAATCTGGCATTTCCATCAACTCTTGAAAAGAAGCACAGAAAAATTGAAGATTTCTTATCAGGATCAGATTTTAGATTGCAAAAGTTTTCAATAATTGAAAGACTTTTTAAAAAACATTTTTCCAAAGGTTTGTTCCAGAAGGCAAGCAGGAGATTGTGGCTTTAAATAATCAATCCATGCAGGCTTCTGATGACCTGCACGTTTATTAAGTTGAAGTCGGATTTTTGAGTCAGGAAGGAAAAAAATTAAAGCCAAAGCCTTATGGCAGAAGGGGAGAAAAACAAAATGATAAAGATTTCTTTCTGCCATTCCCCTATTGAGGACTTAAAGAAAAAGACTTAACAGATAAGATTGTGTTAGTTTTGCCTATAAAAAGGTAATTGACTAGGAAATGGAGTTTTTAAAAATCAGTTGAACATCAAAACATGCAGATACTTCCTACAGCACTGAGCAAGATATTGAAACTTAGGTAGATAGGATATTCTTCTAAGGGACATGTAAGGGAATGAAAAAAGTGAGTTAATGAAATTATGTTTCATATGTATTATTGGTGAGGTATACAAGAATCTGGTTTTTTTGCATACTAGTTTTTCTACTCTATGCCTCTATTTTTTCTAGTGTAAGGTTTCAATTTGCTTATTTCTCAATTATGTTACTTAATTAACTCACCTATGGATTTTGAAATGCACATTAATGGTCTTTGACATTTTGTTATGGAACAACAAGTTTAGCTATTAAACTATAGATCTAGAAATGGCCTAGGCCAGCAACACTGCATCACTTTAGAAACCTTTTATAATCAGCAATGTGGCATAGGAAAATGCATCTTGGGGGGTGGGAAGCAGCTTTTCCATTAATTATGCATAGTAAACTATTGTCTAATTCTAACAAATGGAGATAGTTCATTTGAAATATTGACAAAGCTAGTAAATCTATAAATAAAACTAAAACTTTATGAATTAACAGAACAAAGGAACCAGGCAAACAACAGCAGGTGTTTAAACCTTTGTGTACCGCAATTTAGGAAAGTGGCCATAACTTAGGTGTTCCTACTGTATGGTGAATTCAGATCCAACTTGTAGCAACCTATTCAAACAAGTTGCAGGCTCATGTATAAAAACATTGCTCTAAAAACTGCTGTGTCCTGCATAAGAAAGCACAACATCTGGAACCAAAGCCCAGGGAGCATAATGGCTGCTAAAACTGGCTGACATTTTTGGAAACTTTAACAAAAAACAAAAAACAATTTCTGCAAAGCTTTCCATGAAAACAATGTTGAGATTTTCTGACCAGCTGTATTTGAAGGGTGGGTGTATGCAAGCTGAAAGTCTGATTCTCTACTAACTTCCTCCATGTGTAATCATTCACAACTGTGTATAGTGGATTTAAAATGCTAAGTGGTAAAAACACAATGCTAACTTTCAGCATCTGCTTTACACAGGTCTACATGACTACACAAAGGTGCAAGGCAGTATAATATATGTAATGAATAATAGAGGATTCCAGAAATGATAAATCATCAGGGCTGAGTGGTGACAGAAGGATACAGGATAGGCTTTAGGTAGTTCCTCAGTGTGTAATACCATTTCTTAATTTATACATGCATGACAGTCTTAGAGAAGATCTGCACTGCAATTAAACACCTGCGGCTGGCCTGCAGCTGCTGAATCAGGCTTGTAGGGCTCAGACTATGGGGAAGTTTCATTGTGGTGTGGACAGTCAGGCTGTGAGACCCAACAAGGAGGAAGCCTGATCCCAAACCATTACACAGCAATTTTTAGCCTCGCAGCCTGGAGCCCCAGGAGCCTGAGTCAGCTGACACGGACCAGCGGCAGGTGTTTAATTGCAGTGTAGATGTACCCATAGAACCCAGCCTTTTCCATTTCATGTTATAGGATAGTGGGAGATTTCCCAGTAAAATTCTTACTAGATTCTGCCTCAGTTAGGGACATTTACCTCTTTTCTCCTTATTTGTGGGAGGAAAGGAGCAGACAGGAATGAGCAGACATGGGTAAGCAGTATGAGCTATCGTTTCGATAAAAGTGGAATTTTTTTTTAAAAAAGTTTGAAATGTAGAAAATGCTAAAGGGCAAATCCTATGTGAGTAGGTAAGGAAGAGAAAGGGCACAATCTTCCCAGCCCTTTTATGGCACACACAGCGACCGAACACAAGAATTACATGAGGCTAGCATCTTCACTGGTGGTAGCTTTTCCTAACTCGGCTATGATCCCTCTTCTACAGTTGCTAGCAGAGTTGGCCAGGCATAGAAGATTCATCAAGCATGAAAGGGTAGTACATCTACTGGGCTCCATGGAGCATGGGATGGTACCATACCACCCCTATCACCCAAAGGCATAAAAAAGCCCCAGAATATTTTAAAGCATTCAAAAAGTTTAAGGGGGTTTCAGTTTCCCACTTTCCTTCCAAGTGCCACAGAATCCTTCAAAAGATAGAGACAGACATTTTGAGAAAGGACTCCTAACAGGTTCAGGTGCTACGGGCCCCTTAACATTATTAGTGTTAAAAGTCTTTTAAACAATAGAAATATAGCACAAATATAAAATTCTTTTTCTCTGCTTCCCTTTCTATCTTTTTGAGGATACTTAAGCTGATGTGACTAACAAACTGTTGAGACTGAAAAGCAGGTAATTATGTTATTAATGTCACTACTTGGAACTGTTAGCCAATCAAGGTCCTTCAACATCTAAACCCCTTTTATAATCATTATCATCATCAGGATAGAGGTTGATCACTTTCCAATTCTGTCAGATTAATATCAGAATCTTTCTGTTAAGTTGATCAAATCAGTGACATCTTCTTCTGAGTGGGGTGTGTTTTGAGTAGCAATAAGTAGCCCTTCTAGTGAGCTAAGCCAATTCACATGAACTGAGGGCCTGGCCTACAAGGGAGGACATGATTTTCCATATTATTTTATGGAGTAGGGTGAAACTATCATTTTGGAACTTAAATCTGTTTATGAAAACATTGTCATTTTCTTGTGCTTCTGCTATACCTGGCAGTATGACAAAAAGGCCAGGGCCTGTCTCTTGTAAGTAGCTTACAGACTAGTTAAATGAGGGAAATGTATCTTAAAGCTAATAAAGATTTTTCTAAGCACAGTTTTACTTTCCAGTTGATTGAAGAGATGAAGGTTTACACCTCTGATATCAGTATTCACGAACTTTAAAAAGATTCTAAAGTTTTGAAAACAATGTTTTTCTCTCATTGAAATCCAAGAGCTTTTTCACAGAGCAATTTGCGTGGGAACTGTGCTATACAAACCAGAGGAATACGTTTGTAAAAATACAGATCTACCTAGCATTTTACAATTTTAGTGGTAAGAGGAGGCACAAAGTCAGCAATAATAGTATGACACAGGAATACATATAGATGGGGGATGAGGGCTGGTGGCAGTGGAAAGGGGTCTCTCTCCTTTCCCATTGTGGAAGGTACAAGAAATGGGAGACATCTTTCCTCCTTTCTCTTCTCCGTCTCACTTAGGGAAGAGTTGAGTAGTTTCCCCTCTTCCTTTCATCCTATGTGGGGCAAGGGTACCTTTGAACTGAAGGAAAAATGAAGATCCAGCAGATCTCTATGGAGAATCCATTTCTCTTTATTTAGGGGCAATGGAGAAGAGGACAACACATCAGTTCCTATCTCCACACACCTTAACAGGCTCCAGATTTCCTCTACTTCCCTTAAAATATTTTTTGGAGAAATCACTAGCCTGCTGGCCTCTCTCATCTTCTGAAAACACAAGATGAAAGGTGGATCCTTCTGCTATCCCAAACCTAAAAACCTACAGATAGAGCGCTTTTGGGCTAAGTGCTGGATGGATAGGGGCTTGGAACTGTGAGCAAAGAAATTGTGTCCTGCTGTTTGATTCCTGCTGAGTTCAGGGAAAGGGAACTTTGTGCATTCTTTGTAAATGATCAGAATTATATCAGAGAAGTACCTGGCACCATCATCAATTTCTCCTCCTAATCAGGACAACCCATTAGACCCAAATTTTGGGGATTAGACTAGATGACCCTGGCAGTCCCTTCTAATCCTATGAAATTTTGGCTAATCACTCAAGTCAAAAAGGAACAATATACTCACAAAGCAATATCATAACTCTACTAGACCAGTGCTGAAATCAGTTCAGAGTAAAATAGCTTATGACATTTAAACATACTCTAAAAACCAGAAATTGCACACGCTGCAAGTCACGGATGGATGCACAGACAGGCAGATGGAAGACTCTAATGAGTGTTTTATTGGCCGCCTGTCATTTGTAGAACGGTGACTGATAAAAACAACATCAGAAAGGTTAGAGATGATGATATGCTTCAGTACTGTACACATCTTTAGTCGCTTCTGAAGAAAAACAGATCTTTGTTCCCTGGGTGATATATTAACTTTCTGGTATTTTGCACTCAAGAACTGCCCAAAAGGTTGTGTCAAATAAATGTTTTATCTGTTGTATTTGCTGTTGGGAGAAGATAGTCCAGGATACGAAAGGAGGATTTCTCTCACCCATTAGAATGAAGAATGATCCACTGGTTAGGGTGCAAGCCTGTGACTTCCAAGATTCAGGTCTCTGTCCTCAAAATTCCAGAGTGACCTTAGGCAAGTGATCTAGTCTTTGTGACTCAGGTCCCCATCTGTAAAATGGAGAAAACTTATTTCCCACAGAAGCAAATTTATTTCTCTGCAGAGATCCTTGTGCAAGATCCTATGTACAAAATAAGCTCCAGCACAGGGTCAAAAATCACCTACACAGATTTTGTACAAACAGCTGTTTTTGAAAATACACACACAGGTGTCTTTGGACTAAGCAATTCAAAGCTGCATTTAATTTACTTGTCCTTTTGACTAGACATATATAGGCAATTGTGGAAAGATGGAGAATCCAGTTTCTGTGGAACTCAGTACGTTAAATGATGTATGTAAAAGTGGTTTCTTTGTTCATTTGAAGCCTCTTCGTAAAATTTGATTGGGATTGATTATCATGGATTTTTTACAGCCTAAAATGAGTGTGGCTACTATTATAGGAGCATTATAGCACAGGGAAGCAATTCTTGTAATGGAGGAACTTAATTTAATAATTATTTTATCTGGGCTCCTGCCAGTACTGAGAGCTCTGTCATCAGCCCAGCCCTTGTGATGCTGGAGATGACATTTGCAGAGCAGAGTTAAAACCCACCCCCTGCTGTGTCTGCAGCTGCTGCTAGTACCCAAGGCCTCACTATTAGCTACCCCTCCTCTTCCATGGCACCAGAGGTGACATTTACAGAGAGAAATTGGGAGGTTACAAACCCTGTACTACCTTCTATGTTGCTCATCATTTTACGAAGGTAAAAGGTCTCCCTTTTTTTTCCTTGAGGAGCATTTCCCTGCAGAGACCATCCTGTGAATGTGCCCATTAGGATGATTTCGAAAATGTCCTTTTAGGGAGCCCTTTGGTCCTCCCTCCATGTTCAGTGATGTCCCTGAAAATGACACAGCAAAGAAAGTGGTGCAGCTGATAAACTCTTAGCTAGGAATGTGTCTTCAAAACTAAAGAGGGCAGAAGGAATGAGGAGGAGTTTCTTTTAACCTTTCAGTCTTCTTTGCATTCACCACTTGCTGCTGCCACCTCAAAAGTTGGCAAAGACTGAAGGTGTTCTCAAATAACTGTGTGGGTAAATGCATCAAAAGTCTCCTTAGAACTTAAAAATCATATTTGCTATTTTTCAGATATTGCAATCCTGATACAGATTGGGTGTATTTGTTTTTAATCCTAAGTGGACTCAGTTTTCTCTGCAGTAGTTGGTTTAGAACAAAGTGGGGAGAAACACAAATGAATCTTGGAGAAAATGTTCCTGACTTACAGACTCCAGATGAATACCGGATAAAATCCTGGTCCCTCTGAAGTCAAAGGATGATTTGCCATTGATTTCAATGGAGTCAGGATTTCACCCATAGGCTTTTTGACAGTGTCCTGTTTAAGGATAATGCTTTTGGTAATTAATGGAGAATATTGTTGAATTCTCCAATATCAGAACACTTAGGATCCTTGGGTCCTAGAAGAGGTAGAATTTTTTTTTATATAAAGTTTTCTTTATCTTCAAGAAATTGCTAAATTGGAGCTTCCCCTTCATATTCTGAAGCTCTTTAGTATCATATTTGAGCACTTTTAATTGTGCCTTTATCTGACTTTTTTATCTATAGGTACAAAGATTATTACTCCAGGGTTGGAAATAAATTGTGTAGTATCTAGAAAATGAAAGGAAATATTAAGTTCCAGGGAAAAAAGGACTTTTATATTTCCAAGCATGGAAGAAAATGCCACAAGTCCATAGCCGAGAATGTGTCCTTAATCAATCTTCCCCCATTAAAGGGAAGGGGGATGAACACTAAAGCTATTTTTGTTAGCACCAACTGGTAAAAATGATTTGTTAGTGGATGAGAGTGGTCTTGATGAAGATATATTGAATTGATATTGAAGATGGTCTTGAAGAAGATATATTGGCTAACTCTATACTCCCCGATTGTGAATAATTGTATCCAAGCTGCAGTTACTGCTCTGCTTTGGAAAAGGTAGTTTTTACATGCTGAAATATACACTAATATTTGTGTGGGAAATATTGAGAGATTAGCCTTTTTCCATTCTACTTTTCTCCTCTTCTTACCAGAATGATCAGTGGATTTAGTTATGATGAGGTTTTCTTTGACTAAATATTTAAGAAGGGAGGCTTTCTCCTTAGCCTCCATTATGGGCCAATTATTATGGAATTGTCCATTATATTTCTTGTACCGTCTTCTGAAGCATTTCATACTGGCCACTGTCAGACTGGACACCGGCTTAGTTGAACCACTAGTCTCATTCAGTAGAGCAGTTTCTCTGTTCCTAAAATATATGTTATATGGTTACTCTTTCTAATACATATTAACATTCTTAGAGATTAGTTTGCCTGTCATTCTACCAATGTCACCTGCCTCTGAGGCCCCAGTGAAGCAAAACACTTAAATTGTGTGCTTAACTTTAAGCATGTGAGTAATCCCATTGATTCAGCATTGCATAACCGATTTAGAAGCCTTAATCTCATTTTCAAAAGGAATTTAGGCATGTAGGAGTCTAAATTCCATCACTCCTAAGTACCTACATCCCTTTTGAAAATGGGATTTAGGCTTCCAAATCAGTTAGGCATTGCAATGCTGAGTGCAGCATCACCTAAATAGCTTTACAAATCAGGGTCTTTGCTGCCACTTTTGCTGGATCAAAAACATAAATCCCTCTATTGGTCGCCAAGGTTTTTTTTTTTTTTTTTACTTCATCCTCAAGGCCTTTTACAGCTGTTACCCTCCCTATTTATCCACTTTGACTCATATCACATTGCACTCCACACCCTCTGCTCCACCATCAATGCCAACCTTGAATACCCAATTGTCTGCATCTTCCGCAAATAACTGCTTCTTCCCATCCTGTGCCTTATACTCTCAAAGGTTGATATAGAATTGTGGCAAATTCTAATTTAGAGAGAGAAGTAATAACTAGTCAGACAGGCACATAATGGGAGGATATATTGCATAAAACAAAAGGCCATGCTTTTTTTCACTTGTACTTGTAAAAGGCAGTTCATTAAGCCATCAAAAGCCACTAGGATGCATGTTATGCGGCTTCTGGTGCACTTCTGTCTAACTACACTAATATTTTCTTAAGGCCTATCTATGGCCATCCAACAACTTGACAGATGAAAGGAAACACGATGAAGTCACTAAGTCAGTGGTGCTTGGCAGTAGTGTGGGAGACGAGCCCAATTTGTGAGCAACAGACCTTCCCACAGTGGCTACAGGTCCACTTGCCAGATGGAGTTTGGAGCACATTCTGCTTACTGGCTCACCTATGGGCCTCATCCTGGACGCTCTGATGACCCTTAGCAATGACTGCACCTGCCTTGACAACTTCTCCAGACTGAGCGTTTGTGGGTAGGGCTCTCCCAGTTATCAGTGGAACACTGAAGTTTGAGACCCTGCTTGACCTTGTCGCTCTATCGGAACTTTGGCCTTCCTCTGCATCTTGGGTGGCTTTTGAGCTGGCCAGCCTTCAGCAGACAATCTTGAGGCATGCACTCCACACGTCCCAGCCAGTGAAGCCTGGGAGCATCCAGCATAGTCTGCATAGACTGTAGGCTGGTTTTCGCAAGGATCTCATTGTTAGTTATCTGTTGATCCAAAGTGACTCCAAGGATTTTTCTGAGACAGCGAAGGTGGAAGCTGTTCAATCTCCACTACTGCTTGGAGTACATGACCCAGCTTTCACAGCTGGAAGGGAGGGTACTGGGACACAAGCCTGATAAACAGACACCTTGGTATTCAGGGTTAGCAGCTTGTTGTTCCAGACACAGGAGGTAAGTTTGTCAGAGGCAACAGAGGCTTTGCCAATTCTCACATCTGTATTAAGGTTAAGTGAACTGTAGTTTCATTATTGATGTAGGCTTTAGGTGGGATGCTGGTGGCCTGTGACATAACTCTTTTCTTAATACTGATTACCATGCCAAACTTGATACATGCATCAGAGAATTTGTTCTTCATGATCTGCAATTCTTGACAGTGATCCATGATCAGTGCTATGCATCGATCAAGCATCTGTGATGGATCAGAATGAGGTCAAGCTGACGCCAGTAGCTGGAGCGGAGGTTCCTATGTGTAACCTTGCTGCCACTGCTGCCAGCAAAATAGATATTTCAGACTACCAGCTCATAAGAGTTGCAAAGCTCAAGGACATGCTGGCCATTTTTATTAATGCTACCTGTGCCATGTTGGCCAATAATTGGACATCAGTGCTCCCTGTCCTTACCCACATGGCCATTGAAATCACTGAGAACAGCAAGTCTGTTCCTTACAGGGACTTTCTTGTATTGTCTTCATTTTTAACCTTTCTAATGTAATTCTAGCTTTTCATTATTTTGATAACAAATTATAACACCTAACACTTCTATACAGAGAGGTTTTCAATTTTAGCTCTCAAAGTGCTTTACAAAAGAAGTCAAGTAGCATTTTCCCTATTTTATAGATAGAGAGAGAGGCATAGAGAGGAGCGTGACTAAAAGAAGGTTACGCAACAGACTTATAGCAAAACCAGGACTTGAAGCAAGCTCCCCTGACTCCTAGTCCAGTGCCCTATCCACCAGGTTGTGTATGTCTAAGGCAGTTGGAGAATCACAGTAAACACATGAACATTCCCAACTGCATCTATAAAATTATGTGTGTCAGGATTTTAAAAATTGTAGCTGTAGTTGATCACATTTTCATTTCTGAGTGAAAACATCACAATGGAAATTAACAGGGTACAAAAGTGTGGCTCGGTCATTAGAAATGCAACAGCTTTTTTCAGTTTAAAATAGTTTTTTCACCACCTTTTGAGGAAAAGCATTATATGATCGTAAGTAACCAAAATAGTATGATGTTCTTCATCTTTGACAAATAACATAGTATTTTTTATTATTAGGTAACTATGAACATCAAAATCAGAAAAATACACCTAAAGTTTAAATTCAAAATAGAGGTAGCTGCACACTGTACAGAACCAACTTTCACCCCAAGTACTTATTCACAAAAAATGGGGAGGGACAGTCTATGTATAGTGATTCATGACTTGTTCTGTCTAATTATGATACAATGGAATTTGCTGCATCGTAGAGTCAGAAACATAAGGGGGGAAGGGACCTCAAGAGGTCATCAAGTCCAGCACCCTGCACTGAGGCAAGTCCAAATAACCTTAAACCATTTTTGACGTGTGTTTGTCCAAACAGTTTTTAAAAACCTCCATTGATAGGGATTCCACAGCTTCCCTTGAAAGCTGTTCCAGACCTTTGCTACCCTTTTAGTAAGAAGGCTTTTCCCAATTTATTACCTAAATCTCCCTTTCTGAAGACTAAGCCCATTACTGTTTGTCCTGTAGAAATGGAGAACAATTGATCACGACCCTCTTTACAACATTTGAAGACTGTTATCAGGTCCCTCTCGGTCTTCTTTTCTCAAGACTAAACTTGCCCAGTTTTTTTAGCCTTTCCTCATAAGTCAGATTTTTTTAAACCTTTAAGCCTGCTAGTAGTCCACTGACTTAAAAAGAACTATTTACACAACTAACATTGAGCTTGTGCATAAGCATTTTCAGGAACATGACCACACTGCTTATATTAATAGGATAGGCCAATGATAATCCTATATGTTCTGAAGTGACTTGAGATGAAGGCCTTCTATGAAAGGAAAGAGGTATCCATTTCTAAGAATGTTTTAAATGCCTGCCTCCTAAGGTATTTTAATGGGGAATAGGTTGATCAAAAGAGTTGTTATAGAATCAGGCCATAAAGTCATATCCAGAGTGATATAAACTTAGGCCCAGATTTTCAAAGCTATTTAGGCATTGCATGCTTAGAGTTGTAATGCCTAACTGATTTCAGAGTCTGATCCCCACTTTAAAACAGATTCAGGCACTTAGGCACTTATGAGTGATAGAATTTAGACTAAATCCCTTCTGAAAATACGATTTAGGCTCTGAAATCGATTAGGCATGACACCCAATGCAGCAATGCTTAAATAATTTTTAAAAACTGGGCCCAAATCAGAAATCACTGCAGTCTTCCTTTCAGTGGGGTGGCAACATTTTTAAAAGGGGCTCAAAAGAACACCTTTGGAAAAATGAGTGTTAATCATGTGACTATCTCTTACTCACATGAGGAACTCAGGAGGCATTCTCCTATGAAGAAGGATTTTCAGGCTGTGACTCAGAGAGTCAGGAGTTAGGACTGAAAGATAAATTACCTCCTTTCTGCTAACCATATTTAAAGCTCTGTAAAGTACTGGCACCAAGCACACATCTTTGAGAACTGAAATGTCATGTTCACACTGGGCAAGAAAGGAATCCTCAGGTGCTCATTACAGAACTCAGGCATACGAAAAAGTGCTCCCACAGAAGCCAAACCCTAGGCTTTCCCTACATGAGCTGCTTTTAAAGGTTAATTAACAACAGCAAGCAATAAAAATTTATAACCTACTGCTTATAATTTTTTAATGGAGTGATTTCCAACCTTTTATCATAGGGCTGATGTTTGCAATACAGGCCCCAGCTGTTCACAGCTTAGAAAGCCCTTGGAGAAAAATATATATTTAATATTCTAAAGCTTTTGCCCCATGCTGGAAATATGGCACTTGTACAGTTTCCATCCCATGAGAGACAGCCTCTGAACAACTTCAAAATAAACACCTCTAAAAAAATTTTCATCATGAACACTACAGCAGTTTACCAATGAACTGGAGCATTTTAGTAGAATATTTCGAAGTATAGCCAAACAAAGTACTTTGTTTTTGCAGTGTTAGATGTAGTTTTTCAGTAGGATGTTTTTTTGTATGACATAATACCTTTTCAGCATACCTTTCTGCTTCATGTTGGTATGAAATGAAGAAAGCTTGCTCAGAGTCTGAATTTAGCATGCATTTTGCTTTCAAGGGTTGCATATTTCCTCTGCAGTTCTTCAGTTAAAATTTCCTAGTCAAATTTTCTAATGTCTCCGAAGCACCAAAGGGGTGTTTCCCTCAGAATGACCTCTTATGTAATGGATTCTCATACTTACTAATATACAAGTTCTTTCTCATTTGTATCCCTCATTCACCATTTGGCAAATAGCCAAGCTTTGTTATTTCTCTGAACTTGCAGGAAAATTTACAACCTTAGCAAAAGCAAAATGGTGCCCGATTCTAGACCAAGAGTCATATATTCAACATATCAGAAATCCACTCCACGCCCCAATACCCAACCCTATGGCGGGTCTGAGTACTGAAGACATGTGTAAAGAAAAGTGGATGTGGATTCCTCCCCCTGGTTGAGGAGTGCCAATGGATGCAGTAGGACCCATGGCTTTAGAAAGCCTCCTCTATTAGGAGTCAAGAGATTTGACTATTAATCCCACCTGTAACATAATCAAGGCGGTCTAAATATTTTTTGGCAAGACTAATTCTTAATAAGTCTAAATGTTCCTAGTTTTCAGTATCTTGGGGTTATTTACAATCAAACATGATTGCACATGCAAATCAAATAGATATTTGCATGTGAAAATGCCAGGACTACCTATGCAACTGGGTTAATTCTGTGTGTCTTTTGTGCATGGCTGCCCTTTTGGGACTTAAAGTCAGACTGTATCTTCATCTGTGCCTCAAATTCCTCATCTGTCAAATGGGGATACCTATCTACCTAACTCAGAAGGGTGTTATGGCCCATATCCTTGAAGTATTTAGGTGCTTAATTCGGAGCCCTATGAGACTAAGTGATTGATGCTTGCAGCGTGGTTTTGAGGTGCTCATATGGAAGGTGCAGCATGAATATAATGTTGTTTACAAAGTTGCCGTTATTTATAACTCTGCTCATTTGGAAGTCTGAACATGCCTGGGACCTATTGACTCAAAGCACTGCCAATATACTGAACTTCAAGTCTACTGGGAAAATGGCCTGTGTAGTGATCCCTGGCTCAGGCTTCACCTCCAGACTGCTCCAGCATCTGCTTCCACCTACAGACTGCCAGGCATACCCACACTGCACACTGGTCTTAGCGAACAGAAAGAGTTTGTCTTGTTTATGAACACAAGTGTAAATACTATCCTTTCAAAGAAAAGGTCATTTACTGAACTCTCTGTCAGGGGATTATGTGGTGGTATGGATGCATTTGCATCGTAACTAGCCAGCAAGCAGTGTAGCACTGTACTTCATGAAAGTTATTAATATGCTGGGGAAAGAGAAAAAGATCATTAAGACTGGAGATGTGATGCAATCCACAATTGACAGTTCTTCACAATTTACGAGCACAGTCCTACCTGTCTAACTGTTTTCCCTGTCCCCATTCTCGAATGTTATAAATCTGCTATGCTGTCTGTTTACCTGCATGTCTCTTATCTCAGGGGTTTTTTTATACAGCTGGAGGCAGTACAAACAACTCTGGCTGTTTTGGCTTCTTGGGCACACATGGACTCTGCCACAATCTATTAGCAAGATACTTTCCTACTCATGGAGTTTTATATACAGATAGATATCACTACTGAGCTGGAGTGCTTGTTTGCTACATTAATTCCTTGTAATAGTCATTCTTCAACATGCAATGGGATATGACCAATTGGTTAGAGACCTCTTAGGCCATTTTTCTTTCACCTCTAATTTATACAAAATATTTGCATGTGAATTTGATGTCCCTCCAAAATGCCAAGATTGATGTCAAGCACTGGGAAATCCAAGAATCAGAACCATTTCTGGAGAGATGATGAGAGAAGGAAAAGTTGGGGCCAGAAACCTTTCACAGAACATAAGATTTTAATGTACCAAACAAATGCTGAATCCCTGAATACACTATAAAATTTGGTGTTTGTCCCTCACACCTTCAAACCTAAGTATATTCACAAAATACAAGAGCGTTATAATTCCAATGCATGATGATATGACCATCAAGTATTACCATCGTACTTGTCAACTCCTTGAACATGGAGTCCATACTGAACTATACAAAATTAAGTTTTCAACCCTGAGCTGATTTTGATTCTGTGGGAATTTTATTCTAGTCGTATTCTGGGTGTAGGACGATTTTCAGGTAATGTTCCAGGTTCTTTCTGTCCTCAAGTGTCCATTTTTGAAGAGTATATATACACATAATATTACAAGATTGTATAAATGTATGAGACACAGAAAGACTGATTAATAGTGATATCCACGATTTCTCTTAACCCACAGGCAATATGTAATTTTTCTGGTTTGAGGCACACATACAAATGACTTTCATCAGCTTGGCTTAAGACAGACGGTAGGCCCAACTATTACCCTGAATAAAAGTTTTAAATATTGCTTATCTAAAATGGGTAGTGGGTGTCAAATACTAATCTAATTCAATCCTGAGTGGGTGATACCTTTTTGGGAAAATCAGAGCCCCAAATGTGCACAAAAATATAAGAACCATAAAATTCTGATGTCACATGATTGATGGGGCGGTGCTGCATCTAGTGATATTTTTGTTCAAAGAACTTTAAAATCATACCAGTAGCCCTATCACTGACCCCCCCCCCATAAAGCACAGCAACTTTCAAGATAATCCAACTAAGGATATGGATTTTAGAGCATTTAGGAAAATCAGCTGTTAAATAATAAGTTAGTCTCTCACCAACAGAAGTTGGTCCAATAAATGATATTACCTCACCCACTTTGTCTCTCTAATATCCTGGGACCAACATGGCTACAACACGGCATACTTACTCATCCTGTCAGTACCATTCCACTGTAGAATGTGGATACAGAAAAAGTTTTTCCTTTTATTTCTTTGCTGAAAAGTCCCATAAAACAATGTCTAGCTCTTGTGTTGCTATGAAATCAACATGCATAACTGATTAAACATCTTATCATGGTGAAAAGGAACATTTATATATCTTTGGTGACCCACTGCAAAATACAAGTTACATGAAATTTAATTTCCCAAGAAGTGCTTATCTTTTCAACAGGTACCAAACTTTCTACCACCTTTGACTTTCAATATATTTAAGCTTCAGGAGTTGGGAAAGATATGATAATCTAAACCAAACTGCAAATAGCATTGAGAGTCTCTCTATTTGAAAGGTACAGAGGAAACTATACAAGTTCAAGTCTATCAAATTCAAGTTTTATCATTGCAAAGAATTTTCATCTGCTAACAAGATGTTAAGAAAAGGTAAGATTTTCCTCACACTTAGTTCTGACAAGAACAATTCATCCCACTGAGGAGGAAAAACTCAAACATGCCATCATAGATAAAAATATCAGGTTCCTGGCCGTGTAAAATAAAATTGATTGTATTGAGCAGTAGACAATTGTGGCTGGATTCCTTTGGAGGAATTGTGGAAACAGTTTAATGGCAAAAGCTAGCAGTAATTCTATAAAGTGGAACTGACTCTGAAATTCTCACATTTGTGTTGTCCAGGTTTATATTGGGGGAAGAGGGAAGAAAGAAGCCAGAGGTTACAAAAGTCTGTATAGTTAGAAGATTTTGATGTTTGGTCATGCTGAACATTTGAACCATCTTGAAACTGCCCCAACAGTAGATCACCTGAGCTTCATTGCTTTCTGACCCATTTTGAACATTAGCATGAGAAACAAGTTATTTAACATATTTGTAATGGTTTAGGAGCACCTAGCCTTCCTCCATTTGCTTTATTCCAGCAAACCTACTGTGGTCCTTTAGCCTTCCTGCTATGGTAAATAGTAAATGTCATTGCATCTGTCAGAGCATACTTTTAAGATAAAGGGAAATGTGTGGTCTTGGAACACTATATGTTTATTTTTTGAAGTTCCAAATCAAGAGTGCTTCTTAGTCTCTCTCTTTCACACACATACAGAGTGTTTAGCTTAGATCCTCAGTTTTAATATTAGGATAAGATGCTTTTGATATTAAATATTGTACATATCCCTCATAAACCTCTATTGGTTTTTAGCTCTTGCAGATTCCAACCTTCAAGAAGCCCAAACAAGCAGTGTTTAGACATGATGTTCTAATTAAATACATGCCCAAACTTGTGGAGTGAGCCTTGCAGCTACAAAGCACTCCAAATGAATGTCTGATTTTCTATTTATCCTGACATAGATAGCAGAGACACTACATTATGGACAGATATTCGCTAACAAAAACCACCAAGCTTTATCAATGGAATCAAGATTAAAAGAAAGAAACTTACTGTGGCTGATAGTACTAGATCTTCGCCAAGGCATGCTGGCAAAACATGCTAATTATCTGTTTGGCATTTGAACCACTAAATTTCCAGTGCAGAATATCTTTAAAACAACTAGTGTCATAAGCACCCGATATTTTTCATAGTACCATTGCTTTCAAGGGAATTTTCCATAAGGTTTTCATCAGCTTAATGTTGTTAACATGTTAACAGCAGCAATGGTGATAGACCCCCAGGAGTGAAGGTAATAGGAGCGGTGCTACTGATTTCAGTAGGGTCATTAGGATCACCCTATGAATATCTGCTGTAATAGCAGTGATGCAAATATCCTCCATTAGATTGTAAGTGCTTCAGGGCAGGAACTGTCCCTTCTTGAGGACCCACTGACATCATCAGTAAATTGCTAATATAAACAAATAAAATTAAATAGAGTGCACTACTGCAAGAATGGATTGATCACTCAGCGCTTCCATAGGCATTAACTAGTGCTTTGCTTCTTGTTTTGTTAGAACACACACCCACCCATCCCTCCCCTTTGGTCTCCTAAACGGTTTGTAATAGGTCTTTGGTCCATGTTTTGCAAAAGGATTTTTCCCTTTTGGTATCATAAAGAGCAGCTTCTAGGACTCCAGATCATAGAAGGGACCTTGAGAAGTCATTAAGTCCAGCCTCCTGCACTGAGGAAGGACTGAGTAAACTTAGACCATCCCTGACAGCCATTTGTCCAATCTGTTCTTACAATCCTTCAATCACAGGGATTCAACAACCTCCCTTAGAAGACTATTCCAGAGCTTAGCTACCTTTATAGTTGGAAAGTTTTCCTAATATCTAACCTACATTTCCATTGCTGCAGATTAAGTCCATTACTTAGTGTCCTACCTTCAGCATAAATGAACATTGATCACCGTCCTCTAACATCCCTTAATATATTTTAAGACTGTTTCCAGATCCCACTCCCTCAGTCTTCTTTTCTCAAGACTAAACATGCTCAGTGGTTTCTTTTTAAACTTTTCCTCCTAGGACACGTTTTTTAGACCTTTTATCATTTTTGCATTTATCATTTTAGCCTTAGGCTCTGCAACCTGCAGAGGGTGTTTTGGTATTGGAGCCTGGGCTTCCAACTCCACCAGGCTCTGGCCCAGGGCCCTGTGAGGACACAAAAGGGTCTGACATGCAGGAGGTTGCCCTCTCTGGGCCACTTCCTACCATCCTTCTATTGTCCACAGTTGGTACAGGAAAGCTGAAGGGTGTCAGATCACCTCATGGCGCCTTGTGTCTTGGCTTGGAGTGGTGATTCGCTCCCTTTTGGAGCAGTGGCTGCCTCCCCTCATGTTTTGGCCCTTTGACCAGGTTAGTTCCAAATCTCTCCCCTTCAATGGTCGTCCATAAACGAACTACAGGGAATCAACACAAATGAACTAGGTTAGTGTGTGAGAGGAGGAAATGCCTCCCTCTCCGGATCTATGAGAAGCTGATCGTCCCTTCCCTTAGGGAGGGACCTTCAAGTGCTGTGGATGGGAAAGAACCTTCCTTCCCTCAGCTCTTTATTCAAGAGCTGCAAGGTAAAGGTCCTTTCTCTTTCATAGCCTGTCTCCAAGTGAGCGGTTTGCTCCCTTTTAACTACTCGTCCTCCAACCTGTGCATCTCTTGCAGGTGAGGTGAGGCAGGCTGGCTGAGTCCTGGGCAACTCCTTAAGTGTGGAGTTTGTATACCCCACTACTCTCACATACAACACTCCTTTTAATACACCTCAGAATAGCATTAGCCTTTTTCCCACAATTGTATCATATCGTTGACCCATGGTCAATTTGTGATACGCTATAAACCCCTGATCCTTTCCACTAGTACTATCGTCTAGCCAGTTATTCCCAATTTTTATAGCTGTGCATTTGATTTTTACTTCCTAAGTGTAGTACTTTGCGCTTGTCTTTATTGAGCATCATCTTGTTGATTTCAGGCAAATTCTCAAATTTTGTCAAAATGGTTGGTTTTATGTCAGTGCTATCATTTTCCAAGCTTCTGGTCACACTTTTTCACCTCCTGTCCCTTTGCAGAACAACATTAAGTCACCCAGAAGCCTGTTTCTGTAGCCTGGAAATTTTATGATGCAATCTGAAGCCTCTGTACTGTAAGTTTATATTACACGTGTGACATTTTTGACAAGATTGCCTATGTTTTGTTTTTTTCCCTCATTCTAACATTTGATATCTTTTTGACTTCACCATTTTCTAATACAGAGAAAGGGAAGTGCTGTGTAAGTTTACAGTCGAAGCTCCAAATGGGATATATCCAATTTTGCACATTGTCAGAGTCAGATAAACTGGTGTAAATCAATTTACACCTGCTGAGTTGCTGGCCTTCTACTGCGAGAGCCACCTTATTTTTAAAACGACACTAACATTAAAGTTGTGTTCCATTTATAACTCAGTAGAATAGTGGTTCATTTCTTGTCCCACATGTAAAGCAAAATTAAAGAAATAAAAATGAAAAGATCCAAATCTCAGATTGAGTTGTTTGTAATATAAGATTCTTCAGCTGTCATGTAATAAAACATTTAACCTGACATTCTGGGCTTTTCTAGAGTATTGTAATTTTCCTTAATCTACTATGAGGAAACCAAATATCCATGATCCATTACAAACCCAAGTACCACACTGAATCGTATCATGGAATACTCTAAATCTGATCATCCCCAGCAAGAGAAGGGGAGGCCAAAAATTACATCAAGAACAGCTCTGTTACAACTATAACACATGGCAATAAAGAGCAGTTATATTGCTATCCAAACTTCTTCATGAGCAATGCCATTTTTGGCATATGGTCAGCAGATATAACCAATGGTACCTGTACCTTTTACCCAACAGACAGGCTGGGATGTGTTTTAAAGGGGATCTGTAAGCTGTTAGTTGCTCCTCTATATGCATCACTTGTTCCTACCGCTTGAAATAACATTGACATTCAGGTTTTTGTCAATTTCATTTTCAGCTAGTTGGGAGACATATGATTTATGTCTATTTGGGAGAACAGGTTCTTGGTGGGTGACTTTTCCCAACTTAGCTCTAGCCACACCCCCATCCACTTTACTTCTGGAATCATATGCATATTGTGAGCTACTGTTATTCCAAATTGCAATGCTAATGGATCATGTCACTAAAGAACTAGTTTCTTGTAGATTTCCTGCTACTTTTTTCAGTTGGTTGCAAAAACAGTTTTGCTCCTGTGCATATTAGACACAAGATCATATGGCCCATTGTAAATAGATAGTGCATATAAGTCCCAAATTAAGGAATCTGATCATGAATACAAAAATAAACCTCTAACACTATACTGAGCACAAATCATTGCTGGACCGTTGATTTACATTACATTGTTTAATTCCTTTCTAGTCTGTTGATTCCCATTATTTAATTCTATTGACCAACAAATCACTAAACCTTTCCTTCTCCACCTCCTCCTTCCATCTGGTGTTTCTATATTTCCTTGTTCGGAAGGCACAGCTCCTTTTCAAAGAATCTACAGAATTCCTAAGTGCATTTCATTAAATCAATATCTGCCAAAGGGGATCATTTTGCTAAAAGCTCTGCATAATACATTATTTTTCCCTTCATCATTATAGCTCTTGTGCCTACAGGGAGCACTAAAGCAAATGTTAGTTTTCCTATTGATACATGAAAATATACATGTTTCATTAAGGATGCTTTCTTCGCAGGTAATTTAAGCAGGACAGAATTGGTCCCTTATTTAAGAGAGTCAGAATTTCATTCATTCTGATTATGGATAAAATCAAGATGCAATATCAAATGACTGGCCCTCATAGTGAATTATGACTACAAAGCATCTTATACTTCACTTGAAAGTCCATGCAGTAAGCACCAATTTTAAACTATTTTTTCTGCAGATCACTTATATAGAGTGTTCTCTAATTAGAATTTAACACACCTTAACTATCTCACTTTATTTAAGAGCACTTTAGACAATGGACAATATTTTTATTGAGAGCCCAGGCACTGTAATAAAATTTAAACAAACAAATTGGAACCAATGTCCAAAACATAAAAGCCTCCCAAAGTGAGATTCTTCTATCCCCTACTCATCCATCTTTCCCAGAAAAAGCCTGGGTGAAAATTAAGCTATGCAATGTGATTTAAGACTCAGCAGATTCAAGTGTTTTCAGAACGATGGTTAAGTGAATCCTAGAACATAAAAAAGGCCATAGTGGTTCAGACCAATGGTCCATCTAGCCCAGTATCCTCTCTTGCGACAGTGGCCAGTGACAGATGGACAATAGAATAGGGCAATTTGTCAAGTAATCCATCCCCTGTCATCCAACCCCAGCTTCTGTCAGTCAGAGATTTCAGAGCATGAGGTTACATCCCTGACCATCTTGGCTAATGGCCATTGATGGGTCTTTCTTTCATGAACTTATCGAAGGCTGGGTCTACACTGACTGCAGCAAATTCGCCGATGTCAGATCAATTATTCTGGATCGACTGAGCGGTCTGTGTAAACCTGCTCAATTGATCCAGCAAGCATCCAGAAAACCACCCCCGTCAGTGGCATACCAGCGTTCCCTTCAATGCTGCGCAGTGTGGACAGTGCGCAAAGGAGACGCTGCGAAGTCAAAGGGAGATACGCAAGTGATTTACGTCACTTGCGTATCTCCCATCAACTTTTGCCAAATCCTGAAGATAAGTGTAGACCGAGCCTAAATCTTTCTTGAACATTTGGCCTGCACAACATCCCCTGGCAATGAGTTCCACAGGTAGACTGTGCATTGTATGAAGAAGTACTTTCTTCTACTAGTTGGTTTAAAACTGGCTATTAGTTTGTCTTGGGTTCTCATGTTGTGAAGGGCCAAATAACATTTTCTTATACACTTTCTCCACACCATTCATGATTTTATAAATGTCTGTCATATCCCCCCCTTATTCAACTCTTTTCTAGGCTGAACAGACCCAGTCTTTTTAATCTCTCCTCAGATGAAAGCTGTTCCATATCTCTAATCATTTTTCTTGCCGTTCCCTGTACTTTTTCCAATTCTAATATCTTTTTTGAGATGGAACAACCAGAACTGCACACAGTATTCAAGGTGTGGGCGTACCATAGATTTATAAAGTGGCATTATATTTTCTGTCTTATTATCTATCCCTTTCCTAAAGGCTCCTAACATTGTTAGCTTCTTTGGCTGCAGTTGCACATTGAGCAGATGTTTTCAGAGAACTATCCACAATGACTCCAAGATCTCTTTCTTAAGTATAGACACCATGTATAGTTGGGATTATATTTTCCAATTAGCATTACTTTGCATTTATCAACATTGAATTTCTTCTGCCATTTTGTTGCCCAGTTTTATGAGATGCTTTTTTAAATCTTTGCTATCTGCTTTGGACTTAACTATCTTGATTAATTCTGTATCATCTACAACTTTTGCCACCTCACTATTTACCCCTTTTTCCATGACTTATGAGTATCTTGAACAGCACTTGTCCCAGTGCAGAGCCTTGAGAGAATTATTTACCTGTCCATTCTGAAAACTGACCATTTATTCCTACCCACTGCTCCCTATCTTTTAATTGGTAACTGATTCAGAAGAGGCCTTTCCTCTTATCCCATGACTGCCTATTTTGCTTAAGAGTCTTTGGTGAGGGACATTGTCAAAGGTTTTCTGAAAGTTCAAGTACACTATATCCACGGGATCACCCTTGTCCACAGGTTTGTTGACTCCCTCCAGGGATTCTAATAAATTGAGGAGGCATGATTTCCCTTTACAAAAGCTGTGTTGACTCCTCCATCATATTGTGTTTATCTATGTGTCTTGAAAACTATTCTTTACGGTAGTTTCAATCAATTTGCTTGATACTGAAGTTAGGTTTACAAGCCTGCAGTTGCCAGAATCACCGGTGGAGTCTTTTTTTAAAAAAATCAGCATTACATTAGCTATCTATCTGTTAGTCATCTGGTACAGAGGTTGAGCTAAGCAATAGATTACATACCACAATTAATAGTTCTGCAATTTTATCTTTGAGTTCCTTCAGAGCTCTTGGGCAAATAATAAGAAGTCACCAGGACCATGGTGTTTAATTTATCAATTTATTCCAAAACCTTCTTTTGACATCTCAGTCTGAGACGGTTGCTCAGATCTGTCACCTAAAAAGAATGGCTCAGGTTGGGAATCTCTCTCACATCCTCTGCAGTAAAAGCTGATGCAAAGAATTCAGTTTGCTTCTCTGCAACGTCCTTCTCTTGCTTGATCACTCCTTTAGCATCCAGATCATCCAGTTGCCTCACTGACTGTTTTGCAGGCTTCCAGTTCTGATGTGGGTTTTTTTTAAATGTCATTTTTTGTCTTTTGCTATTTGCTCTTCACATTCTTTTTTTGGTCTACCTAATTGTACTTTTACAATTGACTTGCCAGAGTTTATGCACTTTTCTATTTTCCTCAGTAGGATTCGACTTCCAATTTTTAAAGCATGTCTTTTTGTCTCTAACCACCTCTCTTACTCTGTTTTTTAGCTACAGTGGCATATTTTTGGTCCTTTTACAGTTGATTTTTTATTATGATTATTTGGGGTATACATATAGATTGAGCCTCTACTATAGTGTTTTTAAAACTTTTCCATGAAGTTTGCAGGCATTTCTTGCAACTGCTCATTTTCATTTCCATTTAACTAGCTTCCTCATTTTACTCATACTGTTATGGGTTTCTTTAGTATTTTCCCCACTACAAGGATGCTAAATTTAATTACACTGTGGTCACTACCACCAAGCGTCACACTGTCTAGAATGGCTCACAACTATGAGTGCTTATCTCAGGGCACTTTGTCAGAAAAAAAAAGGAAGACAACCAGAAGTGGTAGTAAACTCTATTATCAGATTTCGCCATGCCAGTAACAAATGTGAGCTTCTGGATCACTATACCAGTCTTACCATGAAGTCACAGACTCTCCAGTCTATCTTGTCACGCAGACAAACTGAACTTTGTGATAAAAAGTTGCTTAAACCCAAAAAAACAAAAAACCACATATCAGATTTCTCCCAGCATCAAGAGACCAGTCACTCACCCCATATCAATCGGTACTTGAGATCTTATATTAAAGACAATGCTGGCAGCCAATTCTTTAGTAAAGTAACTATAGGTTTATTAGCCAAGAAAAAAGAATGATAGTTAGACTCACAGACTCTGAGGTCAGAAGGGACCAATATGATCATCTAGTCTGACCTCTTGCACAATGCAGGCCACAGAACCTCATCCACCTTCTCTTGTAACAAACCTCTAACCTAAGCTACGATGAGTTATTAAAGTCCTCAAATCATGGTTTAAAGACTTTGAGGATAGAGAATCCACCACTAAGTGAGCCAGCCCCACGCTACAGAGGAAGACGATAAAGCCCCAGACCCTTTTCAGTCTGCCTTGGGGGAAAATTCCTTTCCGACCCCAACTACAGCGATTAGTTAAACCCTGAGCATGTGGCCAACACTCATCAGCCAGATGCCCAAGAAAGTATTCTCTGTAATAACTGAGAACCCACCCCAACAAATATCCCATCACAGGCCATTGGCATATTTATCACCAGTAGTCAAAGATCAGTCAATTGCCAAACTAGGCTGTCCCATCATTCCATCCCCTCCATAAATTTATCAAGCTCAGTTTGAAAGCCATCTAGGTTTTTGCCCCCACTGCTCCCTTTGGAAGGCTTTTCCAGAACTTCACTCCTCTGATGGTTAGAAACGTGCATCGAATTTCAAGTCTAAACTTCCCGATGGCCAGTTTATATACATTAGTTCTCGTGTCCACATTGGCGCTGAACTTAAATAATTCCTCTCCCTCCCTGGTATTTATCCCTCTGATGTATTTATAGAGTGCAATCAATTCTCCCTATAACCTTCTTTTGGTTAGGCTGAACAAGCCAAGCTCTTTGAGTCTCCTATCATAGGCAGGTTTTCGATTCCATGGATCATCATAGTAGCCCTTCTCTGCACCTGTTCCAGTTTGAATTCATCTTTCTTAAACATGGGGGACCAGAACTGCACACAATATTCCAGACAAAGTCTCACCAGTGCTTTGCATGATGGTACTAACACTTCCCTATTGCTTCTGGAAATATTGCATCTGATGCATCCTAGGACTGCATTAGCTTTTTTCACAGCCACATCACATTGGCAGCTCAGTTATTGAGAGGTTAAAGCAGGTAAGATATAATAACAGGTAAATCACACTTTTGTAACTCCAAATGATGACAGTGATGTAATAAACTGTCAGTTTCCCAAAAGTCTTTCAGTGCTACCCAGAATAACACCAAGGATCTCAGTCTTCTCGTTCAGTTATTCTGCTGTTAGACTCTAAAAAGTCCAGAAATAAAGGATCTTTCTTTCAATCTATATTTATAGTATCTTCACACAGGAAACAATCTGACAGTGTCTCCACCCATGTGCTTCCCCTCTGATGGGAGTGAAGAATGCACTTTGAGTCTTTGACCTCAGGTCATCACCAAATGGCCATTTGTTTTGGAATTAGCACCTTTTCTGATCAAGTCCTTCATGAGCATTCCCCAAGGCTTCTCTGGTGGCTGAAGAGTTATTTAGTTACAGGGATATTTACCATGCAAATGTTTGCTATTACATTATGACAGGAACAGATAATTGAAAACAATCCATATAACATCCCACTAGTTTAAATTTAAACCTTTGAATAGACACGTATACATCTTACCATTACCTTGATCTACACAAGTGAGTTGGCCTGAATACTCTCTAGCATGCCCTGGTCAGTCAGTGTCACACCAAGCGGTTCAGTTAATACTCACCTCTTGGAGCAGATCCTGCTCACCACTTTGGACTAAAACAAAAATTGGTTCCAGGACTGGATGCTCCAAGAAACAGTCACTTATGACGTCTACAAATTTTATCTCTGCATCCCGTCTGGAGATGACAACATGTTCCCACTGAATATGGGAACAGATGAAATCCTCCATTGTTATTGGGTTTTCTGTTTGGAAGCCTCTCTAATCTCCCTGAGCATTCCACAATCACAATGCCATCCTGGTCAGATAGTCGGTAGTAAATTCCTCCAGCTACCCTCTTATTGTTCAAGCATGTAATTTCTACCCATTGAGATTCTATGGTAGTTTGATTCATTTAAGATTTTACTTTATTTTATTCTATGCTTTTTTCACATATGGTGCCATTCCCCCACCCCTCCACCAGTGTGACCTACTCTGCCATGCCTATACAGTTTGTACCATGCTATTACTGTGTCCAATTAATCATAATAAGTCCGCCAAACTTCTGTGATGCCTGTTATATTAATATCCCTATTTAATACCGGGCACTCAAGTTCACCCAGCTTAGTATTTAGACTTCTTGTGATTGTGTACGAGCATTTATAACATGCGTCAATATTTATGTGATGTAATTGAATGGGACAGTCGAAAGAAAAAGTTTCTCTTCAGTGCTTCCCTGAATTTTCTCAACTTCTATCCTTTCCTCTTAACGAGGGTATAGAGTATGCCCTTCAATAAATCCTCCCCTATGGGATGTCTGTCCAAACCACGTGTTCCTCAGCACCAGTCAGCTTTCCCCCAGTCCTTAGTTTAAAAACTCCTCTATTACCTTTTTAATTGTACATGCTAGCAATCTGGTTCTATTTTGGTTAGGTGGAACCCATCCTTCCTTTATAGGTTCCTTCTTTCCCAAAAGGCTCCTAATAAACCTAAATCCATCCTTTGAGTACCATCATCTCCTCATGCATTAAGACCCTGCAGCTATGCCTGTCTAACTGGCCCTGCACGAGGAACTGGAAACATTTCAGAGAAATCTACCATGGCCTGGACTTTAATAGCTTACCTTGCAGCCTAAGTTTGGTCTCCAGGACTTCTTTCCTATGTCACTGGATCCTACATATACCCCTGTTCTGCCTGAAATAGCACTGCCTTCTTAGTAAGGGATCCTAAAGGGACTAGGGATGAAAGGATGATAAGGTAAAGCCTCATTAGGAAACTCTCAGCCTTGCCTAGCAGGTCATTATGCTCAGTGCACAGCCCACCTAACAGACCACACTATAAACTTGAATCAGGTATTCACATGGCAAGCAAACACACAACAACAAATTCACCCTAAGGATCATGTAGTCACTCCTCCTTCACTTGGAGAACTCCCTCACAAAACTCACCTGTTAGCTGCTCCTGTTCACTGGCTGGCATCTATTCACCACAGCAGAGTGGAAGAGCAGGGGTGGATGGGCTACCTGGGAGCTGACTATGGCTGTCTGGGGTTCTGAGGACGGGTTTTCATCAGTCCTACTGCGAGTTATTTTATTCCTTAGCTGAGAATCTGCAGAGGAGTGACTCTCCACCCATCCCCACATCTGACACCTATAACAAGGTGCTGTAAGCAACAGATGCAGACGCCAGCTCTGCTGACTTTCACCAGCTAAATATTCACTCATATTTGAGACATTTTGCCTCCTTACTAACTGTGCAGGCATACAGAAAACTCATTATTGTGCACCAGACATTTGACATCTTCTATCATATATGGAAGATCAGACTAGCCTTTACCTCTATTATATAGCAGTGTAGGCTGGTGGCACGGTCCAACCGGGGGTGTCATGACCCTTCCTTGCGCTCAGACTCCGAGAAAGACCACAGCACCTTTGTCTATGGGAATAAGCTCCCGGCAAGGCGGGCTTCCCTGGCAGTCTCTAGCCCCCTGGCCCTCACATAGGGCGGAGCTGGTAAGGTGTCGATGACACCCCCCCACACACACCTTCCAACATGAGGGGTGGGCAAGCAGTCTATTACCCCTGGCCCTCAGGCAGGGCAGGGCAGGCAAAGTAGTCTTTAGCCCACGGCTCTCAAGCAGGGCTGGCAAGTACACAGTCCATAGACCTCAACCCTCAAACAGGGCAGAGTTTGCAAGCAGTTGGTTGCTCTCGGCCCTCAAATGGGCAGGCAAGGTAAACAGTTTACAGCCCCCGGCCCTCAAACCAGGCAGGGCTGGCAAAGTAGTCAATGGCCCCCAACCCTCAAGCCAGGCAGAGCTGGTGCATGTCAGAGTGCCCAACCCTCAAGCCAGGCAGGGCTGGTGAAGTAGTCAATTCCCCCTGGTCCTCAAGTGGGCAGGGCAGGTGCAATGGTCTATAACTCCCAACCTTACAGTCAGGAGGGGCTAGCAACTCTGAGGAAGCCAAGCACTCCCCGGGTGGTTAGGGAATGGGAGAGGGGGCTGCAGGCCTACCTGACTCCATTACATCCCAGCCCAGGGCCCTATCAGTGACAAAGTGTTTTGCTACTGAGTCAGCAGGGATCCAGCCACAACACGCTGACTGGTTTGGCCACAGACTCAGCCACTCTCTAGTCAGCTGTCCCTGGGCTACTTGCTCCCACCCAATCCCTGTATCTAAGTGTCTCCCTCCAGGTCACCAGGGTAGATGGCAAGCGGGTGTCCTGTGAGTCCCTCACTGTCAACCAGTGGCAGGTCCAGAAACCCCTCCAGGTCATCCACAGAGGGCAGCTCCTCCAGGTCACAGGGTCTCAGAGATTCCTCTGGTATACCAGGCTCAGGCAGCTCCAGTGGGTCCCCAGCATCAGGCATCTCCTCCAGGTCAGGGCCAGCCTCAGGGGGTTTCTCCCACCCAGCAGGCTCAGGTAGCTGCTTCTAGATACTAGGGTCCAGCAGCCCTCTCCAGGCACTCGGGCCCAGCAAGGGAGGTTTGGAGGCTCCGGTCAGTGTTGCAGTTGCACCAAATAGCCACAGGGCCTGGACCACACCCTCTGGGAAGACTCATCTACTTCCAACAACAACTTCCCCCATACTGAGCTGCTGGGCCAGCCTTTTATACTTCCCTCCCCGGTCCTGGCTCCGCCCCTCTGCTTCTGGGTGGCTTGGCCTGCAGGTCCTGGTTCTGTCCAGTAGGGGTGTCACGACCCTTCCTTGGGCCCAGGCTCCGAGGAAGGCCACAGCACCTTGCTACAAGCACAAACTTTCCCTTTAGCTAAAAAAACATGTATTACATTGATAAGTGAATTGCCTTCAAGGTGAGGAAAATCATATTTAAGTTACAGGGGAAAAATGTTTCACTGTGATGCAACATTTCTGCAAGCCTGCAAAAGTGAAACAGGTTTGTAAATCCTCAGATTTCACAAGGTTCACCCATTCTAGTTCGCAAATGGACTATTCCAAAAAATGACAATTTACTAACAGCCAAAGGACTCTGTCTGATCTCTCACTGCAGGATGACAAATATGGATTTGAACTGGTTTCCTCCTGACAATCAAAGCTGATTAATAGTAAAACTGAAGAAGAGAAAAATGCCAGAAGGATCCTGCTCTTACTATCTCTGTGCCAAGAAAAATTGTCTATTTGAAGTTGAAAAATATTATGAGTCCAAAAAAAACAAAGACATTAATATTTTTGAAGGAAAGGTGCTTGACAGACGTGCTGTGAGGGCGTTAGGGTTTTGTGGGGCTGGATTGGAAGGTGGGATAGTGCCAAAACAATAGGCCTGCTATCCACCCTCAGCAGCCACAAGTTTTACCTTCAGTAGAGAACACCAAGCAGGGACAACAGAGGGGTTGTTGAAGGTGGTAAAGAGGGTTTCTTGTGGAGTATGTTGTGGGATGATTAGACTGAGGGTTTGGAAGTCTACAAAGAATGATGAGGGCTACCAGAGTTTGGAGAAGAATGTGAACTTTTGGATGCATATCTGAAGTGAACTCCCAACCTTTTGATGTTCAACCACCACAAGAATCTGTGAGAAAGTTTGCTATGTTGGGACTAGTTTCCAGCATGCTCATATATGTACTTCTACTGTTGGGACATACTTTTAACTGGCCACAACATAGCAGAAAAGTATATCTATTACCACTGTGGGTTGGTTTCCTGCATGATTCACCCAGAGTTCTGACAATGCTATGCTTAGAATTAATTTTTGGCATGCTCCTATATGAATTTTGAGAAGGCTGTAGGCTGGTTTATTGCATGCTTCTGTGACAACCAGGGTCCAGACACCCCAAGAAGATGAGAATAGAAGACTTAAAGCCAAAAAATAAACAGTTAATTTAACTGATTGTATATTGTGTCATTGTATTATACAAATATATTGAGTAAGGCCTTTTATGGAAACTTCTGATGTTATCAATTAGATAATCATTATGAGATATGCATACAAACCATGATTATGAATTTTTGTGTATTTATATAAAAAAAACTGCTCATACACTTAGGCTCCACTTCACAACAGGGCAGGAAGAAGTCAGGCAAGGAGAGGCATGTTCCAATCCAATCGTTTACATGAAACCAACTTCAAGTACCCATCCATTGTCCAGCCCATGGCATTAAACCATTGAAGTTGGAGCACTGGACCATTAAAGTTAATGGAAAAACATTGAGACGACTGTAGTGAGGTGGTGTGACCTCCCTCTGACCCAGAAGGGGAGGAACCACCCTCCATGCCCAAGTAGGTGGAGCCAGGCCAACCTCACCTCTCCCACTGGCAGAGGGAAGGCAGGACAGGAATTATAAGAGGCAGGGCCGCCAGCGCAGTTGGGCCTAGGACAGTGAGGGAGATGGATGCATATTGCTTGCTCCAAGCTGCTCACTCTGCTGCCAAACCCAGAAGTGCCCATTGGGGAGGCTATATCTGCAGGGGAACCACGAGGATTGCTACTGACCACCCACACCAGGGAAACCAAGTCAGGTACATCCCAAGGGGAGGGGAGGAAGTAGCCCAGGGACATTCAACTCCAGTTGGGCTGTAGAGCCACCAGAAGCATGGTCAGCATGTTACAGCTGGATTCCTGCTGACCCACTGGTGGAACACTCCCCCATTCTTAGGGCTCTGGGCTGGGATGCGGTGGAGTTGGCTGGGCCTCCAACCTCCTACCCCCTGCACTCCACCTCTGGGATGGCAGCTCCCCTACCAAAGATCTGAGCCCCTAGACTGTTGAGGTCCTCAGTCCTTTACCTGAGCCCCTAGTCTACTGAGGCACTCAAGCCTCTTCCTGAGGGCCAGGGGCAATAGACTGCTGGTTGCACTGCCCCTGCCTAAGGGCTCAGAGCCTATTAACTATTGTGTATTCTGCCCCTGCCTACAGATCCCTTGAAGGGCCCTCTTCTGCCTAAGGGCTGGAGCCAATCTATTTGGGATTCCATTCCATTGGACCATTTGAGATGCAGATACTTGGTCAGCTAATTCCCCTGGGACTAAGCTGTGATCCCAACACCACAGTGAGGCAGCGTGGCCTTCCTCTGACCCAAAAGGGGAGGGGCAACCATCCACAAGATTACACTACTAAGAATTTCCCCCAGTCTGAACAGCCATTGTTCACCATGTCAGGAGTGAGAAAAAGGGGGGAAAGCCTTTTTAAAGAAGGCTTGAAACTAAACGATCTTGAACTTGAGAGACAGTCTCAAGGGTGGGGGCTGTGAATGCTGAATTCCCCCTATGGCGAGGGTGTATGCTGGAAAACTGTAAAGATGCAGTGGGTAACTTGTATTAGAAAAGAGATTTTATCTAACATAGAAATATACAGCCCAAAGTTGCATTGTGATGTGCATTTACTCTACGACATGCATATGTTTGCTCTTATTATTTCATCTTTTAATCTGGAGTTTCCCTATAAAATAATTTTGTTTATTTTTACCCAAGCAGATCTCTGGTGTGCAAACCGTGGAGTGTGTGTGCCAAAGTAAACTGGTGTCTGTGGGGGTTGAATTCATACCTTTTGAGGTGATGAACCAGAGAAGAAAGTCTGAGTGTCTAGTAGTTAAAAACTCAAGAAGGACAGATCTGGGTTCACTTGGGATAGGAGGGTTGTTCTTCTGGTACCACCCTCCAAGGACTAAGTAACTAAGCCAGTGGAAGCCAGAGTGAGAGTTTGTGCTGGTAGACAGGCTGCTGTTGTCAGGGGTGTGAACCAAAGTTGCACAGCATAAACCCACCCAAGGTAACAGGGCAGGTAGAGACAGAACCCCTTACTGGTCTGGCTGATCCCCAAAACATCACAGCTCCTATTTAAGTTTTGGCAATGCTGAAAGCAGACTCAGTTTCATGAGCTTACTGTGACTATTTTGGTCAAGTGTTGGTTTGGATTTATTTTTAAAATATGATCTGAAATTCTTCAGACATATTTTCAGACAAAAGGGTCTGATTGGATCCAGCAAAGGTCAAAGCAACCAAGGAGACAGGTATAGCAGTACTTGGCTGCGATGTCACTTCATTCATACGAGTGGCCAATCATTTCTTCCTGTTTTTCTGTAAACACAGCACACACACACACACTCCCATAGTAGTCAACAAGACTTCCTCACATGGAAGCAGCTACAGAATTGAACCCATAGTGTGTGTCTTTGGACAAGTGACTTTAGCTTGGGGTGTCAGTTTCCAGATTGTATAATCCCCATTTAACCATCTTTACATACCCAGGGGACTAATTATGTAATGTTTGAGCAAGGCTTTGAAGATGTAAGGCCAGATTTTTCAAAAGAGCTCAATGCCTGACAGTTTCCATTTAAGCACCTGCATGGCCAGATTTTGGACTGAGATTGGGCTTTGAAAATCCGGCCCTTAATGTGCTATTGGTTTTAAATTTTAATAGTTAAAATTTAGTATTTAATAAATAATTTCATATACTACAGGATAAATCTTGCCTGTCTACATAGTACATTTCATTTTCTAACATCTTTTTAGGGTGGATAGTTTGCATCGTCATTAGATAATTGTACAACAGTCTGGAACAGCTCCAATAGTGCAGTTACGGTCTTGAAGCTGAATAATATCTTTTTTCTTAATTAAGCATTTGCAAAAAAAATCCTCCCTAATTATGTATTTATCTAAGAAGCAGTTATAATCTCTTGGATAAATTAGAAAGCCTTGCTTTTCTGACTAATTGCACAAGTGACCAGAGTGGCATTTTATAACCTTGTATAAAGTTTTGGATTATTTTTAAACATGGCAAAAACAACAAAGAAAATTCCATTTAAATTAAGTGGGATTTTCATTTCTGTGTATTTACTTTGGCTATCACCAGCTTGTGCCAATTTAACGTTCTGAGTTTTTCTCCAGCTTGATTTATCCTGGGGGATTTATACTTGTTATTTCCAAATACCCAGGCATTAGGATGAAATTCTATCCCAGCTTTTTGTTCTGTGCTTGCACCCACTTAGCCAAGAGTGCTGCTGCAATACAAATAGTATTACTACCCAAAGAATACTACACTGTTTCCCTCATTTTATTAATAGGATAGTATGTTCACCTTGCTTTTACATTAAATATCCTAGCCAGCTGTCTGTAGTTCAGATGTTTGTTTCTTTGGTTTTTGCACTGATTTTGTTGCATTTAAAAATCTATTTATGCTCTCAGTATTTCCTAAGTGTGCATCATAGAAATCACCACCTTAATTTATGCTAATTAGCAGTATCAGCAGAGAACCATGGATCAAGTGGGCCATGGAGATTTAATCATCTTCTCACCAGGCAATCACACTGGCCGGGTAGCCTGCATTGCTGCCGCCTGGTGCTGTCACTCTGGTACCTGTCATGGCAGTTGCAGTGGAAAGTGTCATGTATCTACAGGTATTTTTTAATCTTCAAATTCCATCTAATCTATTGCAAAGGTGACAAATATTCATTCACCTGGTACCTGTCATGAGCGCTAAATTCACACAAATTGTGTTGCCAGATTCAGTGTACAAAACAATAAGCACGTTGGTTTTAGCAAGCCTTATTTAATTATGTAGGAATGTGGGAACTAGGGGAATTATATACTGTATTGTGGGCTCTCCATAGGATAGCTAGAAAGAAAAATCACATAAGCAAGAGAATGCTAACAGCACTGGTTTCTCAACCTTATATTTGATAGCACCTGGAGAGAAAGAGCATTCGTCCAGTGTGCATCTGCTTGAACTTTTATAATAAGAACACGACAGAAGTTTTCACAGAAGTTTCCAGAAGGAAAAATGTCATTTATGGCAACATCTCTGTCACAGACCATAGTTTTGCCATGGGCCAAGTTATGCTAATTGCTTGGAAAACCGAAGTCAAAGCTGTGGAATAGCAATTTAGAGTTGCTTAATAGGAAACACTGTTGACAAACTTCAACTTTATCTTTTTTTCACAGAACTGTTGTAAAGCCAAATTCACTAGTTCGAAATTCTCCACACAGCTCCAGTTCAGGGAAAGTCTGACACAGCTGAATTAACACTATGTTAATTCATAGTGTTGATACTATGTTAATACAACACTACACCAACAAAAGCCCATAAATGACATAAAGGTACATATTCAGAGAATACCTTCTGACTTTCAGAAAAGGCAGCTATTACTACCTAGAAAATTAAACATTACAGTCCAGATTGTGATCTCATTTACACCAGTGGAGAGCCAGAGTAAAAAAAACCAAAGCGATCAGTGGACTCACTCTGGATTTACACTGTTGTAACGGTGATCAGAATCTGGCCTTACATCTATCATTTGGTTACCAAATTGCAAATGTCACATCAAAGTGTAATATGAAATTATGTGTTTTAAAGTCTAGTTCCTTTGACACAACTCACTGGGTACAAATAAAGGGAGTCTGTGTGGTGTTTTGATAATTTTCTTGTTTTCAAAGAGCCTGACCACATACAGCTTGTTTCCCAGTTCATACAACTACTGTATAACCCACATATATTCAGGATTTATATTGCACTTTCCTGGAAATGAGGAGCTCTGAAGACATGACATTATGAAATCTAACTAAATGTATATTTCTGTGTGGTTACACAAATTTTTGAGAAATGCAGTTAGCTGCGATAGTGAGAAAAGACTGAATTTATTAATTTAATTTAACTATTTTTCTTCTCTTTGCCTGGTTTTTTTTTTTTTTTTGCTGCATAATTGCAGTTGCTCCTCCTTGGCAAATGCAGAGTTATGAAGTTGCATTAATCTGTGATGACTCACTGTTTCCCAGGATACATCGATCTTTCTGGACAAATTTCTGGACATATCTTTCCATTTAATTGAGAGAAGTTTTTATTAAGTTGAACTTTGATAGGACAAGTTCTTTCTGTCACCCTCCCTGAACCTTTCTTACAGATATTTGCATTTACAGCGCCTCTGAAGCAGGCACAAGAACTGTGGGTAGAGGATTTGGGTGATGTTACTTTTCCTATTTCCACTTCCAGAAACTGTAGGCAGCCTAGAGTAAGAGGGTTAGGAAATAAAATATCTACCAGGGGCAGGGAATTCATATTCCAGCAGCACTGCTCATCTCACTGAGACCAAACCAAAAGTAGGATTTTCAAAAGCATGAAAGTTAATAATAACTTTGATGATAACTCTAACTGCTATGGAAGCAGACACTAGGCCAAGGCTGAACCATTTTTGGAAACCTCACCCTGTAACTCTGGCCCTGAATAGTGTCAACCTTGGAGATTCAAAATCCATAATCCAAATTTTGTGGCTCAGGTCCAGTTCTGCTGTCATTGCAGTATATCTGTCATAACAGATAGAAATCAGAGCTTTAAATAAACCACATTACAGAGGTGAAATCCTAGCTCCATTGTTCATTGGGATTAGGATTTTACTTCAGAAGCTGACAAAAATCAGAAATTGATTGAGGTTTGAGCAGATTTAAAAATAAACTTTAGCAACATTTGAGTGACCACATATAAGTCTAGAAGGTACTGGGAGTTGCAGCTAACCTCAGACAGAGTATCTAGTGAATTGGAAATTTTCTATTAAGTGTATTATATTTGTTTTTAATATTGACTGGAACTTGTAATAAACTGTAGAAGAGAGAAAACAACACAACCTGACAAACGTTTCATGCCAGTTTTTAAAACTGATGTAATCTACTGCCAAGGAATTACATGTTCTTATTTCTTGTAAAAGTAAAGCGTTTAAGGTCTGGAACTATTTTTGTGTATCCATAGATATTTGACAGGAGATGACTAGCAGAAACAACAAGTATAAATAAGCCATTGTATAGTTCAATTCGCTCTGCTGGATTACAACCTGGAACTGCAAAAAAACTGTGTCTTGGAACACAATGAAAATTCAAAGAAATCTGGAAGGGGATTCCATCTGATGGGTTAGATCCTCAAGTGTGTAAACTAGAATAACTCCACTGAAGACAATGGAGCTATACCTGTTTTCAGCAGTTCAGAATATGACTGAAGTATTCATTTTAAGAAATGCTACTTTTATCATAGATTATACAACTTTTGGCACATTGGTTTGCATCTTTATGAATACCTAAAAATAGATGGGCCAGATTTTCAGCCAGTGCAATTTAGAATAGCTCCTCAGGCTTCAATGGAGATCTATCAATTAACACTAGCTGATAATGCAGCCTTGAGGCTTTTGTTCTTTCCATTAATATATAAACAATAGTTCCTTATGTATGGTAAATATAAATGTTAATTGCATTCAAATTGACATTTGCACTTATTTTCATCCAGTTCAGTTTATAATTATCACAAGGTCTTCCCCTTCATCCAGGTCACTACAAGGCAGTAGCACCAGTGCCCATCGGATGTCTCCAGCAGGGTCCCATAATAACTGCTTTCCAGTGACTGACATATCAGCCCATTGGTTTTATAGATGCACAAATAATTAATGTCTTTCCAAGGCATTCCTTCACTCCAAGGTAGCATCAATACAAATTTGGATTCTTTTGAAGTATGTATGTGCTTGGAATTTTTTTCAGGACCCTCATGGCTCAATTTATTTATTAGCTTTCTTGTCTTTTGAAAGCTAAGTAGGACTTCTCCCCCTCTCCCACCTGATATCGCCAACCTCTAAATTGGGGAAGCACTTGGTCTTGATCCTGCAAGTCTTTTTGCAGCACACAGCAGAGTGCAAGACTGCAGTACAGCTATGACTAGAAGCCAACCTATAGGCACAAATAAATGTAAGTACAGGCACACAGTCCTCCACACCAAGCAGAGATAAGGTCCCTTGCTCTATAGAGCACAGAGTGAAAATGGAGCAGGCTGTTGGAGAGGAGGTGTGTCTGAGGTCACATATGATCACTGGGCTGCAAAAGAGTTTATCTACTTGCTTCCGTCTTAGGGCTCAATCCAAAATTTCTCCAGATTGAACTATTAGCCATGTAGCAGTGTTGGACAGCGGTTGTGCCGCCCGGTTGCGGCAGCCCGTCCGGTGGGCCCAACCGCTGGGGAAGGTCCTGTACTCTTCCTCAATATAAGGGGAACTAGCAACTAGTCCGTCCCTAGACCCGGCCCTCTGGCGGGGCGGGCGAGCAACGAGCCCTTCGCCCCGGCCCTCTGGCGGGGCGGGCG
>ML675624.1:52816014-52841946 GCA_007922155.1 Mesoclemmys tuberculata | reverse complement strand
CGGGCGAGCAACGAGCCCTTCGCCCCGGCCCTCTGGCGGGGCGGGCGCAACAATCAGTTTAAGGGCCCGGTCCCTTGGGCACGGGCAGGCAGGCAACAAAGCATTTCAGGTGCCCGGTCCCTAGGGCACGGGCAGGCAAGCAAACAGTCTAGAAGCCTGCTCCCCGGGCAGCAGGGCAGGCAAGCAAACAGTCTAGAAGCCCGCTCCCTGAGCAGCAGGGCAAGCTGACGGGCGTCTTCCGGTCGTCTGGCCGGCGGTTTGGCTCACTCCCTCCCTCTCTCCTACTCGCGGGGCAAGCGTGGGTAGAGGAGGGGGGAGGGGGACGCAGGCCCACCCGTCTCCACTGCGTCCCAGCCCAGGGCCCTACCAGTGGCACTGTCAGTACCACTGGTGCGGCGGGGATCCGGCCGCAACACGCCGCGGGGCCTGTGCCCCTTCTCTGGCCAGTAGGCCTGGCTGCCCCTGGGCCACTTCCTCCCCGTCCTCCCAGGAGCTGACCCCGAGCCACCCGGGGACGAGGTGCGCAGTCCACGGCTGGCTCACCCATCCATCGGCGTCCGGAGGCGGCAGCGGGGGCAAGTCCTCAGCGTCCGGCAGCTCCTCGAGATCCACGTGCTCGCTGGGGAACCTGGCCTCTGGCAGCTCCTCGAGGTCCGGTCCAGCTTCCAAGGGAGCAGCAGCCGGCAACTCCTCGGGCAGCTCCTCAAGGTCTGGCCCGGCCTCGGGCGGTTTGACCCACCAGGATGGGTCTGGTTCCTCAGGCCCGGCTGGGGTTGCAGGGTGGGGCAGCCACCCTTTAGGGCACGTCGGCCAGTCCCAGTCCCCAGCGGCTGGAGGGCCCACCCACTCCCGGTATGTGTCCCGGGACCGGCGGGGCTTCGGCCCGGGGCGGCAGACCTTCTCTTCCCCGGCCGGAGCCCAGGGCAGCAGGTCTGCTTCCCACTGCTGCCTCCCTCTTACTGAGCCCTGCGGCCTAGCTTTTATCCTTCCCCTTCCTGGGGAAGTCCCGCCTCCCGGGGCCGGATTGGCCGTCACCGGCGGGCCTATCCAGCCTGGCCTGCAGGGTTGACAGGCGGCCCGGCGTGCTGGCCCAATCCCGGCTTGTTGCTGGGCAGATTTACTGGGTGCCTCGCCCTGCTGGTCTACTGGTTGTGGCCCTCCCTCGGCTCCCAGTCCGGGGGCAGGCCGAGGTGCCCTTTTACAAGCAGTAGTAATTAATTGAAGTTCTGGTTTCTCTGAGCGCCATATATTTCTTATAAGCAAAACTTTCTGCACCTGGGCTGAAAGAACAAAAATAAAATATGCAGTACCTATGATAATAAGGGGGGTTAAGCTCCTAGTCCCATCTACCCTGCAGTCCCAGAAATTGTTTTCACAGCTAATTTTAAACTTCTGAGAGAACAGATGTCTCAGAGCTCCCATTTCCCCTTTTATAATATAACAAACAGCAAATTATTAGAGCATGGGGAATATACAACTGCCTCGCTGGTCTCTCTCTCCAGCAGAAGTCAGTCCAATAAAAAATATTACTTCACTGACCTTGTTCTTCTAATATATCTCATTAGCATTTCACAACCCAACCTGGAAATTGTTGCCATCTTCAGAACTTATGTACAGAAAATTATATTTATGTAAACTGGTGTGAAGTAAAAGTACCAAGAAAATATGAACATTCAATAGCTGTTTGCATCTGAAATATTTTAATGAATTAGCTTATTTTTATCACAACACAGTAAACTTTGGGAGCTTAACTCCATATATTTCATATTGATCACCTCAGCAACTAAAACTGGTTCTTCTCCCTCCTTCCTCTTTATCATCTTTTCATTCTCAACAGAAATGCACACTGTACAGTTATGAAATGTGAATACTGGCTGCACAATTTACAAATGGTCATTGATTTTAAAGCCATTGCAGCTTTCTAGTGGCCAGACTTTGTTACTACTTACCATCTGTTGAGTGGCTTTTCTGAATCAGCGATCTCAATTGAATTCCATGCTGACAGGCATCTCCCTCACAAATATCAGTAGCAAAACCTCCTGTTCACAGGCTCATTAGAGAAGCCACAGACAGCATTATTTCCTCACCTATCATGGTAGTCCTTTCAGATCATGGTGTGTGAATATTAGAGGGATACCCTGGAGAGATTTGTATTGCTGCTTCCCAGGTTGCATCCTATTTTATAAAAGAATATAAGAAACTTCAGGCACAGATTTATCATACCAGGAGTGCAGGGACTGAGGGATTAAGGGCCATAGGGGCTGGTTTGGCTGTACTCAACTTAAAGCATCTCTATAGACCTTTAGAGCAGTAGACAATTGACAATGTGCAGGTCCACCCCAACCATTCCTCCACCTGCCCCTGACAGCGCCTCTCTGCCCACAGCCTGACCAAGAATAGCCCTGGTCTTTTGCACTGGGAGTGCAGGAATGTCAGAGCCATCTCTTACTGTGCAAAGGTGTATTCTGTGCCATGATGAATTCCCTCTGCATGGAGTTTCCAGGGACATCCATCTGTCCATTTTCAGACGCTCTACATTCACAAAACTGAGTCCAAAAGTCCAAATTATGAAATATTCTGAATAAAAGTTAATGGTTTCCTAACATTGTCTTTATTTTTAAATGCTTCCTTAATAGAATATCAAAGAGCGTAATGTTGTAACATATTCCTCTAAAGGATTTCTAAAAGCTTTGGTTATGTGATTGTTGTGTGTCCCACAAGAGGAAGATAAATGTGTTTTCCAAGTTCATTTCACTGCCTCCATTCCCTTTCCAATTAGGCCATCTTTAAATTTGCATGAGGTCTATTTTTGTTGAGAAATGGAACCAGATAAACATACAGCTGTTCCTATTCAAATTAAATCCCAGGCATGCTTCCCTTATGAGCAGCCTACTGTTTGAACTGTTTTCTAAGATCTTAAAGAAAAAGAAATGGAGGCAGATTGGATCTAAATTGTAAAATATGAATAATTAGTCTATTGTTAACAAAGGCAACAATACCAAAGCATTTATGGTGTCTGCCTCAGTGACAGTATGTTCAGAATCTCACACCCCTGGCTACAGCATGTATTCTTTCTTCAGGGAAAACCTCCACTTCTGATATTATTGCAGCTAGAGCAGCTGGCCAAGGCAGCCCCCACACAACCACATATCATAAAGGGCTTTGTGTTTCCCTGTGTCTCTGGACACATACACCATGTAGAGTTCTAGATGACCTGAGAGAGGTTTGAAAGATACTACATGGACCAGATCTTCTGGCCAGTGTTACCGATTCAGCGGGAACCCTCTGAATGGACTTCCTCCTTTCATGTGCAGAAGGGAGTGAGTCCCTGTCAACGGTGGCTCTGTTTTTCTCCCCATTCCCTCACAGAATTTTACATACATCCTCCATATAGTGGAGGATCCACAGCTGGGGATAAGGTAGGCAGGAAAAAAGCTGTCTTATTTCTTCAATGGTCTCTTTCACTGGACATGAACATCAGAGATCCTGGTGGCAGCAGCATCTAGGAGAAGCCCTCCATGGACAGAGACCCCTTGCTGGCAATTGGCAGAGAGCAAGGGGTTACATAGGGTTTTACAAGCAGCCAGTAGGTCAGATATATGCATAACACTTCACCAAAGTGACATCTCCAAGAGCCAACAGACCACTGGTTGTCATAAGCATTGTGAAATGTACATATAGATTACATTTAAGGAGTTTGGAATTTAGACTGGAAATGATGTTATTAAGATCTTGGAGTTAAGGCAGGTCACTAGGAGGTGACATACCTTGGAAATGCTCCCATCAGGCAGGATGTAACAGACATCTATCTCCCTGTCTGGCCATTTTTGTACTGTAAGCCTCACAATGTAGGCCTATTTGCACACTTAGTTAGGGGCTAAAGAAGAGATTGTGAAATCTTTAACAGCGGTCCTCAACCAGGGTGTAGGAAGGTGCAGGGACCTTCCACAGCGGCTGGGCCCCAGGAAGGGCCGCCACCCCAAACACAGGCCAGCTGGGAGTTAAACACCTGGCTGTAGACCTGGTAGGACCCTTGGAGAGGAGCCTGGCCGGATTTCAGTACATCTTGGTCCTCGTCGACTATGCGACGCGCTTTCCCGAGGCCATCCCCCTGAGGTACGCCACCGCCAAGACCGTAGCCAGTGAGTTTGTGAAGGTCTACGCCCGGGTGGGACTCCCCCGTGAGCTGCTGACAGACCAGGGAACCAACTTCACCTCACGGCTGCTACGGGAGGTGTGTGCCATCCTGGGGATGCAGAAACTCCAGACCTCCGTGTACCACCCCCAAACCGATGGCTTGGTCGAGCGGTTCAACCGAACACTAAAACACATGCTCTGGAAGTTCTCGGCCAAAGATCTACGGCGGTGGGACCGGCTACTTCACCCTTTACTCCTGGCCATTCGGGAAGTGCCACAGGCCTCCACACAATTCTCCCCGTTCGAGCTGTTGTATGGCTGCCAACCTCTGGGGATCCTTGACCTAATGAAGGAGCACTGGGAGCAAGCCCCATCCCCCTCTCCAGGGATGCTCCAGTATGTCCTCGGGCTGCAGGAGAAGCTGCTTCAAGCTTGGGCCTTAGCCCAGGAGAACCTTCAGGAGGCCCAACAGACCCAGGCTCAGTCCTACAACCGGGGTGCACGAACCCGGTCCTTTGAGCCCGGAGACCGAGTCTTGGTCTTAATACCCTCCACGCAATCCAAACTGCTCACCCGATGGCGAGGGCCATACGAAGTCCTCCGGACACTGGGCCCAGTGAACTACGAGATTCGCCAACCCAACCGCCGCAAGAAAAAACAGGTATATCACATCAATTTATTGAAGCCTTGGCGGGAGCACGAGGGGATGCTGATTAACCCATACCCCCCGGACCCTGAACTGGGGCCCCTGCTACTGAAACAGGAAGAGCCAGGGGAACCCCAGCTCGGAAATACCCTGACCGGACCTCAGCTGCGGCAGGCCCGACATCTGCTTGAGGCTTTTCCCTCCACCTTCACCACAACTCCAGGGAAGACCGACCAGGCATATCACGTAATTGAGACCAGGCCCGGAGAAGTCGTGTGAACGGGCGCCCGCTCCCCACCCCGACACCTGCAGGCAGCAGTGGAGGAGGTTCAGGCCATGTTACACCTCGGGGTTATTGAACCCTCCAACAGCGAATGGTGGAGCCCAGTAGTGCTGGTGCCCAAGACGGATGGCACCCGCCGCTTCTGCATCGATTTCCAGCACGTCAATGAAATATCGAAATTCAATGCGTACCCCATGCCCCGCATCGATGAACTACTGGACCGCCTGGGGGAGGCTCGGTACTTCTCTACGCTGGACCTTACAAAAGAGTACTGGCAAATCCCACTGGAAGCCCAATCCCAGGAGAAGACAGCCTTTGCAACACCTAGCGGCATGTACCAATTCATCTGGATGCCTTTCGGGCTACATGGGGCCCCAGCGACATTCCAGAGGCTGATGGACAGGCCCTTGGCCCCCCACTTGAGGTACGCAGCAGCCTATCTCGATGACGTAGTCATCTACAGTCGCGATTGGGAAGACCACCTGGACCAGGTGGCCGCGGTACTCCGAACGCTAGGAGATGCCGGCTTGACTGCAAACCCCCGGAAATGCCACATAGGGTGGCAAGAGACTACTTATCTGGGCTATACCCTGAGGCAGGGGACCTTGAGGCCTCTTATCAGCAAGGTCCAAGCCTTGTGCGGGCACCCATGGCCGACCACAAAAAAGCAGGTACGACAGTTCCTGGGGCTGACTGGGTATTACCGGCGGTTCGTACTGAACTTTGCCAGCCTTGCCGCCCCCCTCACTGATACATTGCGGAAGGACCAGCCCCTTCGTATTAGCTGGACGCCAGAGCGGGACCTGGCCTTTGTGACGCTCAAAACGGCGCTGTGTCGGGAGCCCGTACTCCACAGCCCCGACTTTTCCCGCCCATTTATCGTCCAGACCAACGCCTCGGCTGTCGGATTGGGGGCCGTGCTGGCCCAGGTGTTCGACGTGGAGGAACATCCCATCCTCTATTTGAGCCGCCAATTGTTCCCCCGGGAAGAACGCTACGCCATGATAGAGAAAGAGGCACTGGCTGTAAAGTGGGCACTGGAGGCCTTACGCTATTATTTCTTGGGCAGCCCCTTTACGGTACTCACAGATCACGCACCCCTGAGATGGCTCCATCAAATGAAGGACAAGAACGCCCAGACAATGTGATGGTACCTCGCCTTGCAACCATTTACCTTTACCATCAGGCACCGGGCAGGGCGGGACCACACAAACGCGGATGCCTTGTCCCGAGTGGAACCGCTGGAACCGGCCAGGCCTGAAGACCGGGAGCTGGACTTGGGGGGGGGGCAGTGTAGGAAGGTGCAAGGACCTTCCACAGTGGCTGGGCCCCAGGAAGGGCCGCCGCCCCAAACACAGGCCAGCTGGGAGTTAAACACCCAGCCTGTCCGTCAACCCAGGAGGCAGACTGGGATAGGCCCAGCGGGCTGGCCAATCCCCTCCACGGAGAGCGGGACTTCCCCCTGGGGAGAAGGGGGTAAAAGGCAGGGCCCGCTGCTCAGTCAGAGGCAGACTGCCAGCGGGTACAGATGTACCTTCCTGCCGGCTGCAGCACCCGCCTGAGCCCAGCTGGGCCGAGGCCCAGCGTAGGACCTTCTCTGAACCGAAGAGCTGGGAGCGGCCCTACTGCCCAGGACCCGACGACTGGATCGGGCACCCAGACACCAGGGAGTGGGACGCGCCCCTGGACCCTCTGGGGTGAGAAACCCCTCCCGAAGCAGGTCTTGACCTGGACGAGCTTCCCACCGCAGAACCCTCGGAGGCGGGGTCTGACCTGGAGGAGCTGCCCGAAGCCGAAGCACCCCCAGAACCCTGCAACCTGGAGGAGATGCCCCTCGCCAAGGAGCTCCCCGACTTGCCGCCTGTCAATGAAGAAGGCCTGCTAAGCCTGCCCCGAGTGGTCTACCCAGCGGACCCGGAGGAAGGAGGTACCGGGGACTGGAGGGGAGGAAGTAGCCCAGGGGCAGCCCGGGTCGTGGCTGCGGCTGAAGGCTCACCGCCGTCGGCGTGTTGCGGTGGGACCCCGCCAGCACAGTGGCAACGCCTCTGCCACTATTAGGGCCCTGGGCTGGGATGCACTGGAGTCAGGTGGGCCTGCGTCCCCCTCCCCCTTTTTCCCTGGAGAACCCAGTGAATCCTCCTTCACCCCTGGCCTGCAACAGACTCCTTGCTTGCCCGCCCTGCCAAGGGCCGGGGCACATAGACTATGTGCGTGCGACTAATTCCCCGTTTGTCTCCGGAAGGTGCAGGGACCTTCCACAGCGGCTGGGCCCCAGGAAGGGCCACCGCGACCGGCGCGGTACACCCGCCGGCCTACACAGGGGTATGAATACCCTTCGGGTTATGCCGAGGTCTTCCAGGGGGTACACATCAACTCACCTAGATATTTGCCTAGTGTTACAACAGGCTATATAAAAACCACTAGCAAAGTCAGTACAAACTAAAATTTCATACAGACAATGACTTGTTTATACTGCTCTATATACTATGCACTGAATTATAAGTACGATATTTATATTCTAATTAATGTATTTTATAATTATATGGTGGAAATGAGCAACTTTTCTGCAATAGTATGCTGTGACACTTTTGTATTTTTATGTCTGATTTTGCAAGTTGTTTTTAAGTGAGGTGAAACTTGGGGGTATGCAAGACAAATCAGACTCCTGAAAGGGGTACAGCAGTCTGGAAAGATTGAAAGTCACTGATTTACAATACAGGAAATCTACAGGATAAAAAAAAAACAGAAGAGGGGGTGCCTTCTTTATGACAAAAGACAATGGACACAAGGTGGGTGAGGTAATATTTTTTATTGGACCAACTTCTGTTGGTGAGAGAGAAACAAGCTTTCAAGCTACATGAAGTTGGTTGCAGCCCATGAAAGCTTATGCCTTCAGAAATTTGTTAGTCTTTAAGGTGCTACAGGACTCTCATAATTTTCTCTCACCAACAGAGATTGGTCCATTAAAAAAAAATTACCTCACGCACCTTGTCTCGCTAATATCTTGGGACAAACAGGGCTACAACTACACTACATAAAGACAAGGTATCATTCTAGTACATCTTGGAGTGTAAGGAAACACTCTAAATCCATCAGCTGGGAGGCAAGCTGACAATGTGGTTGTCTCATGAAAGGAAGGTCACAGGATGCATCACACCCTCACAGCACAGTTCCAGTGGAGCTGTGCTGGCAGGGTGTCAGAACTAAGGCCAGGTCCTCTCTGTGGAACCCCAGGATCTGTTCCATATGAAGGCAAATGCTCTTGATAGAAAGATCCTAGGAAAACCCTGCAGAGTTTTCTGTCCCCCGAAGGTGCACTCCTGCAGTGATCTGGCCCTGGATTTTTCAGCTTTGAGACTGTCTGAAGTTCGCACAGATTTCATGGTATGGAAGTGTGCACCTTACGGTTCATCATAGGAACATAGTTGTGAAGAACTGAAATTAAACTCTGTACCAAGTATGATACATGCCACTAGCATAACACACAAAAGTATGACACATCCAGCACAAGAAAGCCCAGACACAAGGGATTTGAGATTCCATACAGTCTAACCATTCTCTTTCGATTACATTTGAAAGCATTTCTAACACAATGCATTTCAGTGCTTCAAACAGTATGCTAGAGTAGAATAGGCTGATTCGATTGATTCATATCACTTGGCTAGCGTGACAGGAAGTTGACCTAATTTGCCCCAGAATTTTGTGTCCTTAGAGGAAAATGTTTTTGTTTGTGATCCTGACCTTTTACAACAACATGGAAGTGTTGGGAGCCAGGCAAAATGTTTCCAACAGATACATTCTCAGCACAGCAACTGTACCCAGAGGGTGGAATTTCACTCTTATATCTATGTTTTACTACAGCTCTTTCTGCTTACACATTATTTTTGGCTTTTGACTCCATTCGTGAATGCAAGTACTGCCACTGATAATGAAACACCTGCATTTATAATGTAACCGAGGGGAACATAATCCAAAAGATGTACATTCAGTGGGACAGCAAAATTTGGGAAGAGTTAACGTGATGTGAAACAAACCAAGAATTGATGCTACAGCAAGAGAGACCTAGATGATATAGCAGGAAAAACGCCAGCACAATTTGGGGCTGTATACACTCAAAGCAGGACAGTGATGATGTCTTTGTTTATTAAAATATTAATGAGCGATATCAGAACCGAGGGTTTTGGAGAGAAGGGTGACCTGAACAGAATTACTAAAGAGGTGATGTAGGTCACAGATGCTGGTGGGTACTGAAATATCACCTCAGACAGCTTTAGCTATTACTTCTATACTGAGCACTCACAGATCAACCTCTCCTATTCTCCTTACCTGGTATTTTCCCTGCACATATCTCCCTAGGTTTGGAATGCCCTCTCCGGACTAGTTCAGCTAATTACTGCCCCTTCCCATCATGCCTCTGCTTGTGCATCTTTTAGCATATAAACTTTCCAGGTCAGGGGCCATCTTCATTTTGTGACATGCAAAGCACTGAACTCCTTGTCAGCAGGTAAACTATTAATGAACAGTAATAATCCAGTATGTCAGGCTTTCTCCAACAAATTGTCTTGAATGGATGTCTGCAGCCCAAACTCAACATGGCCAAAACTGAGCTCTTTATTTTTCCTTCCACATCTTCTCCACTTCCGTCAGTCTCCATTGCTACTTACAATTGTCCCTCATCCCTGCAGCCTGATGGTCATCTTTAATGCCTCCCCATTCATCTATTCTGTTAAAAAGATATTAAAAATCTGATGCTTACTTTTTGTCCAGTGGCTCATAACACTCATCAACGCCATAGTCAACTCTTGCCAAACTTCTTCCTTTCTGGAACCATTGAAATCCACATTGCTTCCCTCCAGTCTCTTCAAGATGTAGGTGTTAAAATAATGTCTCTCACCTCCTTGTTCAGACTATGTCAATCCCTTCTTCAAATCCCTCGACTGGCTTCTTCTCAAATATTTTTCAGGCTCAAACTTCTTGTCATTAAGGCTCTCCATCCCAAATTATATCTTGGACCATGTTTCTTATCTTATCTACCCTCAAGCCCTTCATAGCCAATGATGCTACTCTAAATGCCAATTTGTTTGCTTCCCTCCCCACTTTTTTCCATACATTTCTCCATACAGCCCACTCTGCATGCAAAAACCTTCTCATTTCAGGAATCAGTCCCCCCACTCTCTCCTCATGCAAATTCCTCCTGAGACATACTTTTTATTGAGTTCCAATATTTAAGATGAGAGGGTCCAAAAAAGGAGAGACATCACTCCACCCCTTGGTACTTATCCTGCTGTGCCAGTAACAAATTGCCCCCCAACACCTCCATTCTGACAAAGTTCCTAGTCATTTCTGATTGTTTTTCAGCTTCTCATAAAATCACCTCTGTATCTTCTAGCCTTCCATGCATGGTATGTCCTTCCTCAGCTCAGTTGAAAAGTCAGTACTCTATCCACAAGCTCTTAAAGAGCTTCTTCAGCCATGCTGCTTATACAGATTCAAGCTGACTTGCTTATCCATTAAAAATTGCCCATTTTCACAGCCCTTCCCCTAATCGTTGTACCCCTTTCCTCTATCTACTTGTCTGTCCTTAGCCTGTAAGTTGGACAGTCTCATCTCTGAACATCTTGATTGCTGGGAAAGAGGTTAATAACGCCGAGGAAGACAATGTGTATCCACATCTACCACTGTGTTTTGTCTTACCTGGAAATGGTCTATATTGTAGGCTCAGACTGGAGATTCATTGTTAATGTCCATTAAAGAGCCAGGGACATTGTTAGTGCTTAAAAAATAAGAAATAAAACAAGACAAGACCAAGTTTGTTTCCCCAGATGAATATTTAAGCATTTTGCTAACTTAGGCTCTAGCATCCTCCAAAAGGACTAAGCTGAGCAAATATACTTCATCTACAAAAAGAGGTGGAGAGAGAGCTGATTGTGGAAATGGACCAGGTGATTTAACTTTAATACAGCACCAAGTAAAATGTTACAACAAATGATGAGCGGGTAATAACGATCAAAAGATAGACCATTAGATCACAATAGTTAGGAAATGACTATTTGTTCTGCTAATTGACAGGGGTTGATAGAAAGGACACAGACACCAGCAGAAAGAACAAGGTTGCTTTACTATCTCTTCTAAATATTACAGAAAATGAAATGATATATATACATAACGGAATAAACTTATTATACTATAATTCTAAGCAATAGAAAGAATAAGTAAGGTAATGCACCTGATCATTACTACATAAGATCAACTATAGTGATTAAGAAAGATACATCACCAATTGCCCTATTAATACATTACCATCATCCAGATCCACAGTCGTTGGGGAGCCCTGGTTGCAGCGAGGATTTGGAGAGCCTGTCCCAGCAATTGGGAAGTCCTACGTGGTGCATCCACCCGTAGGTGAGGTCTCCAAAGTCGCTACAAGCGAGTCCAGCTTTTATAGAGTGAAAAAACAGGTGTACGTGACTATGTGCAGATCACCTTGATGGATATCTGGTTCTCATGCAGGGGGCTGTGATGGAAACTTGGCCAGGGCTCCCATCCCAGACCTGCACGTTCCTTTCTTATCTTTTTAGGGCTTCAATAGCAAACAGAAACTTCTTACAAAGACAGAAACTTCTTACAAAGGGAAAGACAGAAACTTCTTACTTCAGCAACAAAGGGAAAGACCCCTTTCATATGTTAAAACACTCTGCCAGCAGAGGGAGAGGCTCCTTTCATGTGTTATACATAGTAACTTATCATTATAAATTGATACATTTGGAGTGAACAAGCATATACAATAGTAACCTTTATGATACAAAGATTCATTAACATAAACAAATGTAACTCCCACCGCACAGAGGCCGATCCAACTAGATACATATAATCCTTTCATATCACTATTAGACCATGTGGTCTTTCACTCTTCTGGTATCTATCAGTGGATATCACTGCCTACAAAGTTATATCTTTGCTACTTGTTTGAACTGTAAATACACAGCCCACTCCCACAACCAACACTACAGCAAGCCTAGTATCTGCAATTCAGAACACATTTGTTTGCTGCAGTGAACTGAGATTTTGCTAGCATTGCACTACTTAAGAGAAGAAAATCTAATTGGCTACTGAATTGACAGTTTCCGGCCCCTCTTTTAAAATGGGAAGTGCTATTGTATTTCTTAGCTACTGGACTTTAATTTTAATAACAATACAGCCTTTTCTGGCTGCTTCCTTTTCTGCTTTTCATTGCTAGCTCTCTGAGAATGGCATAATTAATACTAATTAGAACCTTCTATCCTGTTTAATCCCAGCCAGAATAATTACAGTGTCAATTAATTCTGTCCTCCTACCAGCTTTCTGAAGCTATATACAAGTGACTGCCCCATGAGCACATTTGTACTCTTTCTTGGATAGACTGCACATTATGAAGTATAAAGGATAATCTAGTCCAGCAAGTGGGTTCAAAGGAAAGGTTTTTATCAAATTTTTATCATAGGCTGACTTCAGAAGATTTGCTGTGACTAAATTTTTAGTTTAATCCTGATTGAATGTAATAGCTAATATGCTAATAGCTCAGCACCTCCAGCTTTTAGCACACACTAGCAGCTGAGATCCATTTAATGCCTCAGTGGGAGGTGTTCTCATGCATCACATAAAACTTTAGGGCTAAAAGAAAGAGTACCATAACTGGACTGCAATTCAGTAGCACTACACATCACCTTTCTTCACAGAAATAGTTTCTGAATGTTTTCCCCAGTCCTAAAACAATCATTTGAACAGTGTATCAGAACAAATACAAACAAGGTTTCCATGCTCAGAAACCAGTATCACGTAGTAGATACTAATTTGCTATTATCTGTATGCATAGCAGATTTTAGATGTGAAGAAATACACTTCTGTTTCTACAGCTCTTGGACCATTTTAAAATTGTTTTCCATTTTGTAGGGGGGGTAACGGATTAAATCCATGAATGTGATCCAATTTTCAGTGGTATAACTCAGAAGGACTCCACTTAAGTCAACTGAACTACATCAGTGTGAAGTTGATACAAGATCAGAATCAGGCTTTGTTTTCCATTCACATTCAGGTGTAGTATATTTAATTCTTTCTCATCTACTCTCCAGGTACCGATTGCTCTAGGCTGACCAGACGTCTCCAATTTCTAGGGACAGTCCCCAGTTTAGGTACTCTGTCCCTGGCAATAACCTGTCCCCGGAAATGTTCCCAGTTGGCTTTGTCACCAAACAGTGGTTAAAAAATGCAGCAAAATTGTAATAAATAAATGTGACACAAGTAATAAAATATAACCTCTGCACTATACTTCAGATTTTACTCACATTGAAATCATAGAAATATGAATATGGCATAAATGCTGTATATAATTAGCTTGCTTGATTATATCTGGTCTATCTCTCTACACATTGCTGTAACTATGGCTACAAGGTTGTCACATGCTAAGGTCAGTGTGACTGCACATGTGGTGTCAATGACGATTGCAGAAGTGCTATGGCATTGTCCAAGAAACGTAAGTGTTACTTCAATGACCAACTACAAAAAGATATTTCTTTCTTGCAACCAACTGCAAAAGAAACATCTGTTTTATGTACAATGGTACTCACCACTTCCAGCAGAGGCAGGACCTGCCCTAACTGCCAGCACCGGTTCAAGTTCTGCAACTTCATTTTCCGTGGAGTTGAGCCAACACAGAATTAATGTGACCGTGCTATACAAGAGGTGACTTTTGCTTATCACACCATTCATCACAACCATAGTTTAAGATCAATGGACTGTACTTCAACTTTAAATAGAAAATTCTACAATCCCAAATTTAGTTGTGCGAGGACGAAGTGTGATGCAATTGTCACAAATGTATTCACACCTTGGCCAACAGGTAAATTGAAACATGATCTGGACAATGTTGACTTTGTATCACTTTCAGTTGATGCATCAAACCATGGACATGTAAAATTGCTGCCTATCTTCATTTATTACTTCAAGGTATATGATGGGAGCATGTCAGTAGAGACAAAGCTACTTGATTTTGTTGAACTAAAAGGTGAAACCGCTGAATTTATTGCAGTGGAGATACTTGCTGTTATAGAAAAGTTTCATCTGGAAAATAAGGTTGTGGCTTTCTCTGCCGATAATACAAACACAAACTTCGGCAGGCTACACAGACAAGGGAGGGAAAATGTGTACACCTGAAAAAGCTAGCTGAAGTGATGCTGTCTGCCAGGCAGCAATGCACCTGTTGAAAGTGTTCTCACTGATGAATGACATGTGGATGGCAGAGAAATCGAGATTCAATGTACAAATTGTGACAGCCATTCTTGTTGTGAAAACAAACTTAAAACTGTCCTGTCTAGAATTTGTGGGAAAACTCACCAAAACAACGATATTCTCAAGCAGATACATTCATCAGAGAAATACTCTAATTAGTGCAAGCCTACCATTTTATTGTCAGCCTTAAGGATAATACTGGTAAGTACTTTTTCTGTGTTTATGGATTGAATTTCAGAAATATGATGTATTTAAGTTAGCTACAGCTATGCATAAAAATGTGTTCATAACATGTTTTTATGTAACATTTATTTCTCAGAAGCAGTAAGTACCCCATAATCCCTCCTCCCTTCATCTGCCCCTAAAAATATGTCCCTGGATATCATTCCAAAAATCTGTTCAGCCTATTGATCTCTTTCCTTTACTGTCAGTGTAGTATTTGGGGTGGAGGTGGGTTGATGGGCCCTTCAGAGGGGAGAAAAAAAAAAAAAGAAGGTAAAACTGGGTTTTCAAAGCCAATGAGAGATAAATGCCCAGGTCCCATTGTAAAAAGAAGTCTTTAGGTGCTACTGTAATACAAACAAACAACAATTGTAAAGAATTCCAATGACTCTCATAGGCTGTAAAGATAAGCACTGGTCACATGACATCTTTGAAGGAGGATGGGTGTTAATGGGCCACTTCACCTAAAATGGTCCCTTAGAACATGTGCTAACTAATTCTGCTAAACTATCTGTTCCATCCTGTATTTAGCTGTGACACTGAGTATCTTTCCCAGACCAGAAGAAGAACCCTGTGTAGCTCAAAATCTTGTCTCTCTCACCAAGGTCTTGTCTATACTAGCACTTATGCCAGTAAACCTTTTATTGGTCGGGGATGTGAAAAAAAAACACAACCCTGAGAGACGTAAATTTTGCCAGCATAAGCACTTGCGTGGACAGCACCATGTAAGCAGGAGACTCTCTCCTGCCGACATAGCTATCACCACTCATTTAGGTGGTTTTATTATGTCAGCAGGAGAGCTTTCTCCTGTCAACATAACGTGGCTACACAAGCACTCTTTCAGTGGCACAGCTGTACCATTACAGCTGTACTGCTGTAAGTTTTACATGTAGACTAGCCCCAAGAGAAGTTGGTCCAATAAAGGATATTACTTTCCCCCACTGTGTCTCATTATTTAAAGAGTCAGTCAATTACCCACATGTGCAAGATAGTATGGATTTATTCAACTGATCCACAGATTTGGCTAATGGGTCTGCCTTTGCAATTTTTTAGTAGAACTAATAAAAAAAACTTAAAATTTTGAGTCAGAATTTTCAAAGGAGCCTCAATTGTTAATTGCCCAACATTAGCACGAGAGGAAAAAATTTTTATGTCGACTGTTCCAGAGGCTTGAAAGTTTTCACTAACCAAATATTTCAGAAGCCTTTTGACTGTAAAATCTATTTTTCCTGTGGCTTTGCAGTTCACCATGTGTACAATAACAAGGATAACATAATTATCTTTGTCTTTTGGTTTCTCTCTGAATGGCTGGAGCAGAGTTGAAGGTGTGGTCAAATTTGTTAAAAAGCCTTCTTATTAAACAAAACCACCATGTGGTCTGTAAAATAGAACTGAGTTACATGCAGAACCAATTAGATCAATTTTCTGCAATTTGTCTATAGTTGTGTTGACGTATTCCTCCATTGTCTGATAGGATCTTAGTAATTTGGCTTTGACAATGCCCAGAAGCCACTGCCCATCAGGATTTTGCATGCATGCTCCCTTTCCTTCCTAAAGAGATTCAGGTTTTAGTATTCCTATGTAATAATTGAACTAACAAACTTGTTCTTCAATTTTTTTGTACTCCTGTGAGGCCTAAACAGCAAATCTCTATCTCTGCACTTGAATGTGTCCCAGTGATGATCTTTCTTTGTGGAATCACAGTTTTTACCTCTATAAATCAGATCATCCATAACAATTAGCTCATTAAACAGCCAGTCTTCTGTGACTTAATAGTTTCCAGCAATGTGGATACCCAAGGACCTTGCTAAATTGCAATTCTTATTTCTGTCAATATTGTGTTTGATGAAGTAAACTGGACTCCTGCTTATTGTTATTCCTGCTGGAAATGACCTGCATAAGGTTTCTTTTTCCTAATATGTGCTTAGTCACACTGTTACGTGCTTCCATTATTATTTGTATTTTGGTAGCACTTATTGGCCCTAGCCAAAATTGGTGTCCATTGTGCTAGGTGCAGTAGAAACATAGACACTAAGAAATAGCTTTGAGGGCAGGGTCTTACAATCACAATAGACAAATGAAGTAGTGTTCCCATTTTACAGATTGGGAACTGAGGCACAGAGAGATTAAGGACCCTGGCCAAGATGACACAGGCAATCTGTGCCAGAGGTCACAAATGAATTCAGATTTCCTGAATTCTAGTCCATTACCTTGACTACAAAGACTGTGTACCTTGTAACTTTGCTCTTCTGTCACAAAGACTGTGATGGTAAAACCATCAATGCCTTCAAAAACTTTGGTGAGAGTCCACCTTAACTTTTCCTCCGATACCCACATTAATGGGAGTACTCACAGCTAAAGTGTTGCACACATCTCTTGATCTGTCTGTGCATGGTTCATTTCTGTGGGTGTCAGAAATTTAAACAACTTGGATATATTCCCCTCTTGAAGTAACGCAGCCTCACGTTCTTACTTGGGTGCCTCAACCTGAACTGCTACCTTTGTATTTATATCATGTTATGCCAATATGCCTTTAGTGGCAATTAGGTTGCTTCTTCCAGTGAGGGCAGATTCATGCTGGAAATGCCACTGAAAGAGTGTTTCTTCTGGAGATCTTTTTAGTGCCAACACTACTTCAAGGTGTCCTAAATTTAGGAGGGTGAATCATTTCCCTGATATCCTCTCTGACTCCGCACAATGCTCTGCTGATCTCCTCTCTGTGCTACTTTTAGCAAAGTTGACTTTGTATAAGAAAACTTACTTTCTTTTTAGCTGTAAACGAGGATTGCAGCTGAAGTGGTACACATATCGGGATTCCATGCATCTAGGAATAGAAATGCCAATGAGCTACAGTTTAATGCTGTTAATTCTTTAGTTGTTTTGACCATAAAAGCTAGAAGCCCTTCAGATTTTTTTGGAATAGCTCTTCCTTTGGAATTTCCATTCACCATAACTAAAGACACAGGGCCAGATTAGTGGTATAAATCAATGTGCCACCATTGATTTCAGTGAAACTACATTAATTTATACCAGTTAAGAATCTGAACTGTATGCACTAGCTTTACCTAGAGATCCTTTATAAGAGAATTAGCATACATTATAACAGAGTATGCTGACAACAGGGGGGAAACTAGAAAGAGGGTCAATGTTCATAATGCAATCATGTAAGTGAATGGATTAAATAGGTCTGATGTGATCACTGAAATGTGCAAGATATTTTCCCTGGGTAGTTTTCTTTCATTTTTCTCAGCAAAATTGCCTCATCCATACAGATGGGGGAGTTTCCAGGCGTGATATTCTTAAATGTGTTCTTAATTCAGTTCTTTAAGTATATTCTATTTATATTTCTCTCTCTTAGGCCTAATCCTACTTCAATTGACATCCAAAGAAAAATTCTTCCTTGGATGTAACTCTATTGTCTTCAACACTCACACCCACTGATGATTTTCACACACTGACACTCAAGCAGGAGTAGGGTCCACCTTTTTACGGTGGCAGTACACTAAAGGACTAAGGGTAAAATTGTTGAGTGCTTAAGTGACTTAAGAACCTAAATCCCATTTTCAAAATGGATAAAGGAAGTCAAGTTTCATTGGAAATCGATGAGACTGAAAAGCCTAAGTCAGTTTTGAAAATGGGACTTAACCACTTTGAGATTTTACCATATATGCTTGGTTAGTCATTTCTGTGAAGGTATAATACAGAGAATATTGACATGTGAAGAGAAAAATGCACTGAGTATCAATATTTGTATATGATAAAGTTTAAAGGTAAATGAAAACGTTTACATTTGTCCATTGACAATACAGTGTTGTTGTTTTTCTAGATCAAGAGAATTTCAACTGCTCTACAGGGATATGAAGTAACTAGCTTTGGTATAATTTAATTTTTATATATGCAATTTCAGCAGATAATATCAATGTTTATTTTTAAGCTTTTTTCCATTTTTCTATATTTAAGTTTTTACAGTTTTAAAAATACTAGATGTTGAGATTGAAGAAGCTGTCAAAACAGAAATTGTCAACATCACATGTCAAAATAGACAGTTAATATCCTTAAATCAAACTCTAATATGTTCTCAAGCAGCATTTTTCTCACTTTGCCTAGCTGTAAATTTAGATTATTATAGATGGAAATTGTTTCATCATTTTTGTGTGTACAGTGAACTTGACATCAACCAACACTTACCGGTAAAAAGACTAAGTCTAGAAATAACCTTCAACTAGATCAATACTTTTATATGTGCTGACAGCAGTGCTCTCCAGAATGAAATATGCCTTAATACTATGGGGGGGGGAATCCTATAGGTGTGACTAGTGACAAAAGAATCATAAAATACTAGAGTTGGAAGGTATCTCAGGAGGTCATCTAGTCCAACCCCCTGCTCAAAGCAGGACTATCCTCGGCTAAATCATCCCAGTGAGGGTTTTGTCAAGAAGCAAGAAAAAAAGTGAAACCCCTCACTAGAACAATGTAAGTTTTACTATTTTTGAGACAATCTTGCAGAGCCGAGAAAGGAGATTTTACAGAAGAAATCTGGAAGCAGTCTTGAATGCAGACCTCACAGTTATCCCTACCTGCTTAGGTTAATGTAGTATACTCTCCCTGCAAAGGACCCTCTGTTGCTGCCCAAGGCAGCTGATGAAAGGCAGGTCACTGTAGGTCTAGAGCAGTTTTGCCAGTCTTTGCAATGTCTCCCTGTTTGCTTCTATATACAAATCCCAGGGTTGGTAAAAGAGCACTGTAAGTTCCTGGGCTGTGCACCAGGATGCCATGCCAGAATCTGGCTTAGCTCATATCTTAGCACATAATTTATTAGTTACACAGAAAAACAGCATAATACCACATTTACATTATAGTAGTTTATGTGTCCCACTTTGGCTACAGCTTTCCTCAGCTCTCTCAGCCCTTCTGAGCCCTGCTCCCCAGTAGCCTACCTACACATTCCCTAACCACTGGATTCTTTCCCCTGTTCCAGGGTCTCCCACAGGAACCTACCTGTTTCTTGCAGCTCTCTAACCCATCTGAGTTCTTGCTGGCCCATTATAAGGACCAGGTGTGCTTTAGGATATCATGGGACTCCCCCCTCCACGCCTCCCAGTCTCATAGCTGCAGGTGAGAAGCATCTAATTAGTCACAGGTGGGGCTAGGCCCATCTCCCTTAAAAGAAGCAAGTCATCCTGTGACAGGTGCTATACAGTCTTTAAAATAAACAAGAATTTCTGTGACTAGAGACTTTTATTTAAAAAAAAAAAACCACTCCAATAATGAGTACTTTTCTTAACCAGATCCAGTTCTAGCTATGTGACATCTTGGCCCACCAAGCATAGAAGTCACCTTTTTCTCCCCTTTTGTTTCCATGTACCAGGAAATGGCTGGGAATCCTTCCCTGTTCACATCAATCTTCCCCTCTGCTTAGAAGCTGCCAGAAAGGGCTTACCTTACCACCTGTCTTCTTTCTGCGTTCCCTTGGTATAACCAATGGCCATTTATCTGTCTGTGGAAAAGCAGGGGTTGTGGTCTTCTTCATCATTCCTACTGCACCTGGAGGCTTCCTTCTCAGGTCACTGAAAGGTGCCATCAAATATTTTCAGGGAATGAGCCATAAGGCAGGAATCCTGTCCAGTCCTAGATCTTCTGGGAAAGGGTCATGAAGTGTCCTGACACTCCCACAGCTGAGCTGGAGAAGGAAACTCTCTCTCTCTCCAACTATAGCAACCTCTCTGGTAGGTGGCACCCCATAACTCTGAGGGGTTGCAATGCAAGAGCGTGCTAGGTGGTGGAGCCTCTGATTCCAGTTGTGCTATTCCCTGATTCCTATTGTGCTTTAGCCACTCGAGGCCTTATAAAGTGCTATCTAACCCCTGGGATTAGTGCAAAATCTACAGCTGAAGGGGAGAAAAGGTGACCCAGGGACCAATGGTTCCTACTGGCAGAGGGCACAGAGGGCGCAAAGGTTTTTACAGTGGGCCCTTAAGTTGGATATATGCATAATAGTTCACTAAAGGAGTCATGTGAGGTCTGTACCGAGAGCCAGTAACCCATTGGTCATCATAATCATTGTGCAATGTATGTACAGATAATATTTAAGGAGTTATGTATTTATAATAAAAAATATGTTCTTGAGGTCATTGAGGCATACCTCAGAAATGTTGCTTTCAGGCAGGAGACGCCTATCTCCCTCTCTGGTTTTTGTGTATTGTATGTCTCACAGTGTATGCCTATTTGCATTCTGAGCCACAAGCAAAAGACGAGTTTGTGAAAACCACAGGAGTGGAAATCTACAGGAATAAACAACATCAGGGGCGTGTCCTGTTTATGAATAATGACAAAGGATTGTTCTGCTACATCTTGAACACACTGTATCCTTCATCTGGGAGGCAGACTGACAAGAGACCTGCCTTACCAAAGGAGAATCATAGCCAGCCTAGCTGCAAAGCACTGCAGGAGTTTTAGGAGAGTAATACCATACATGGGTACCTTGTGAATTAAGTCTAGGGTCTAGAATGCATGTTATGATTTTATTTTGCATGTAACTATTTGTTTCCAATACTTCTTCTTTCTTTAATCTCTCTGCTTTGTTAAATAAACCTGCTTTCTCTTTAAACCTATCCAAGTGCTGGGAGTGAAGCAGGGCCTTGATCTCACGTGGAACTGGTAAGCTGATGTGTACAGTTGCTTTGGAAGCACTGAAGCTGTCAGTGTCCAATAGAGCAGCAGCTGGACACTCTAGGGAGACACTCAAAGGGTTCAAGGGCTGGGGTGTGCCGATCACTAGTCAGCAGAGTAACAGCAAGGCCTAGCGGGAGGGCTTGTGCTGCCCATGACTGGTGGAATTGAGGAGCTGACCCCTGGCAGGCACAGACCAGGCCTCCTCATGTTAAAGGCATGTGGGAGTGAGGTGGTTCACAACCCTGGGGACCACCAGGAAGCATCACAGAGGGCTTCATCCTCCCTTTCCCTTAAGAAGGAGACTTCTTGATACTATTAGAAGATCCTTGGGCTGGGGGACCTCTGGCTCTGGTTAGAAACACCTGTCCCCAAAGTTGCAGCTGATCAGCATCATTCCCTGAGGACTGTGAGAAAGGAGGGACACAAGTTCCCAGGAAGCAGAAACCCACCTTTCCTTCCCCCTCCTCACCCCCCACAGACACACTCCCAGCACCTGAAAATATGAATGATGTGTCGGGTAGTCTCAGGGCTTTGTGTGAGAGGAAGATAGTGGCTGTTGATAGGAAAGGAGGGTAATCAGTTATCTGGGGGATGAAATGTTACAGATTTCCTTCCCTAAACTTCACACAACAGTGGACCTCAAACCAAAGTCATTATGAACAGGTTGAAGGTTTACCATGAACAATGAGCACAGCTTTAGTAATTGCTAGCTGAGAATCAGTCCCTCTGTGCCTCTCCTCACACCCAAATAACAAATCATTGGTACACCTTCCCTTCCTCTTTCAAGGCCACTAACGTACACAGGGCCAGCCATTAACATACTACCCTGCGGGGCTTCCACCATGCTTGTTTGCCGTGCTTTCCCAAAAGTGCATGGGATCTGCAAGACATGAAAGTGAGGCTTCACTTTTTGTCCAACTGAGTCATCATTCAGACAGGTTGGTGCACTTTTCCAGTTTTCAGACAAATGTTTGTCTGTTCAAGGTACAACTGCATTTTGAGGTTTTCAGATCTTGTTGAAATTTTCATAGCCAATTTTTTGGCCAATATTTGTAACATAAAGCTTTAATGGTTGGCATGTTTGAGATTCCTTAATTTTCAGTTTATAGCACATGCTTTTTCAGCAATGTGCACTTGTGTGTTGTGGTTATCAAAGACAGAATTGCCTCATTCGCTGAAGGCTATCCTTATCAATTTTTCCACAGTGTAACATTGTGCTTTGATACTTAATATTGCTACAAGACAACTGGCAACCATTACACATCATTCTGTTGATAATGCAAGGGTCAATTATTAATGGATTTTAATTGGCTAGTAATCCAGTAATTCAAACTGTGAAATTGTGTTTTCTGTCTGTGTAATTGTTATTGGATATGATGAGACAAGACTTGTGGATATATTAAAATAGACAGATACGGACAAGTAACTGTATAGATTGTCACAAGACTCTTCACTAAACAGATTATTTACAAGACTATCTAAGCTATTGAAATGAACCTTAGAAGATGGAAATAGAAAAAGAACTGGATGGCCCAGTAGTTTATCTTCCTGCCAATACAGGATTATTCATGCATTACAAATGGTGCTCAGATGCAAACAGGCAACTCTACTGACCCAATACCTTCAAAGAACAAGCATTCACACTGCTAACATTCCATATGTCAGAATAGTAAGAATAATTTACTTTAGTTTGCTTTTCCATAGCTGCAGCAAAATGAGAACAAAGGGATGAGAAAGGACTTTCCTAGGCATAGATCTTTCCCTAAGTATGAGCACTTATTCAAAAAGAACTTTTTTCCTTTCATTCCAGTTATTGTCAGGGAAATATTTTACATTATCCTGTCAAATCCTGTGTATGCAATAACAACAGCATTATTTGTTTTAACATATCCTTGGTCATTATCGTTATGTTCAATGAATTCCTTTTTTAGCCAGCAGGGTCTTTCCTATCTGCGTTATCACAACTGCAGCAAGGTGATCACTGCAAAAATCTTTTCTGTAGATATTCATTCAGATTTTTTAAATGTAGACTTTGCTTATACCTGAAACAGGGTGCCACGACCTGGGATATTGCCCACAGATGCAGAGCTGATTCAAAACAATTGGCATGAATACAAAGGTATAAAAGTGCTTGAGTGTCTCTGAGGCAGAGGTAACTAGGAGCAGGAACAGAAGTGTCCTGCTGGGAGAAACCCTTGAGACAATCACAATCAAGAAGCTTTGGTTCAGGTTTGTGTCTTGTTAGTTGATTTAACAATAAAGGAACCCCTGGAAATAGAGGTAAATTTGAACCATATCCATTGTGTAGGCTTGTAATCTAATAGCAACAAAATAGGAATGTCACTTGTATACCGCACCTATTTTGTGTTTCCTCTCCATAGATATTCTAGCACGTGTTTACCAGCAATACTGTTCACAGAACCAGTACATTTTAAGTGTGCATTAAAGAGCTATCATGAACAAATGTCTCAGCACATTCTTCCATGTGTCACCTGATTCTTTGAAATCTTTCCAAGTACAAAATCCATTCTGCAAACCACCAACCTCTTTCAATTAGTCCTATAGACTCATTTTTCCAGGTCTGCCTTTAAAAAATGTGCGGCTCAAGCGCAGACATACACATTTAAACTACCAAGGTGTATGTATGTCTAAAGTGAGTAAGGTTTTCAGAGTAGGAACTTGCAGTGTTTTATGTTAGCCCATGTGCTATAAAATTAAAGAATAATAAAATGTTTGTGTGTCTGCAATTGCAAGTATTTATAGAAACACACACATCCCTAATTCTAAGAGTTATAACCAACCATGTAGGTAAAAAAGACATACCCATGGACACTACAGTATGTGTACGGTCAAAACAATCAGCATTTCCAATCTCTAATATCAGATATCTACAAGGATGTGTTTGTAAAGGACCTACAGATTAAAATTATTCCAAAAGTATTTGGCTAATAAAGTCAAATAAGTACATTTAATAAAATCATTATCTGTTCTCGGACAATTCACAAGGAGAAGGGAAGTTAAACTGAAGGTTGTGATTCAGCAAGATAGTTAAGCACATGCCTAACTTTAAGTATATAATTAGTCCCACTGATATAACAGTCCAAATAAGTTTAATTATTCATCCAATTTTAAATCAAGAATGTCCTCTTTATCTTTTAAAGTCCTGTTGGGATTTCTTCTTGTGTAAGGACTCCTCCCATATATTGAGTCATAGTCATTCTGAACTTGAAAAATTAGTTACAGCAACATATTATGAACAGTTTTCTTTAAACTTCAATATACAACATTTCTTATGCATAGCAATTCTGGCCTCTGTCTTCTCCTCCCCTGACCCAGGTGTGGAGAGGAGTAACATAGTGTATACCCCATCCTTGTACCTTGTATCTTGGGTATAAGATACCTTGATTATGGGCACAAGGGCATCCTCTAGATGTTGCCCTAGATGTTGTGCCCTCTGGATGTTGCTCTAGATGTTGTACACTCTAGATGTTGCCCTAGATCAAGGTACAAGGCCCTCTAGATGTTGCCATAATACAAATAAATAACAAACACCAGCAGTAGGGGAAATAATCTCAACTAAATAGAACAATGGTTATTATATTGTCCTTTATAAATTAGTAGCTATGTGTCTAGGTGCTATAAATAAATCCCATTTATTAAATGTAATAAATGTTTTGGCATGGTCTAGCATACAATTTCACAGAAAGAAGAGATGCAGTGGAGGTTAGCGACCAACATAGTGCATGGTAGCACTAGTACCAGTTTAAAACTAAGAGATGTGTCATGCTAACATCACTGATGTTGCAGATTGCACATTTAGTACAAGGACAGATGTTGCATAACAGTGCTCCTGGCAACACAGGCAGTGGAATCTATATCAGATCCCTATAGTCTACTGCCAGCATGAGAGCAAAATCAGCAGAAAATAAGAAATTGTCAGACAGCTCCTGCCACAGTCCACATCACACAAACATAAATGTTGCCTGATGTCAGGCTGTATCACTTGTGTAAGAAGGATTAGCACTACTGTGTAAGATGAAACTGCTTTGATCGATATGTTACTCTTATCAAGCCTGATTTAAAGCTCATTGAAGTCTGTGACAGTCTTTCCTTTGACTTCAGTGAGCTATGGATCAGGCCCATAATGTTGCAAGATGGCTTATGGCCACAAAGCAGTCGAAACTAAAAGAGGAATTTCACTGTCTTCTGCTTGACAAAGATTTGCTGCAAACCATGAAGGATGATGTTTCAGTTACAACAAGCATATGGGGGCTAAATGGGGACATGCAAGGCCAGGCCCCCAGCTATGGGAGTCCATGTAGCCCCCTTGTCTTCAATGTGTAAGAGAAATAAGAAAAAAAAATCCACACAAGTTTAACTTTGATTGACTTTACCAGGACCAGCGGGGGGTCCTTTGTCTATTAATATGTACTGGTGGCTGGAATGTAACAACCTTCTGAGATGTCGAGGAACCCAAACTCAGGGGTCCTTACTTACATGTCTGTTGCCCAGCAGATGGTCCAAATTAGCCAGACAGCAGGTTAGCAAAGTCAAAGTTTATTTTCCTTTACGTAAGTAAGTGGCCCGATATTCAGAGGCAACCCTAAGCATACAATTCTTAAAGCTTATATAGTCTTACACAAACAAGTCTATTTACGTCACAGTTTCCATGGCAATGCTTACTAAAAACTTCTTATCCAAAGAGTTC
>ML675624.1:52777706-52811014 GCA_007922155.1 Mesoclemmys tuberculata | reverse complement strand
ATACTGGTATCCAGTAACCAAACAACCATATTAAAGTATTAATTATTTAGCATAAAGGTATTATAGAGAAAACAGATCTTAAAACAATAAACCCAAGTATTCCTACACTCCCCTCTTTCTAAAGTTTACCTTTCCCCGGATCTAGAAAAGCCCATCTTCTTCAGACTCCTCCCACAGTCCCTGGGCAGTCCTTCAGTATGGATCCCTTCCCCGTGATTCATATCCTGAAAGGCTCTCTAATTTTATCCTGGGAAGTAGTAACTCTGAAAAGAACTTGTGGATGCTGGTGTATAATCAGTTGAACATGAGCTCCTAGTGTGGCCAGAAGGGCTAATGCAACCCTTGGACGTGTACACAGGAATCTTGAGTAGGAACAGAGAGGTTATATTACCTCTGTATTTAGCATGGGTATGACCACTACTGAAATAATGTATCAAGTTTTAATATCCGCACTCCAAGAAGAATGTTGATAAAGTAGCGACAGTTCAGCGAAGAGCCACAAGAGTGATTGAAGCAGTGGTTCCCAACCTGTGGCCTGGGAGCCAAAAATGGCCCACAAGGGCTTTCTAAGTGGCCTGTGGTTCCCCTTCTGCTGGCTGCAAAAGGGAGCCACTGCCTAAGGACCCAGGTGGAGTGTGTTTCCGTGGGGCTACAAGACTAGTGCAGGCTCCTTGCTTCAGCCAAGAGGATGGGAGATCAGCTCTCCCCTCCCCCAGCTCCAGCAGAAAGCAAAGTGCTCTGCCTAGGTCCCTAATTGCTGAGTTCCAGCTGGAGCCAGAGGGAGGGGAGAACTGATCTTCCATCCCCCTGGCTGCAGAAGGGAGCTACTGCCTAGGAACCCAGGTTGAGCACACAGGGCTACAGGACATGTGCAGTTTCCCTGCTGCATCCAGAGGACGGGAGATCAGCAAGGAGGCTGCCACCTCGCCAAACTCCTTCCATCTGGCTGCAGTGGGGGTGCTAGTGGCCCTTCAGGGTTGTAAAAATTATATCTGTGGCCCTTGAGCCAAAAAGGTTGGGAACCACTGGATTAAAGAGTTGGACAACATGCCTTCTAGACAGCCTGAAGGAACTTGATCTGTTTAAGAGAAGTCAAAAGAATGATTTGATCACAGTCTGTAAATACCTAAATGGGGAACAGACATTTGATAACAAAGGGCTCGTTAATCTGGCAGACAAAGAGCTAACCAGATCCAATGGCTGAAAGTTGAAGCTAGACAAATTCAGACTGGAAATAAGTTTTTAAGCCCAGAGGGTAATTAGTCACTAGAACAAGTTACCAAGGCTTGTGGTGGATTCTCTATCACTGGAAATCTTTATATCAAAATCGCAATATTTTTCTTCGGGATATGTTCTACTTCAAACAGGAATTAATTCATGGACATCCTATAGCCTGTATTATACAGGAGCTGCTGATGGCTTTATAATCTATTAACTCTTCAGCATTGTTTTGATCTATTAGTTCCCAGTCTGGCAAAATAGCCATTTTGCTTCAGGCTTAGAGTTACAATATTTCAGGTTCCTAAAAAGAAAACACTGCCAGAAGGGATGCGAGGGTTGGACAGGCGGTCCTGTTGGGGGTATCTGCAGCGGCATTACTCTCTAGAGGGCACTGTCACTCCATCATGGAAGCAGAGCAACTGGCAAGTCTAAAATGCAGTGACAGCCATCAGTCAGTGGGATCAGGCCTGGGAGGCGGGGACACCCTCCTTCTGAGGCTGCAGGAGAATGGACCAATAAGCCGTGGATGCAGGGGAGGGTCCAATCAGGAAGTGAACCATTCAGGACTCTGTCTGCTCTGCAAAAGTCACAGACATTCCTCTTATTTGAAAGATCCACCTGTACAGAGAACAGCCTCCAAAAAGAGGCAAAGTCCAGGAAAACCCAGACGTATGGTTACCCTATTCAAGCTGGAGCCTGAAAGTAGGCCATTGTCCTGTAATTGCCCCACACTGTTTTCTTGGAAGGCTTGCTTATTTTTTCTTGTGTTGCTTTCCTGTTCCTGCTTCCTCCCCTCTCCACCCCGTCAACTAACCTAGATCAATACATTCTCACAGGAAAGTTTCATAACCCAATACTGAACTCCACCTCATGGAACAGGCCACATACATTTATTACCTCTCGGTATTTTTAGATGATAACGTAGTAGCTCCATGTCTGTCCCACTCCCTTGGAAGCACGTCAGTGGAAAGGAGGCAGAGAGGAGTGCCCCAGGGAACTGGCCATGCCCCGCTCTGTTACAGGGATGTAGCAGTTTGTGCACTCCCCCCTCACCAGGTTGGTTTAAAAAACATCCTGAGGCCTTCCCGGTGCTCCTCTGCAGGTTAAAGAGGGCGAGCTCTGCATGACCCCCATTGAAGAGTTGCAGGTAAAAGCCACAATTTAGTCCTTCACAATTTGTGGGACCAATCATGTAAGGTGCTGCAATTCGTTGACTCCTTCTGAAGTCACCAGGAGCTAGTACCCCGCTGGAGGAGCTCAGTGCTTTGTAGGCTTGTCTGTTCTCTTGTTCTTTGTCGTTGTGTGCTTGCCTGCCCTGTGCCTGCCTGGCTGAAGTTTATAGCGTAGTCTGTTTGGGAAGGTGTGTGCTGAAGATTGTGACCCGCTAGGCGAAGCTGAGAGTTTCATCATGATGTTCTACCCTACCATCTTTTTGATCCTTAATCCCTTTAGGATCCCTTGACAAAGGAGCAGTGCTATCTCAGGGAAAACAAGGGTTCAAAAGCCAGCTCATAAGCACCAAGAGGAACTAGTAAACAGAGGAGTTTTGCGAGGGAATTTAGAGAGAGCGCGTGAGAGCCAGATGCACCTAATAAACATTCTCTAAACTTAAGCCAATATCCACCTCCCCAAAACCCACAGAGAACAAACAAAAGAGCCCACCAAGAGTAAAAATAATGTAGGCAGCCATCCAGCATCAGAGTGGACGCCATCCAGTTAACTGCACTGAATTCAACATGTGTGATTATCTACCTTGTGGGCAGACGGCATAGGTGTGCACTTGGTGCAAAGAGGTCATGGCCTTTAGAGACCTTTAGAGCCTCTTGAGGTTACAGTGGCTGAACTGGAGGAGCTAAGGGAGACAGAGAGGTACATAGATGAGACTTTCCGGACACAGTAGGGAGGTCCCACCCCAGTCTGACTGCCTCTGTGTGGCTGAGGAGGATGCAAGTCTCACAGAAGGAGAACATCAAGCTGGAGTAGAGGGAAACAATCCCAAAGTTGGGATCTCCTTGCAGATGATGTTGTGATATCCTCTTGTGCTGAGGATACCTCTCTGGAAGAGGGGATCCCTGTTCTTAGGAAGAGACAAGGAATAGAAATGAAGGGCTCAGTTATTAGAAATAGAGACAGCTGGGTTTCTGATGACTGGGAGAACCACATGGTGAATTGCCTGTCAGGTGCAAACGTTGCGGACCACTTAAGACATCTAGACCGACTTACGTGCAATGCTGTGGAGGAGCCAGTGGTCATGATACATGCAGGTACCAATTGACACAGGGAAAGGTAGGTGAGAGGTTCCGGAGGCCACGTTTAAGCTGCCTAAGTAAAAGATTAATATCCATGCTAGCTTTCTCTGATATGCTTCCTGTTCCACATGCATGGCCATTTAGACTGGCAGAACTGCAGGATCTCAAAGCATGGATGAGATTTAGGTTTATGAGGACTGGGGAGGGATTTGGGTTTATAAGGGACTGGGGAACCTTTTGGGAAAGGAAAGCCTATGCAGGAAGGATGGGCTCCACCTAAACCAAAACAGAACCAGATTGCTGGCATGTAACGTTAAAAAGGTCTCAGAGGAGTTTTTAAACTAAGGGCTGGGGTAAAGCTGACAGGTGCTGAAAGGCACATGGTTTTGACAGAGACTTTCCTTAGCGCTGTGGTCCCCAAACTTTTTACGTTGCGCCCCCTCCCTTACCTTAATGTGATCTGTCCATGCCCTTCTGGGAGCTATGGTTGGGAGCCAGGGCCAGAAGCCAAGACCAGAGCTGCAGCTGAGCCATGGCCTGGAGTGGTTCTGTGGTCAGGGCCAGAGTTGTGGCTGGGAGAAGGGCCATGGCTGAGGCTGTAGCTGGGGATGGGTCTGGGAATGGGGGTGGGGTCTGGAGCAGAGTTGGAGTCAGGGGCTGAGGCTGGGAGTGCAGCCAGGGGCAGGAGTGAAGCTGTATCCAGACCAGGACCCAGAGTCCGAGACCGGCACAATGGCCGAGGCTGGGATTGGAGCTAGGAGCAGAGTGGGTCTGGGTGACACTCCTTCCCTGGCCCCCATGGGGGCTGGCTCAGACCCCACTGTGCCCCCCAAATGTTCCTCTGTGCCCACCTATGAGGGCACACCTCACAGTTTGGGGACCACTGCCTTAGAGTATCCCCTCTAATAAATCCTCTCCTATAGCTTAGAAAAGAGAAGAGAACAGACATTGATAAAGTTCAAGTAGGAACTGAAGAAAATCAATTAAACGAAAAAAATTACATTACATGAAGGCAGACAACAAAATATTGACAAATTTTATAAGTGCTTAAATATGAACACAAGAAGTCTAACTACTACGATGGGTGAGCTTGAGTGCTTGGTTAATTGAGGATATTGATATAACAGACGTCACAGAAATGTGATGGAACAATGATAATCAATGGGATGTGGTAATACCAGGGTACAAAATATATAGGAATGTCAGAGTAGGTTGCACTGGTATCAGGGTGGCCCTATATGTGAAAGAAAACAGAGTAAAATATAGTACAAATCTCTACTGACTCAAACAGTACCATCGAATTTCTATGGATAGAAATTCCATCCTTGACCAATAAGAATATAGTAGTAGGAATATGCTACCAACCACTTGACTGAGATGGTGACAATGATCATGAAATGCTCAGGGAGAGTACAGAGGCTTCCAAAACAGAAAACCTAGTAATAGTGTAGAATTTCAACCATCCCCATAATGAGTGGAAACATGTCACCTCCGGATGGGATACAGAGATAAAATTTATAGACATCATAAATCATTGTTTCTTAGAGCAGTTAGTCCTGGAACCCACAAGAGGAAAGGCACAGGATCTAGTCTAAGAGTTGAATATAGCTGAACCACTCATTAATAGCAACGATCATATAATTAAATTTAACATTGTTGTAGGGGGGAAATACCAAATAAGTCCATCACAGTAGCATTTAACTTCAAAAAGGGGAACTACACGAAAATGAGGAAGCTAGTTAAACAGAAATGAAGCAGCAGTCACAAGAGTGAAATGTATGCAAGTTTCATGAAAACTTTTAAAAAACATCAAAACAGAGACTCAGTCCATACATATAACCCAAATAAAAAAACACAGTAAGAGGATCAAAAGATTGCCACTGTGGCTAAACAGAATAAAAGAGGTGGTTAGAGACAAGAGACATCTTTTAAACATTGGAAGTGAAATCCTCCTAAGGAAAAGAGAAAGGAGCATAAACTCTAGCTAGTCAAGTGTAAAAGTATAATTAGGCAGGCCAAAAAAAGAATGTGAAGAGCAACTAGCAAAAGACACAAACACTAACAGCAATTTTTTTAAAGTACATCAGAAGCAGGAAGCCTGCCTAAGAGTCTGTGGGACCACTGCACAATCGAGGTGCCAAGGGAGCAGTCAAGGAAGACAAGGCTGTTGTCGAGAAGCTAATTGAATTATTTGCAGTGGTCTTCAGAGAAGGGCAATAAAAGTGGTTAAAGATATGGAACAACTTCTACCTAAGGAGAGATAAAAAGACTGGGCCTGTTTAGCTGAAGATGTGAGTGAGATTCACACACCTGATCCATTCTTTTTAGGTGACAAAACTAAGGAACTGTCCCAGATTGAAATGGGAAGTCAATAGAGGAGGTTGTGGAACTAACTGATAAATTAAACAGTAATAAGGCACCAGGACCAGATTGTCTTTACCCACGAGCTCTGAAGGACCTCAGATGAAATTGCTGAACTCCTAATGGTGTTAAGTAACCTATTGCTTAAATCAGCTTCTGTATCAGATGACTGGAGCATAGCTATTGTAATACTGATTTAAAAAAAAAAAAAAAGGCTCCAGAGGTGATCCTGGCAATTACAGGACATTAAACCTAACTTCAGTACCAGGCAATACTAACCTGAAACTACAGAAAAACGGACACTTCTTTTTATTCATTAATACATTTTTGACAGTGACAGTTAATCATGGTAATAACTGGATGCATATTTTCCCTGCATTTCCTTTTATTGTTATGATGAACAGAAAATTGCATTCCTCAGACATGGTAGCATCAATCTTGTAATTTCTGGAGCATTAACAAAAGGATTACATGGATTAAGTGTTCAAAATGACTTTATCATAGCTGACTCATCCACTTCAGAAGACTTAGGTAACGCACTAATTCATTTCTCAATCTGAAGTGAAAATTTTTTAATATGAAGTAATTGCTCTTAAGAATAAATACAGTCTCAAACTGCAAAACTCTGATTGGATTTGGATTTGGAATATCATGGAGTTTGGGGTGTTCAGATGAAGTGTTTGTTTGGTCCATTATTCAGCTGAGGCTCCCAACTAAATTCAGTTCTTGATCTGGGTTTAGATTTTGAAACATTATATCCTCACTCCACAACAAAAACACTTTCAAGAATGCTTGCATTTTTTGGGAGGGTGGGGGGCGCTTTTCTGTACTTGTGATGCATTTTTATGACTTCGTCATTTTAGCCAGAAATAAAGACAACATATTTTAAGTGCATTATTTCACAATAGCAAATACTATAGACAAGCACCAAGGGTTCATGCTGTGTACTACAGAACAATCTAACATAGTATTTAACATAGTAGACCACTTCCAAAACTGGTCTAAATTAATTTAGTAGCTCCACCAAAGTATGGCAGTTTGCAAAAGTTGAGGATCTGACACAATGAATCCAGTTCTGCCTATGTAATTTCCACTGATGATTCTAGTAGAGATTGCATCCATGTATATGAAAGTAAAATTGAGAGTTGAACCTTTAATATAAATAAAACACAGAAATTTCTGTTTAGACAGACAGACAGATCTTCAGTGAAACTGGAAGCTTCAGCACAATGGTCTAATATTAGAGCTACCATTAAAAATACCGTCTCTTATACATACTTTTCTATAATACACAAACCCTCAATGCCGGGTTGCCAGCGACACCATGTACCATAGCACACATTCATCTGTAATGGGCTATGTTGGTGACCAGCTTCCCAAATCCTGAAATTGCAAATAGCCACGTGCCCAGAGATATTGATCTCTGCACCACTGACAATTTCAAACACCAGGGCTTCATAGAGCTAGCAGCATCTGTTCAGGTTCTGCCCTGGCTCCTGATGCAAGCTCCCAAAAATCTGTCAAAATGAAAACAAGACAAGACATCTGCTATGTCATTATCCACCCAGGGTACGTGCATGGAAGAAAAACAGATGTTAAGGCTTAAGCATTGCAGGACGAATGCCCTCACTAACTTCAAAACACTGTGTGATCTGGAAGTTTGGTGATTAATAATGTACTACTGCCATGTTCTCGCACCAGAATCACACCCTTTATTAGCTAACTCTGATCCCCAAATAACCACTGCAACCAAAATGGGGAAACGTTCCAGGAAAGTCATGTCACACCCCCCATTTTGTGTCCAGATGTCGGGGCATTTCTGGGCACACCACCTGCCCTGGTAAAACACCATAAAGCCAGTGCCCCCTACCCCTAAAAGCATCTGAATGGATTTTCAAACCATTCCTCCCTCCATAAAGACCCCATTAAATTGGCCAGAAAACTGTTCCCACACATTCAAATCTTTCTTCATCTCTCCAGTAACTCATATAAAATGGTGAGGCTTTGCTACACCAGCTGTAGCCACCCCACCCAGCCAGGCACAGAATGTCCTCCTGGGGCAACCAGCCTGCAAGCAAAGTTAAGGTGCCCCATAATAGACTGCAGCTCTCAGAGCATGAGTTTCTGGGCTCCTACAGCTCTCTGATGCAAACCCAAAAGCGCTGGAAGCTTATGCCGTGATATGCCCGCTCTTGTGCCTAGCTGAATCCCAAGGTAGGTCAATGCAGTGGAAGGACCTCTTTTTTTTCCACCACTAAGGGTACACCCAACTGTTTAGCCCGGGCCTGAAATGTGTCCAACAACTGAACACACTCATTGGACCTTCCCATTCTGCCAACAAATATCATCTAAATAATGCACGATTTGCTGTAAACCAACTGCTCACACCGTTGGCCAGTCCAACATTGTACTACATTTTGCAAATGCTGAACAGGATACCTGGGCATAGCCTTGTCAAAATAAAATTTTTCCTCTAAAGAAAAACCCGAAAGGTCAAAGTCCAATGGCAGAAATTGAAAAGCAGACTTGATGTCACGCTTAACCAGAAGTGCCCCTGGGACACACAACCTAACCACACTCACAGGCTCGCCAGTGGCGGAATAGCGAACTGAACACAGAACAGGTTTAATGGAGCTACCTCGTGGGTATGAAAGGTGATGAATTAACAGATATTCTCCTAGAGTCTTCTTGGGGACCCAGCACAGCGAGGGAAACCTGCAAGTTAACAGTAGGTAATTGCTTGAATGGCCCTGCTACCATACCCTCCTTTAATTCCTGTGTAATCCTTTTCTGCACAAGATGGCCCATCCCCAGCACTGATTTTAATTTTTTTGACATTTCATGAAGGGACATTTCCCCCCACCCTAGCCTGCCCACAGTAGGAAAAATTCCCAAACCCCTACACCTCTAATCAGAGCCCTGGGGCAGTTACACTCCCTCCTCGCGCCTTCCTCCTCTCCAGTGAGCATACCTGACACTGTGCTATCTCATTAACGAATCCCCTTCCCCTTCTGTCACCACTCTGCTGCATCTGCCCATCCTCCTCCAAACAGAGGGAAAGGGGAGAATCATCTTCCTTCTCCTGGCTCTCACCACCCTGCATCCACATGCTGCCCTGTGTTCCTGGCTCCCTGCTGCCACTGCCTCAGCCTGCTCCATGTGAAAAGGGGCTTCCAGGGATCACCACATGGGCTACCCCTTTGAAATTTTCCCACCCATCCAGACTTCAGGGGTTAGTCAGTGGTGCCCCTTGTCCCCTTTTTCAGCAGTTGGACCTCTCTCTCCTCCCCCCCGCAGCCATAAAGCGCCTTTCCCTTCATTCAGCCAGCCAGACAATCCCTCCCCCCTCCCTTAAATGTGAGGTGCAGTCAGTTGTGACCCACAACATGACTAACATGAAAGCTGATTGGGCTTTGTTGATAAATGAGTATCCAACCTTCTGTGTGATGGAGGTACTGCCCATATGATGTAGCTTTTCATTGGTGATGTTGAAGATCTGGCAACTTGCTCATCACAGAGGTCAAAAGTGAAGAGCAAGTTTTTCAAAAAATGTCCACCAGCCCTTTCCAGTCAATTTCATCCACACTGAAGAAGCCTTGTCAGACTTGATGGACATCTTCTAGTGACTATCTAAAAAATCTTCAAATATGCAAGAAGTCTCAATCAGCTGCTGTTGAAGGAGTGGCCATGGGTTGCCCCCACCTACTCCTCACTGACATTCTTGATGACAATGTCTTTTAGATGAGGAAACCAAAATTCATTTTACTCCTTGAAGGCATAGCTTGCCCTTTCAGAATATGGAAAATGATAGTTCTACTTTGTCTGATGCCAAGAATGAGATCCTGAATGTTAAGAAACATTTGTAAAACCACTGAACACAATCCAAGATATTTTCTCATGAAGGACTATCGGGAGTTACAAAGATGAAGAAATTTCTGCCTAGTTATGTTTGGTGACCAAGTGGCACATGAAGGTGTGTTTCAACTGCATTGTGCGTAGAACCACTGTTGCTCCAGCCCCTTTGAAACTGGTAGCCATAGAAAGACCAGGGCAGAGAACTGCAGTGGCTATTACTGGCTCCTTGATTAAGTCCATGCTTACACATTGGTTACAGACTATTATTCATGTTAACCCTGCGCAGTCATACTTTCACAAGGCACCTCAAAGGAGCTCATTTCTTGTCTAATCACTTCATTTGTTCTGGGTGACCTACCAGAGAGGCTTGTTTCAGACAATTTGGCACCTTTTGTAACGAGAATTTGAAGACTTTCTGATAAGTATTGGTACAGTACATTATAAATAAATATACCATCCCCAAGGAAAAGGGATAGTGAAGTCAGGGCATGGGACGCTGAAGAAGGGTATAGCTTACATATTGGATAAACACTAAGATATACCCTTCCCAATTGCATAAAATCATGCTTCATAGTCTATTTGAACTATACCTCATGAAAGTGTTGGAAAATAACCCATTCTATCGGATCTTCAGCTGACCCTTGTGCAACAAGTTGCAAACGCTGATGGAAAAGGCTAACTCCTCCCCGTCGTTGTCCTCAAAGGTGACTGATCTGATTAGGGAGTATGCAAGTTTCAACAAGTATATCCATGCAAGACTTCATCCATTCTATCCTGGACAAGCCGCATATACTAGGCAAGGATCTGGATGCATTTTCGATAGTCATAGCATGATCTTGTGGACTGTAGGGTATGGAGCGTGGCAAATGCATTTACCACAAGGAAAATGTGTTGTTAACCAGCAAGATATGCTGCCTACTGAGAGGGAAACAGCTAGATATTGAAGAGGATGATCTTTCTTCATATGATGATGTCATGTGGCCAGTTGGGGAAGTTGCACCAGAGCAACTGCATTCTTCTCTTCAGCTGAATGGGAGGTATAATCTATGGCCCTGGGAGCACCTGGTGCCTCCAACCGGGTACTGCTGAAGTTTTGGGGAGAAGGGAAGGAAATTATGATAATAAAATCATAGAATATTAGGGTTGGGAGGGACCTCAGATGGTAATCTAGTCCAACCCCTTCTAAAAGCAGGACCTACCCACTAAATCATCCCAGGCAGGGTTTTATCAAGCTGGGCATTAAAAGCCTCTAAGGATCCTAGATAACCCATTCCAGTGCTTCACCACCCTACTAGTGAAATTTTTTTCCTAATATCCAACCTAGACATTTCCCACTGCAACTTGAGAGCATTTCTCCTTGTTCAGCCATCTGCCACCACTGAGAACAGCCTAGCTCCATCCTCCATCCACTTTAGGTAGTTGAAGGTTGCTATCAAATCCCGCACCCTCCCCATTTTTCTCTTCTGCAGACTAACAAGCCTAGTTCCCTCAGCATCTCCTCATAAGTCATGTGCTCCAGCCCCCTCATCATTTTTGTTGCCCTCCGCTGGATTCTCTGCCATTTGTCCACATCCTTCTCGTATGGGGGACCCAACACTGGACACAATACTCCAAATGTGGCCTCATCAATGCCAAATAGAGGGGAATAATCATTTCCCGCGGCCTGCTGGCAATGCTCCTACTAATGCAGCCAATATGCCATTAGCTTGCTTGGCAATCAGGGCACACTGCTGACTTATATCCGGCTTCTTATCCACTGTAACCCCATGTCTTTTTCTGCAGAACTGCTGCCTGATGACTGTGTGTGCTGCCTGCCTGCTTCCTGTCCCTATTTTTGTTCCTTGGTTCCTGCTGCCTGAACTCAGTGTTCCTGTTCCTGCTCAAGGCTCCCTGTGCACATTAGCATTGGGTGTGTGCAGCTACTCAGGACTGTCTGCTACACATCTGCTGTTCAGACGGTTACATTTTGTTCAGGCTGTTGCTGTCCTAACTGGTTCATGGTTATTACATGTTTTGATTGAGATCCTATCTGCATGCCTTGCTTCGCTTTTGTGTGTGTGTGGATTGCTATTCCGGGGTACACCAGGGTATAATAGGCAAGAAGGATACTTTATTAAGGCTTGGTCTACACCAGAAGCTTATGTCAGTATAACTACGTTGCTCACGGGTGTTGAAAATCCACATCCTTGAGCAATGTAGTTATACTGACCTAACACACAGTGTAGACAATGCTAGGTCAATGGGAGGGCTTCTCCCATGACATAGCTACCAGCTCTCAGGGATGTGGAGTATCTATGTCAGTGGTCCTCAGACTTTTTACCCCTCTGACCCATGTTCATGTCTCCTGTCCCTCCCAGCTGGGGCTGGGAGTGGGACCAGGATTGGGGCTGGGGGCTGCAGCTAGGAGCAGGGTCATAGTCGAGGGGCTGTGGTCATAGACAGGAGCCAAGGCTGGGAGCAGGGCTGCAGTGGGTAGGGGCTGTGGCAGGCCCCGGCAGCAGAGGCCATGGCTAGGAGCTGAGGCCAGGAGCTGGGGGCCAGATGGCAGGGCCACGGGTGAGCATCAAGACTGTGGCCAGATGCTGTGACTAGGGGCCGAGGCCCCACCCAAGCCAGGGGCCGAGACCACAGTCAGGCCAGGGCCAGAGCAGGGCTGGTTGGTGTTTCTCCTCACCCACCATGGGGGCTGGCCTGGACCCTGCCATGCCCCCTCAAATGTCCCTCTGCACCCCTCTACAAAGACATGCCCCATAGTTTGGGGAAACTCTGACCCATGCCAATGGGAGAAGCTCTCCCATCAGAGTAGGTAGCATCTTCACTGAAGTGAAGGCTGAAGGCAGTTCAGCTGCACCAGTGCAGCTGTGTGGCTGCAGCATTACAAATTTCTCCCAATTTATTTCCCTAAATAGACAAACAACTCAAAAGGTTTAAGAGACAAGATAAGCCACAAACACTCCCAAAAGAGTTGAGAAAGCAACCCTTGGAGAGACAACCCTCACAATGACTCCTAGTGTCTTTGCTCTCTAGCTAATTCTAAATCTGGATAAACCAAAGGTATCCTAAACATATCTACAGCGCCCTGGTGAGGGAAGGGATTTAAATACAATCTTATCAAAGTGTCTCTGCTTTACCTCGTTTATTACAAAGGGTGGTTGAGTTTGATTTCATATGAAAAAATCACTTTAGCTTTAAATAACTCTGAAACCACATTGAACCAAACTTCTTCAAATTTGACTTATTTTCTTGATCTGATTGAGATTTAGAAATCAAGCTACGTTTGAAAAATGCATGTACTTACTGTAATTTAATATATGTAAAACTGCATTTTTATAGTTGATTTACAAATTACAAAGTATATAAAGATACCATATTTTAAATATGTGGGGCAGAATTAAGATTTAACATTCATCCTTAACTTTAGATTTCCTTAATTTTGAGTGGTGATTTTAGGGAGTTTTGCATGGCATAACAGAACATTTATATTAATGCATGGAAGTCCTGTTACATTTATAAGTCAGATCAGCAGTGTTCTATTTAGCAATAGGTTTCAAAAAATGAATAAAACTTAATTAAGAAGAAAGTCCTCTAAAAGGGAAGAGTTTGTAATTATCTCAAATCCTCCACATTTTATGTTTAATTCGCACGTCGTTGTAGACATTATTTCTAGATCTTGCTTAATGAAAATAAGTACAGATGGCTGTCATTAGGTGAGCTAAATATACCTTGTGCTAAAAACCTTGCCAAATAATTTCCAGTTAGCAACAAAATATTTTAAACACATATTCAACAGTTATATAGAAAAGCGAGTCTAGTTACACTTTACTTAAAGGTAGATTGGTGTGAAAAATGTTGAATTTCTAATAACTTTGGTTGAGAATAATGGTTTAACCAGATTAGCAAAGTGAGAATTTTGGCATTTTCAGTAATTTTTTTTCCTATGGAAAACAACAAGGCTGAGTGAGGATTTTCCAGAGTAAAAATAGGAAGCTTTTTTGACACATAAAACACACCCTTGCTTAGAGAACAATGAAACTGACCAGAATCCATCGCTTCATGTCCTGATAGGCCCAAGTTTGGAGAAAGTACAATACACTTTTGCAAATTTATATTTTATTTAGTTTATAAAATTTATTAGTTTATATTTATATTTCGTTTATAAAAGGGCACATATCAAAAATAACAAGAGCGGGTTTTCTACAAACAGAGGACTAGATTGTGGCTGAATATGTGGCTGTGAATTGCCATACTGGATCATACCCAAGATTCATCTAGTCCAGTATCCTGTCTCAGACAGTGGCTAGCACCAGATGCTTTAGGGGAAAGTGCAGTAAACTCCACAATAGGCAGATGGGATATACTGAGTCTCACCTTAGGTCTCATCTTGATCACTAATAATTAGAGATCAACTTAAAGCTTGAAGCATAAGGTTTAACATCCTTACCAAAATTTTTGTCAGCATCAATTATTTATCACGCTAGATATTCTTGTTATCCATATAAGTGTAATATTCTTTTCATTTTTTGGCCCTTGATTTCCCATGGCAACGAATGCCATAGTTTAATTACTCACTGGAACTGGCTGCAAAGTTATAACTGGAGACATAACTTTGTCTGTGTGTGGTCTTCTTAAGCCTTCTCTACACGGGAAAGCTGCACAGATTTAACATGTCAGTTTTTAAACACATTTAGTTAAATAGGTGCAAGTCCCTATTTAGACATTCTGATTTAAGTGTAAAAGTGGCTTATTTTGCTTCATCTTAAACCTGTTCCTAATAAACTTAAGCTAAACCAAAATATGAGAGTGTCCACAAAGCATTTGGCATTGGTTTAACAAAGTCAGTTTAAAACCACACCTTATTTATTATTGGTAGTGGCAGTATACAGTGCTGCAAGAGATCAAGAGACCCTACTCATGGACCAGGATCGCTTTCTGTCAGATAACTGTCCTTACCCTAAGGAGCTTACAATCGGAGTCTAGGACAAGAGACAACACACAGGGGAAAGCGCAAGGACACAGTGAAATAATACCAGTCTGCATGAAAAGCAGTGATCACAGCACACCAGCTGCTAGCCACTATTGAATGTTAGGTGTCACAGCAAAAGAGGGATTTAAAGGAGGCCAATGAGGTTGTTTCCTGGATGTTTCCTGGGAACTGCTCCCATGCACGAGGGACAGCAGGGGGAAAAACATGACGGTGTTTGCCTGAAAATGTAACAAGAGGGCAACGAAGGCTGACACCATGGCAGAGCAGAGGTAGGAATCAGCATCTCAACAGCATACAAGAGTTGGCTGATGGGGTGGAGACAGGCCCTGAAGGGTCTTGAAAATAAAGTCATTTGTGTTTCATGTGGTGGAGAAATGGAGGGATACAAAAACCAGGTGCCACATAGTCAAAGCAAGAAGCAAGGAAAATGATCTAAGCACAGCAAATGGACCCTAAGTGGGGCAAGACTGCATTTGTCCAGGGCAGAGAGGTAGTAGACAGGATGCAAGATGATGAGGAACTGGACGATAAACTTAGCTACATAGACAATGTGAAAAGGACAGCTCTTAGAGATGTTATTCAGCAAGCACTGGCAAGTTTTAGACATAGCCTGAATTTGAGGATAAGGAGAGAGGGTGAAGTCAAAGATAGCATCCAGGTTACAGCCCTTTATGAGAGGAAGGATATTGGTGTTACACATACTAAGCTTTTAGTTAAACCAATGCAGTTTTCTCCTGTAGACCAGGCCTGAGGCTAAGATCATTGGTTCAGAGATCTTTGCTTTTTATATGTTGGCAAACTGCCCTGCGCTTTTGGATGCTGGATTGACAATAGTAAATCATTTATTTACTAATGTTAGTAACTGTTACATAATTAGGTGTGGAGGGGGAGGGAACTGTGCATTTTTTTCCCCCACTCCTGGAATGGAATACCTACCAGCATGATTGATGGATGGATGAATTCCTGATAACTAGAATAGTGGCTGAATTCCCACAGCCCCAAGATACATCATGTAGCATCCTACAAATGAAAAGAGGAGTAGTGAAGAATGTTAAAATAAATTTTAGTATTCTAAAAGTAGATCCAGCTCTGGCCTGTTTATGCTACTTTCTACTAAGGGTGCATTTAAGATGTCACTGAGACTGACAGCCACGTTACAATGCATAGTCTCATAACCTCCTTTGGTCAGGCATATGTGACAGCTTACCTAGCAATTCAGTTGCTCTTTATAAATTAGCTATAAGACATTCAGCTGTGAGTGATAGTCAATCATCCAAAAATCCAACTTTTTAACAAATCTGACAGGTCTGAGCACCTTGGGGCAGGACGAAAGTTCATATTTTGTACATTTTCATTTAAATGCAGGTAGGGTAACCAGATGTCCCAATTTTATAGGGACAGTCCTGATATCTGGATCTTTATTTTATATGGGCATCTATTATCCCCCATCCCCTGTCCCGATTTTTTTACATTTGCTATCTGGTCACCCTCAATGTAGGTGATGACAATCTTCTTGTGGTCAGCCTTGTTGGGCGCTAAGGCACAACAAATGTAATCAAATTGACATCCCAACATCATTCAGTGAAGCCTTGGATTGAACAGCAATGAAAAGAGTTGCCTTGCAAGAAATTACTCTTTTCAGAGTTACTTTACATAACCATAGGTTAATATAATAACACAAATGGCCGTATCTGGGCTGCTGGATAGCAGTGCAGTGACATCAGCCATCTGGCAGATCTGAGTTCTGGTCCACACAGAACCTCACGCAATATTACCAGATGAACAAGTGGGTTTCTGACCAGGCCACAGCTGTACCAGCCATGTATTATAAGAAATGTGTAAACCTCATTCAGAAAATGGCAGGAACACTGTGGGGAGCCAACACAAAAACTCCATGGATCTCTTCATTGGCTTTTGTCTAGTCTACTGCAGAATGCTACTCATCTATCTGAGCACACCGCTCCTGCAGATCCCTGGCCAACTCTCAACTTAACACAGTGGTGCAGATCAGTGCGGGCACAGTAAAATCAACACCATAACCCTGGCTTCCCACACTGGCACACATCTACCCACACCAAATTCATCACAACTTGAAAATCCTGCAGGAGTCCCATTGTATTAGCGGAACAAGGATCTTCCAATGCATAAACAACATATTGAGATTCCCATCCAAATCCAGAAATCTCTTTGGCTTGCAGTGCAAGAGCTCAAAGACTAAGGGTTGTCCCCCAAAGATCAATGGGAAGCAAGATGGAAGGATGCTGGTGTCCAAAACAAACATCTAACCAAGGACTCAAGGAACACAGTGGTTTTTTCATTCCCATGGAAAACATGGTCCACTTTCAACTGCATCTGCACATCGCATGGAAAATGCACTTACTTCCTCCATAAATGGAGACTGAGACACAATCCTATCTGTTACTGCAGAAACAGACTTTAATCTATGGAATGACTAATCAACTAATGTCCCAGACAAGTATAGCCTGGTGGTATCTCTGCCATCCACTCTGCACCACCTGAGGCAATCAACTGGATTGCCAGTTTAGACTTGGACAACTAACATTGTTGATTTTAAGCCATAAGAAAGAAAAAGAAAGGTGACTATGTGCAACATAAGTCTTCTGTTCTGATGCTAAATTTAATATTGATTAAATAGATATCCATTTATTTTTGTTTAGAATGTTTCTTTTTCTCCTCATGGGACAATAGGTTATTTTGCACTTACTAATATAATCCAAAAATAAGTATCTTCTGAAAATTTTGATTTGGGTAGGAGAGCTAAACCAAACAGTGACGTTCATCATGTGCAACCCCAGTTGTTACCCCAAAATCAGATCCAAGGCTCCCCCACAAAGCCCCTTACACCAGTAAATCAATTGTTACTTTTGTCTGTTTTGGTGAATAACAGGAGGTAGCCTGCCTTAGGAGGAATTACCATGGCTTTACCAGGGGCTTCCCCCGACCTTAGGGAAATTCCCCAGAATTAACTTGCTTCAGCCTTGCTAGGACACAGATAGAGCCTTCCACTCAAAGGACTGACACTCAGGCAGTAATATTTGAAAACCAAATAACCTTTATTTTGAAACAATATTTCCTAACACAGTAAATCTAAAAGCAACATAAATTCTCTTTCAAAAGGTATACATCAAAAGTATCATAAATTCCCTTGGCACATATACACATTAAAGTATACAATACAGCAGTATTATACATTTGCACTAAGCCATTACATTCTATATGTCATGACCAGTCACATGCTGACAGCATGTTCTTAAACATTAAAACCTATATACAAAATGACATACATACACCAACTTTATCATCCCAGTCATGAACATACATCCATTATAGTTTCTATAGCAGAGTCATCTTTTCACGCTTACTTTTCTGTAGTCTTCTTATCCCTCTGTTGGTCCTTCTGCTCTGTCAAGACAGATGGCTACTATGCAAGAAACTTCCACCCTCTTAAGTGATTTAGCTCTTTTACTTTGATTCGCTTCGTCTTCTGCTGCTTCTTCTTTGCTCTGATGTACCACTCTCACTCTCTCTCACACCCCAGCATCTTCCACTCGCACTGACTAATGCCTGTCAGTTCCCTGCCTTATATACAGATTTTGACCTTTTCTGATTGGTTGCTCTTTCAATCCTAGCTATTAGTATACCCATTCTACCAATCAGCTTTAAGTTTTTCTGATTTGTTGCTTTTGCAGACCATTGACAATCGCTAAACTCATCTGTCAATCAAGTCAGACCTGTTTGAGAACCTGTGCTTATGCCTGACTGACCCCTCCCCTCCATGTTTTCGAGTGACCTTTATTTTACTCCAACCTGCCTACTCACTATTGGTCAAATTATTCTATGACCACCATTTTGGTTCTCTCAGCTATAATCCCATGTGGCCACCCTTTTGTTTTTTCCTGACCATAACTGCTTATAACATTTATTAATTATTAAAACCTTTAAAGCCATAGATAATTACATATCCATGCACACCTTAATGTTATGGTTCACTGTTACCACTCTAATCATGCTAATTAGAACATGTTAAATTCACATTTTTTCCCCTTGCTCCAGCTGCTAGTAACAGGGTGCTGTCCTTGGTACTGCATTCCTCAAGCAGACTAGAGCAGCTGAAAAATCCCTTGTATTATAGCCGTGATCTACATTTACCTGGCGATTCGGTGGCTGTCACAGGAGTTACGCAAGATACGCAGAGTAGCTTGCATAACTCCTGTCGACTGCTGTGCTTCCCTTCTGAGCAACGTCTTCACTGCACTGAGCCAACAGGAACCCGAGTATTGACATGTAAATGAGCACATTGTGTCTCAGTTTGCTTCTCAAATTCTCAGAGTTCTAGAAGAAACAAACACTAGAATTATTAAAGGGAAAGGATGCCCTTTTAATTTGTTTAGCAATTTTAAAGCCTGGCCCTGCAAATACCTATTTACACCAGGATTCTCAGGAAAGCTCATGGAGCTATCTGCATGAGTCAATGTTTGCAGAGCCTAAAATTTCATTGCTAGTCCATATGAATGAGGGTGGAGGGGAAAGAGTGAGACATAAGGATTGATCTATGCAAATTAGTCCCACTGAAGTCAATAAGATGGGCTTTCTGAGTAAGATTTTGTAGGTTTGAGTCCCTTAACTAAGATAAGCTAGCCACTGTCAGTAAGAGAGCTCAGAAATTCATTTATAAATTGTTTTAAAACATGACTTTTGGCTTCTACCAATTTTAATGCCTCAAACTTTTGTGCAGATCACTATAGGAGGCTTCTAGGTTCAGCTGCACAACCTGACAAAGATGACGAGTATTCTCTGATGGCCAACAGGCCTTATTTGGATGGGGATGGGAGTAAATTCCAAAATTCAGCACTATTCAAAGTGCACACTGAGTACAGCCCTGCCTCTTAAACTGAAGAACTCCTCTGCTGATAGCAACTGCAGAAGTATCTAATAGTGAGATAGCATCAGACCCTGTATATACTTATAGCTTAAAGCCAACAGCTAAAAATCCACTTAGACATCAATAGGCAGACAATGTAAATAACAGAGTGTTGGTGTCATACTTTCACAGAGAGATACTCTGTTTAACAAGGTAAACTGCTGCCACATGTGCAGGATTCATGATGTTGCAGCCACATGTGGTGTAAGGTGTGGCTTGAAGATCACATGGCAATAATATAATCTCATGGTAACAAAGGTATGGACTACAACTTGCATCCAATAGAAATGGTAGCTTCTTTCTGGCCAAATGTAGATGAAGGAAGGCTTTCCCAATCACTGGTGCTAACTAATCAAACAGCTAACTGGGAATCCAACAGCATCCCAAACTGTGAACTCACATAATGGATGGTGGACGCTCGCCCTGATTGAGGATGTTATATATTTGTATTACAATCCTTATTTTGTTGTTGTTCTATCAAAGGACTCAGAAATTCCTCTAGCTACAGGTAACTTGTTCTTTAGTAGTCTGAATAGTGATGATAGCAAATACAGGACACTCACACACTGTCCATTTTAAAATTACTGAGACAGGCAGGAAAATAGCAAATGTCATCAGTAACCCTGGAATGCTTTCATGCAACACTTTTTTTCTTTCAGTAAACAGTTTGTTGACTCTCCACACTATGTTAATACAGCATCAATTCTGCTAAGATAAATGTGCCCTTCGACTGCTATGAAGAAGCTTTCAATTTTCATTCTTTATTTATTTGCTTTCAGAATAAAATTAATTTTGTTGAGTGAGCCTAGCACAGGGCAGCAGAGGCCGATTTCATGAATGGCAGCTAACAGAGGAAATGTGCTCTGAAAAGCTGCTCTTGAAACCTTTATGCATTGGTTCTCTTTTAAACATGCTGAGTGGTTAATACTCTGATGTAAGAAAATAAATGAACCCAAAAAAGGCTGCTGGTTTAAATGAAGAAGCTGAAGCAGTGGATTATTTTATTTTTAGGATTTAAATCTCAGTTAATTCAGTACAGTGAGAGCTGCATTTCCACTGAGACAAGTATCAAAATGTTAGTGTCAAATTGACTCACATCATCTACAAAAGCTGGTAGTGTTGGAGTATCTTTTTTATGTAAGATCATTAAAACTCTTCCTATGGCAGTAAATCAATAAACCCTGAAACCTAGTTTACTTTGCAACCCCTTCCAGGGTATGGAGATGAACTCTCACAAGGAGATATGTTCCACTTTCTTATTATTTGGGTCAGTAGGAGACTGGAGCATATGTCAGTTAGTGATGTGAGAAAGACATGAACAGGAACCAGCAAACAGAGCTATAAACAGGGGTGTTTGGAAGGGGAATTTGCGGAGGGGTGTTCTGGTTCTGGGTTTGTTTGGGTCTTTGGTTTCTTTGTTTGCTTTTCATTTGTTTTTCTTTTTCCTTGACAGGAGTTTAGGTGGGAAAGCTATGAGATATACAGAGGCAACAGTGATATTGACCCAAGCAATGGAAGAGACAATGAAGATGATTAGATGTGGAAACTGCAAGATGTACATTATCCTAGAGCAGGCACCTGAATAGAGCTTCGTTGGTATGAAGTGCTGCCTTATAGAGCTGATGGAATCATCTGAAGAAAGAAGATCTGAAGCTTGGAGCTGTAAGTGGAAACTATGATTGAGCTTCAAAGGGGGTTTGAGCAGATGATGGCGCAAAGACAAGAGGGGTCTGAAGGGAAAAGTCAGGACTTGCAGATGCAAGCTGGACTGAGGAACTCAGAGGGGAGATTGCTGCGTGAGGAAAGTGGTTAATGGAAGCATATGACTATGAGAACCAGGCAGAGGAAAAGAGACTGGCTAGTAAAGGATAAATAGAGCTCAGGAACAGGTTTGCTGAGTTGGAAAATGAAGCAGGGGCACAACAGGCTGTAACTGAAGCAAGGAGGGCAAGAAAGAAGAGTGGCTAGCTCTGTAAGAAGAGGGGAAGAGCCAATGGAAATACACAGAGTTCAGAGCCCCAGGAGGATACAGGATGACTTGCAGAAGATTGCAAGGGAGAATAAAAGACAAGAGGACTTGCAACAAGAACAGAAGCAACACCAGAGAATCACTCCATCACCAGGAAAAGGTAAGTCTACATGATTGCAGATGTACAGGGGCATTTTAGCAATCATCCAGCTGTCCAAGCCACTTCCACTTGTTAGGATGGTCTACCAATTATCCCGCTTGTGGCTTTTAGCCATTTTCAGGCCTTTGCAGGAACTTAGTATAACTAGGCCAACTGGGAAAGGGTTAGACAGTGCATGTGGAATGGGCCTGACTGTGTGTTCTCTCTCTCTCTGAATATGCTGGGGCAGATCCCTGTGAAAAACAGGAAGTCTGGATACATTTTAGAACTGCAGTTATGGGGAAATTTAGCTACTAAATTAACAGCTCAAGACTGCTTGCTTAGCAATTTTTTTTAGTGACATGTCTGTAGCTTTTGCTTCAGCCCAGTGATTGATCTGTTTGGTCAGCTATGTAACATTTTTGTTGGTTGACTTTTCTGTAACTTTGGGGTATAAGAGGGTGGTGGCCTGTCTAAATCAGGGGATCACTTTGTGGACACATCAAAAGATCTCCAGGCACAGATGAAGGTCCAGCCATCTGGAAATCTGTGACTGAATCACCCAAAGACTGCCTCACACTTGTAGGGGTAACTAGCAAGTTCCCTGACTTTTGGGGTATTCTAATTATCTAGTCTACTGTGTTGCTTAAGGCTGATAAATGGAGACAGTGGTGAAGGTAATTCCAAGGGGGATTGCTGGGCACCCGAAGTAAACTTTTAAGCCATAAGCATTTGGTTCTGAGTCATCTTTTGCTAGCCACAAAACAGGCAGATGGACTGTGTTTCCTTGGTGTATGGCCTGATACCAACTCGCAGACACTAAAAGTTACTGGGTGAAGGACCCTGAGTAACAGGGACTCCCTAGTAAGAAGAACAAACAGGCCTGTCACCAGGGCTGATCTGGAGAACAAAAGGATCTGCTGTCTGCTGGAAACTAAGATACAGGCTGTGCACCTGAGCCTGAAGAGCATCCTAATGGGAGCAGGAAAGAATCCACGGATTATCCTTCAGGTGGGAACAAATCACACAGCTAGAGTCTCTCTGGAATGTATCAAGGGAGACTATGCCAGGCTGGGGAAGACACTGTCATGCTGACTAGATTGACAGGGGCCCTTTAGGTGTATTCAGGAGCTCTGATTACTCCCTTCTACACCAATCTCACATTGCGAGTGTCATGATGGCTGGATTGGGAGAAGCATTTAATGTGTTATTTGACATCAGTATGTCAGAATCATTGTAATCCATGTGAGCTATGCCATGTCAGGTACTGTTAGAAAGGCTACAATGTGATAAGTAAGACGATAATGTTTATGTTCAAGTTTTATATGTGTAATGGAAGTTATGGATGTTTGATATATCAGTATTTCAAATGGTGCTGTCTGGGTAACGCCTCAGACAGGCTGGCTGCAGAACAATAGCCTGCTTAATGGCCCATTAAGACATTCCCAGGTGCAGGGGGTCCAGGGGGAGTAGCCAGAGAGATACCTGATGAGTCACCAGGTCTAGCCCATGTGACTCTGGACTCCATTTTGGATCCTGTAAAATTCCACAAGCAGCGTGGCAAGGGCCAGAGGATATATAAGGCAGAACCTTTGGAATCCATTTTGTCATCAGTCACCAGTCTTCAGTCTGTCTTCTGTCACCTATCTACCTCTGAAGCAACCCATCTGCAACTGAACTGAAGCTGTGAAACAAAGGACTGAGACCCATCCAAGTACTGGATGTATACCAAATGGACTATACAAGCCTGCAAACTCCACAATTCTTCTAGAAACCTGATGTATATGTACTTTCAAATAATTTGTATGTATCTGACTGCTTTAATCCTTTAACATTTCTCTTATTGTTTGTTTTTCTTTTTGTAATAAACCTTTAGTTTTAGTTACTAAAGGATTGGCTGGCAGCATGATATTTTGGGTAAGATCCAAACTTTTATTGATCTGGTACTGTGGCTGATCCTTTGGGATCAGAGGGAATCTTTTTAGTAAAGAGCACAGAGTTTAAATAACTGGTTTCTTTACAGGACCTCGTGGCAGATTAGGAGCCAGAGACTGAAATGCAGTAAAGGGGGATATGTGTATTTGTATAGTGGCTTCTTGATAACCAGTGTGGGGAATCAGAAGCACTGTTTGAGGCTGGTTGGGAAGTCTGATTTCAGTATCACCCACCAGTGCTGGGAGAATCTGCTCTCCTTTTACAGCCTGCCCTGACTTGTCATTATCAGGTGACTACCCTGGGCACAAACGGGTCACAGATACTTAAAGAAATGGAGGCTCACATGATCTTTCTGTCCCTAAAGGAGGACAACAAAGGTGAGACAAGATTATGATGATCAATAGATGGCTCAGGCAGTGGTGCTATAAGGAGAGCTTTGGGGTTTTTGACCACTGGGTAGCATTCAGAGACAGAGACTGTTCTCAGGGGACAGACTCCACTGAGTAGGGAGGGAAATAGACTTCTGGGATGGAGGTTGGCAGAACTCAATAAAAAAGCGTTAAACTAAGAACTCAGGGGAGACTCTTGGGATATGCTCATGTACTGTCCACATCTGATTTTAATGTTGAGCGGGAGGAAAAATCAAGTAAGAAAGGATACAGCAATGGAGAAAGGAACAGCAGTGGGTGGGACAATGGACACTAAGAGGAAGGTTAGATAGGAGATACTGGCAGTCGAATGATTGTACTCAATTAGGTGAGGAATGTGGGTGAAACCAAGAGGAAACAATTAAGATGTTTGTACACCAATGCGAGGCGCTCAGGTAACAAAATGGAGGAAATAGAACTACTGGTACAGGAAGTGAAACCAGATATTCAGGGATAACAGAAACATGGTGGAATGACTGGAGTGCAGATATTTAAGTATATCTGCTGTTCAGGAAAGATAGAAATAAAGGCAAAAGTGGCAGAATAGCATTGTATATTAATGATGAGGTAGACTATAAAGAAATTAGTAGTGATGTAATGGATAAGACAGAGTCTATTTGGGCCAAAATCACTTTAGGGAAGAAAGCTACTAAAGGTTCTACTGAGCACCCCCTGGGGTTTAGGGTTTGCTACAGACCACAAGAATCCAATTTGGATATGGATAGGGACCTCTTTAATGGTTTTAATTAAATATATACTACTGGGAATTATGTGATTATGGGAGACTAACTTCCAGATATAGATTGTAAGACAAGTGCTACTAATAATAATAGGGCCCAGATTTTCCTGAATGTGGTAGTTGACAGATTTGTTCACCGAATAGCTTCTGAACCAAACAAGAGATTATGTCATTTTAGATTTCGTATTGGTGAGTATTGAGGACCTCATAGAAGAACTGGTTATAGAGGACAATCTTTGTTCAAGTGACCATGAGTTAAATTCTGTTTAAAGCTAATTTAAAAAAATTAAGGGAATTAATTAGGGCAGTGAACTGGACTGAATGTGGAGGAGCCTTGGGATTACTTTAAGTCAAAGTTGCAGAAGTTATTTGAAGCCTGCATCCCAAGCAAGGGGGAAAAATTCCATAGGGAAGGATTGCAGACCAAGCTGGATGAGGAAGTATCTCAGCTAGGTGATTAAAAGAAAACAGAAAGCCTACAAGTAATGGAAGACAGAAGGGACCAGCAAAGAAAGCTACCTCTTGAAAGTCAGAAAATGTACGGATAAAGTGAGAACTCCCAAAAGCCAAGCAGAGTTGGACCTTGCAAAGGGAACTAAAATAGATAGTAAAATGTTCTATTGCCATATAAATATAAAGAAAAGGAAAGGAGAACTGGGACTGCTAAATACTGAGGATTGGATGGAGATTAAAGATTATCTAGGCATGGCCCACCACCTAAACAAATACATTGCCTCAGTTTTAATGAGACAAATGAAGATTTTAGGAGTAGTGGCAGGGTGGCTAATGGTGTAGAAATAGAAATTATAACATCCACAGTGGCAGTCAAATTCAAACAGCTTAATTGGACTAAATTGGTGGGTCCAAATAACCTCCAGCAAAGAAAATTAAAGGAACTGGCACGTGAAATTGTAAGTCCAATAAAGCGGTAATGAATCTGTAAACTCAGAGGTCATACCCAATGACTGGAGAATTGCTACTATAGTTCCTATTTTTAAAAAAGGAAAAAACCTAATCCAGGAAACACTACAGGCTGTTATTTTGACCTAAATTATATGCAAGGTCTTACAACCAATTTTGAAAGAGAAAGTAGTTAAGGACATAGAGGTGAATGGTAATTGGGATAAAATACAACATGGCTTTACAAAAGGTAAATCGTGCAAGACCAACCTAATCTTCTTCTTTGAGAAGGTAACTGATTTTTTTTTTAGAGAGAGGAAATGCAATAGATCTCATCTGTCTAAATTTCAGTAAGGCATTTGATACAGTTCCACATGGGAAGTTATTAGTTAAATTGGAGAAGATGGGGATTAATATGAGAATAGAAAGGTGGATAAGGAACTGGTTAAAGGTGAGACTACAGCAGGTCATACTGAAAGGTAAACTGTCAGGCTGAAGGGAGGTTAATAATGAAGTTCTTTGGGGATTGGTCTCGGGACCAGTCATATTTAGCCTTTTTATTAATGACCTTGGCACAAAAAGTGGGAGTGTGCTAATAAAGTTTGCAAGTCAGTGAGATTTTGGCACCTAACTACCTAAGCTCCTTTGAAAATCTCCACCAAAAGGTTTACCCTCAAATGAGGTACAAGCTCACAATTAACCAGTAGTAGGGCTGTCCAAAACAACTCTATCAAAAAACTGTTGTTAGACTGAATAATGGGTTTTTAGCTAAACTTTTTTTTTTTTTTTTTGCAAAAAGTGTTTGTCTTCTGCAGATACTTTCGATTTTTCACTGAAAATTCCCCAAAATCAAAAAGTTGGTGGTGTTCACCTGAAAATTGAAATATTTTTTATAAGTGAAATATGTTTGACAAACTGGAATATTTCAGTTTACATATGCCACCGTGGTGCCTCCTGGGAGATCTAGTCCAGTTGCCTCATGTCCCGATTCTCCTTTATTAGCTTAGGTTTCCATCTGAACTTCATCCCATCAAGCACAACAGACATGCTACTGTCATGATACATTGACTCCCCTCCGGAAGAGAGAAGACCGTGGTCCTTCATGGGTGAGGTGGTCTGAAAGGGGAACCCAGTCCATAGAGAACCACTACTCCCATGAGTCACTGTGAAGGAATTTCTGAATAAAAATATTTTGTGTTCACCAAATTTTATGTTCACCAAAAAATTGATTTTTTTTGTGGGAAAAAAAGCCATTTTCCAACTTTATTCATTAGGCTTAGAATTGGGTTGAAGTCAGAGTTCTACTCCCACAGCCAAGCCATAATTTTGACCTATATTTTTAGTACAATGAGCAGCTGAAAGCTAAATAGCAACATATATGATTAGGCCTGATTCTGCCAACTCTTACTCAGTGTTGTGGTAGCCGTGTTGGTCCCAGGATATGAGAGAGGTAATATATTTCATTGGAACAGCTTCTCTAAAACTCGTCTCTTCCACCATCAGAAGTTGTTCCAACAAAAGATATTACCCCAGCCACCTTGTCTTATTCATGTGAGTAAAATTCAATAAAATTAATAGGAATGTCTGAGAAAGTAAACATTGGCAAGTTTCTCCTTCTTGCAATATGAGCACATTATATATTGACATATATGGGAGCTAGCCATAAAAAGGCATTGTTACAGCAGGTACCAAGAGGTGAACAAATATCAAGATACCTAAGAGCAGGAGTTTTGAGGATACCTAACTCACCTTGAAGATAATCTGAATAATTTTGGCATGGATGCACACCTCTTTTTTTCATCAGTCGGAAATGAAAATAGTGCTAGGATGAGGCTTTAGAGAAACAACCAATCAGCATCTTAGATGATGTAATGTTTCCCCAGAATTGCTACTCTCATTGGTAGTATTAATTTTCCATCTTTCCAGCAAACAGGGTCTGGAAGTAGTACAGATGCTAACAGCCTAATCTATTCACAAGTTGCCAAATATCTGAGTCAGAATTATCTACATTGGGTCCTATGTTGTCCTAGAGCTGCACAGAGAAGTTCTGTGGTTATTAATGGATGTTCAGCATGCTCTTCTAGATTCATATGTGACCTGTCCGTGCCTAAGGTAGCCACCTGAAAATGCAAAGGTCAGGGCAAGCTGCAAAAGGAGAGCAGATTCTCCCAGCCCTGGTGGGTAACACTGAAGTTAGACTTCCCAACCAACAACAAACAATGCTTCTGATGCTTCACAGTGGTTATCAAGAAGCTAGAACAAAAGATACACAACTCCCTTTATTGCATTTCAGTCTCAGGCTCCCAATCAGCCACCAGGTCCAGTAAAGAGTTACATTTAAAACTCTCCACCCTTTACCAAAAAGGTTCTCCAGATCCCCAGACTGTCAGCCACAGTACCAGATCAATATAAGTTTGGATGTTACCCAAAATACCACGCTGCCAGCCAATCCTTTAGTAACTAAAACTAAAGGTTTATTATAAAGGGAAAGAAACAAACTATAAGAGAAATGTTTAATGATTAAAGCAATCAGATACTTACAAATTATTTGAAAGTCCATGTATATCAGATTTTCATTAGAATTGTGGAGTTTGCAGGCTTATATAGTCCCTCTGGTGTACACCTAGTACCTGGATGGGTCTCGGTCCTTTGTTTCACAGCTTCAGTTGTAGATGAGTTGATCCAGAGGTAGGTGAAGGCTGAAGACTAAAGACAACATGGTGGTGGTGCAGCTGCCTTTTATGTCCCTTTGCCATGCTGCTTGTGGAAATTTACAGAAATAAGATGGATGGAGTTCAGGGTCACATGAGTAAGTCTCCTGGTAACTCATAAGGCGTAGCCCCTGGGTTGTTTCCCTGGGCTTATTGTACCTTTGATTCCCTTAATGAGCCATTAAGCATTTTATAGCTGTTGCCATCCTGTCTGGGGTGTCACCCAGAAACACACCACAATTTGAACTACAGATACTTCAAACATATCCATAACTTCCAATACAAATATGACAGATATTTTTGTGTATCATCATACTTAGCAAATTATAACCTTTCTAATGGTACCTGACATGGCATATCTCCTACGAATTATTGTGAGTTTGAAATATTGATGTTAAATAATATCCTAAATGGTCCCTCTAATACAGACACCATCACGTTTTACATAGACTTTCATGCTGAACCTGTTTGGAATCTCCAATTAGACATCTGCTACTCTCTCCAGTATTTTATTATTGATATGCTAAAATTAAAATTGGTTTCCTTTTCCACACTAGATAAGACTTATTTAAAGCCTGATTCAGCACCCATTAAAGTCAAATGGAATCTTTCCAGTTTTTGGAAATTCTTTGCTGGATGAAGTAATTCTTTCTCTGAGACATAATTAATACTCTGATGTAGAAAATGAGTATGAACTTATTTCTCATATAACATTGCAATACACAGAAGAAACATTCAACATTGTGATAGAAATTATGGGCTAGATCCACAAAGGGGACTTAACTGAGGTGTTGCAATGCTGAGTTTAGGCAAGCTAGCTGTCTGGTGGAATCTATAGCCATGAGCTAGACATCTGGGTTCCCCATACAATGCATGAGGAAGAACACCCTCCTGGATTTAATTGCCTAGAACAGGTCAGATTGAGGAGGAGCTGGTGGTGCTCCTCCAATGGTTCATGCACTCAGCTTGGATGTGGTAGATCGGCATTCAAATTCCACCTCTGAATCCACCTGGGTCTCTCATCTGTTACATGTTCTATTTTGTATAAAATACTTGAATATTTATTGGAGCAGGGCCTGAAACAGGGTTATCCCTGGTGATTACCCTAAGCTATAGAGTCATTCTCACTTTGCCTCTGACATCCCCACCACTTCCTTGTCAGCAGTTGTGCTACGCAGAGCCCGATCCGGGAGGCTCCCTCGGAGCACATTAATTGGATGGTGCCCCACAGGTGAGATATGCATGGGAACGCCTAGTTAGAGGATTCTACTGGGGCTGAGGTGTGAGCTAAGCACCAAGTAACTCAGTGGCATCAGGACTGCAGCCGCTGTGCACATGTCTGCCAGCAGATATGCGGGGCTTCAGGAATTTTACCAGTGGGAACTTAGATGCCTACAGGGGTAAGCAGCAGCTGAACAAGGGTTCTTCTGAGGAGCTAAATGTTGGATTTTAGGTATCTAACATGGCAGTTAGGCACCTAAATCACTTTCTAGATCCAGCCCTAACTAAACCAAACACAAGTTGCAAAGGCTCAGTTTGGAAAGTGAAGGCTATTTATAAAGGAGACAGCTTATTGAGGCAAAAATACTTTTCTGTAGCATGTCATGACAGAAGGAAATTTTTAAGAAGAACACAAGTCAGAATTGCTTTTACTGCTTATCTAATGTGTCCAAATGTGGGATTGTAATGGATTTAAACCTAAGTTTTCATTCCCACAGATGCGAACAGCATCTTGTACTATTTATACCAGTGCTATAAATACTCACGTCTTCAAAGTATATCTTCCCAAGTCCAGGGATGTGAAGGTTTTTCTTCCAAAGCGTGATATTCTTGGCACTGTTACTGTGTGCACTACAGTACAATGAAGTGTTATGTGACATTGAATATGTTGGCAACTAACCATTTTGCCACTCACTCCAGACACTCACAAAGGCGCTCTCAAGCATTTTTGCCTTGTAAAGCATGGCGACGTGATAGAGAGACCAGTAAAGGCTTCATATTTAACAGAACAGTAGTTCTGTTCTCAAGGGCACACAAAAATTGCAGTCTTCAACTCAAAATGCAATACAGTGAGTCTGAGCCTCCACTGCACGTGCCCTTTGTGGTCACTTATACTTGTGCAAATTGAGTGTAAAGAGAGTGTGAAGTGTCACAGTATCAAAATGGCCATGGTTCGCACCCACTCTGCACATGTGTAAATGACTACAGGAGGCGCAGAGCAATGGAGAAGTAGTCCCATGTTCCCTTGTGGTACATGCCTTTGGTTGTGCTATAATATTACCCTATTTCCTTTCTTGTGTATTAATGGCATATGCATGAAAGCAGAACAGGTCTCAGATTTCTTCCTAACCTTCCTTCATTCATCTATTGTCTCCCAGGATCATCACATCAGAGGATAATCTGATCCGTGAAAAATCTCTTCTTACATTATAAACTGGTAATAACTCCTGCATGGAATCACTCCCCTGAGCCAGTTTCTTAGATGAATCCCAGTGGCATGCACTGGGCATAAATACCATCCATCATTGACAGCATTGCAATTCACTGGCTGATAATAAGTGCTGTCTGATTTTAAACAAAACACTTCAAAACAGGCTAGTCCATCACAATTTCAATAGTGTATAGTATGACTGTGCAGTTTAGAAATAGCATTAAGGAAAGAAAAATGTTCAAAGAAAGAAAAATGTAAAGCTTTGGCCTGATGATGATTCCATGTACTTTAGAGCTATGAATGAGTGTATTGAGTATACTCAGTTGCAGTGAGACACAGACAGCAATGCAACCTGCTACTCCCTGTGGCCAGAGAGATAAATGGGTTGGATGCCCTCCAATAATTTAAATAAGTCTTTAGCATGATTGTTGTCATGATCAGGCTAAGCTGACTAGCTCCTATCACTGAAGGGAATTCCTGCTACATGAAGGTGACTTTCTCTGGCCTGTAATCTTTCTTTTAAAACAACTCAGTTAATTCTAACAAGATCTCTTTAATGACATCATTCATGGATTAAAGTGAGATTTCTTCCACAACGTCCAATAATGTTTAAATGGCCCAGTTATTAAAGCCCTCGCCTAGTAGTTAGGAAAGTTGGGTTCACATCCCTGTTTTCCCACAGATGTCTGAGTGACCTTGGGCAAGTCTCTTGGCCTCTCAGCACCTCACTTCCCCATCTGTAAAATAGGGAAAATATTTGCCTACTTCATAGGGCTGTGATAAGGATAACTACATTAAAGAGTGATTTGAGATCTACTGATGAACAGTGCTAGACGTTATAAATTTGTGAAGGTGAGTTTACATCTCACTAAGTGTTACCGCAGAAATTGGGATATACATTTGCTTAGGGCCCAACCCAAGGCCCATTAAAATGAGTGAAAAGCCTCCCTTGGACTTCAATGGGTTTTGGATCAGACCTTTATTTCCTCAGAAGCATTGTTATGTTTTGTATACTGTTCTCTATACCTCTGTAGCTAACAAAGAAAGCATGAAAAAAAGATTACGTTAACTGGAAAATGTTTTAATAATACAGTAATTCAAAACTTGCATGGTTCTACTGAAAATTAAAATTGCATAGTAGCGATGTCTGAGTAATGAGACATTGCTAGCTTGCACCTTGCACTTAATAAAACACTTAAATCTTTGATGGAATAACATACACATTTTTTTCTTCATGTATAGATGCATACATTATTTTTATGGCGAGACAAAAAAGTAATGTGGAAGTTTTACTGTGGTTTTGAATGTAGGCTGGTAGTGGCAAGGGAATAGTCTGCCAGCTAATTCTTCCTCTCATGATCCCAAGCACATCATTGCAAATGTAATCACCACTGCTGCTAATTAGCTTCCACATTATTTTATGGTTAAAACCAAAACTATATCTTCTCTTTTCACTGAGTCTATTGAGACCAGCAGTTCATTTTAAAAGAGAACATGTCACACTGGTATGACTCTATATGATGGACCAAGCGTAGGAAGGCCATCATTGTTAAACAACACATTTATCTGCACCACACTGGAGGAAAAGAGAATTAAGAATGTTTGGGAGGAGGAAATTTTGCAATTTGCAAAGCTAGAAGATCCTGGACCTTGGGCCCCACATAACATTAATAATTTGACTGAGCCAATTATGATTGCTATTCCTACATGGACATGGAATCCTAATACTTGGAATAGTAGAGGTACTATAGAGAATGGGACCTATAAACTGCATTATCCCAGCATGAAGATAGCAACATGAGGAGAAGAGGAAAAAAAAACAGCATGCAGTAAACAAATCAAGCATAAATGGTTCTGTGAGCATTCGGCATGAATGAACCTGACCATAAGCGAGGGAGGTTGGGCTCAACTAGCCACTAAAGAGAGAGTGAAGGAGATGGTATGGCTCAGGAATATAGTATGTGCTCTGGGATACTCCAACTTTTTGGTGGAGACAACCAAATGCCAGGGAAGTCTGAATGGATTTGATTTGAACCTCACCTCTCTGACTCAGATTGGGACCCGTGTCCTTTGGCCAAGAGTGCAGATGAAGGAGAATGTGACAAATGCCGTGGCAGACAGCAATGAATGGGAGTCACTGGTGACCAATCTCTTTGCACCCATACCTACCCTGTCCATTAGCACCACTGATTTGGCACAAAGGAAAACAGAACAATTGGTACCCATTGCCCAACTAATAGCTGAGCAACAGGAATATGGGGACAGCACTGTACAGGCACTGGAGATACCCTGGTGGGCTGAACCAGAGGAGGTGAGTATGCAAATCCTGGTTTGTACTTTAAGCCTACTTTTAATGGTGGTTCAACTAATTACATTTATTGTAGTGCTGGGCATGGGTTTGTGGGTAATAAACTTGAAAAAGAAAGCAGAGAAAAACAAAAATA
>ML675624.1:52707872-52777696 GCA_007922155.1 Mesoclemmys tuberculata | reverse complement strand
TTTGTGGGTAATAAACTTGAAAAAGAAAGCAGAGAAAAACAAAAATATAATGCAAATGAAATAAATGCTTCATATATAAAAAAGAAATACAAAGGAAGTGGAACGTAGGTGGGCCTGGCCTTACACAAGTAACACTGGACAACAAATTTTTTCGAAAGTGTTGCTTCCTCAGAAATTTTTTTTTGATTATGCTAGACCGCTTGAAGCTGAACACAAATATAATTTCAGACTACTTGTATCACGTAGGAATTTGGAGAAACAAGAAATTGACTTTTATTGAATGTAATGTGTTTAATTGCATGACAGTGCTGACGCTTTGCAATAGTTCAACTGAGCTAAAAATGTTTTGTTGATGATTTTCATTTGTACTCAGTGTCTGAGGCGTCTTGTTTAAGCGTCCAACAATAATCAGCCACCATTGATGGATTCCAGTTGCCCTGATACCATTTTTCCATGATCACAATATCCTGGTGAAACCTTTCACCATGCTCGTCACTGACCGCACCAAGATTTGCAGGGAAGAAGTCTAAATGCGAATGCAGACAATTAATCTTTAGTGACTTGTTGCTCTTCATGGTTTTGTATGCTTGATGCATGTTGTCAACCAGCTGCAGTTTGGTGCTCTGTAGTTGCCAAGAAATGAATAGTGGCTGTTGCGACACTGGCGAGACATTTTGCTATCACGAATCCTCCTGAAAATATAATTGCTTTATTATTGTGAGAACATAGAATATGCTATGCAGATAGAGCATGCATATCAACATGAATGCAAACTGATATAAATGCAATGCATAGAACGGGGTGTGCGAAATGCTTTTATAGCCTTTCTAAAACTTGTTCTGCCAGCATCCGCCCTGCCTAAGCCTTAGTATTCCCACTGCATGTTGTGTGGCCTGCACTAGATGCAGCGTCATTACATGCCCAGGCATGCTTGGACACAAGATAGAAAACTTTTCAGCTTACATTGTGGGCAACATTTTAATAGACTTAAATTATTAATTGAAATAACAAATATAGGTGATTTTCGTAATCAGCAGCCCAAAATCCAGAAAACACACCCAAAAGTATTCAGGAAGCAAAATCTTTGTTGTCCAGTGAAATACAGAGGGAAAGGCCTCTTTCTTTGGAAGATAGGATTAGGGAGATAAAGTCATCATGCTGAAAACAGAATGTTTGTGCTGACTAAGGGGCAGGACACCCAGAGAACTATTTATTATGAACAATATAACAATAGACAAAATAAGTTAGGGAAGTACAGAGGAGATAAAGAATAGGGTGAGTGTGGGTAATGCATGGACCGAACACGTTGCACAGGGATTGGTTCCTACAAGGTAATGAAGCCAATCCAAAAATGTGCGATGCAGTATACACTGAATTCAATAAAATGTGTCAATGTGTAGAAAGGGAGAGGGTTTCAGTGCAACTTCAGAGCTGTGGTGCACCTTGCATCCATCCCCAGTGTGTCTGAGTCTGATCAACGCAGTGTAGCTCTGCTGTAAGCCAAATAAAAATACCTGAGTGCCCAAACTGGAGTTGAACTGAGTTCTTGGGAAGTTGAGTGGAAAGAAGTCTCGGAGGGAGTCCCAACACCAGGCAAACACTGACAATGCTATTTTGACCCTTTTCCACATAAACACAAACATAAATAATTTCTACTTACATAGAAACTTAAGTTTCTATCTGCTGCAAGTGCCGTTTTAATTACAAAATATACGTAGAGAAATGTTACTGGTTTACATTAAGTGGAGCCGAAATTGTTTTGAAATTGGCTCTTTGGCAATGATGTTAACCAAAATGTTTAAGGAGAAAAATCCAACTTTTGGAGACAATGTGTAGACAAATTTAGGCGTGGGCAGGGGTGGTGGCCCTCCCTCAATGTTATTCCCAGAGGGAGGCCACACATCCTGCTGCTACGTCCCACGGGAACAACGTCTATCAGAGGGGACATTAGCAGCTCTTGGTCTCCCCGGCCAAATACGGCAGTCCTCAAAATCATGAGCCCCAACCCTCAGGCAGGGTGGGGAAAGCAAGTAGTTTAGGGTCTCCAGTCCTCAGGCAAGGCAGGCAGGTCAGTAGTCTATAGCCCCCAGCACAGGAGATGAGCAGGGATACAGGACTCCTGGCCCAGTGTGGGGGTGTCTGCCACACCAGGGGTGGTGTGACAGAGAAAGGTAGGGGGATGCAATCCCACCAAACTCCACTGTGCCAAGCCCAGGGCCCTACCAGTGATGCAGTGCTTCACTACTGGCTCGGCAAGGTTCAGGCCAAAACGCATCGACCAGTGCTCCAGGACAAGCACAGCCAGATCTTGGTCGGCTATCCCTGGGCTTCTTCCTACCCTGTCCTGAGGTGTACCTGAGTCCCTGGGTCATCCTCCACCTTCTCAGGTTACACAGCCTTTGGTAACCCCAGCAGTTCCTCAGTGGTGAGCGTCTCCAGTGATTTGGGTAGTTTGGGGTCATCGTTGGAATGGCAGGTGTCTCTGGTGGGCTCAGGGACTGGCAGCAGGTGGGAGGCATCTGTCTCCCTCAGCATCTGCTCCTCAACTGAGATACCAGGCCCACCTCTTACACTTCCGGTTCCTGTCCCGCCCCTCTGCTTCCAGTCTGGCAGGCATGGACTTCCGGATTCCACCCACCAGGCGGCGGGTGGCCCTCAATATCAATCTCAGAGGGTGGCCACACCTCACGGCTATACAAAGGCTTAACATATTTTTGTTCATGTGTGTAACGCTATGCACACATAAAATACAGTGTTGTCTGTGTCTCTGTTTGCTTCTTTTTGTTCTCAGAAAGTAAATGTAGTGTTGTGTTCATCAAAAGCTCTTCTGGCTGCTCTACACGAGCACTGAAATTTAAGAAATATTTTATTCTTACCAGTTTGAGGCATTTTAGGACCTCTGAATATAGCATACGTTCCCATATATGCATTGATTTAAAGGTTCTTAGGCAATCAAATGGATCAGGCACTTTAATTCTAAAGTCTGTAAATGCCATGTCTGTAAAGCCATGTCCAACCTTGCAGTCCAGTCTTGGTCCCCTTCTCTTCTCCCTCTACACCTTGTCTCTGGATAATCTCATCTGCAAACACAAATTCAATCATTTAGAAGCGGATTACTCTGGATACGAGTCAGGTCTGGAGTAGAGGTCTGTGAGTTAAGTTTTGGCCTATATCAGACATCTCCTCATGGGATGTAAGGCTGTCATCTTGGTATCAAACACGGCAAAAACAGAACTCCTAATCCTTCCCCCAAAGCCTTCCCTTCTCAGTCACTGTCGACACCACCACCATTCTCCCCGTCACTCAAGCCCATAAATGTGGGTGTCTTCCTGAACTCAGCCCTCTAGATCCTCACATCCAGGCTACCTAAAACTTGTCAATACTTTCTACATAACAGCTCTAAAATATGACCTTTCCCAGCCATCCCCACAGCTAAATTCTCATCCTTGCTCACACCTTAATTACCACAACATCCTCTTCTCTAGCTTTGACAAATCTGATTTAGCGCTGCTCATATCCATTCAAATGCTGCTGCAAAGATCATTTTGAACCTATCACCCTTCTCTTTGCATCCCTCCACCGGCTTCCCCTTTCTCCATTGCATCAAGTGAAAGGTACCAGTCTTCATTTTCATGGTGCTTCACAGCTTGTCCCCATCCTTTCTGGTACGCTAACAAGATGTCGACTCCTGGCTCCACTCCGCCCATAATGCCAGCCTCCATCACCCACTTGTTAAATTTTCAAACTACACCTTTGTGCTTTCTCCCAAGCTGCCCCTTATGCAAGGGAGGAGCAACCTGCAAACAACCATAAGGCCACCTCATTGTCTTCCTTCAAATCCTTCTTAAGGGTCTCCTTTGCCACGATGCCTACAAATAATTAGACAATGGCTAGGCAGCAGGTGTGCTGAGACCACTGCCCCCCATACTTAATATTGTCTCATTGCTTTGTATTGCTCTGTCTGTAGCCACCTGTTGTCTCTTGTTTTATACTGAGATTGTAAACTCTTTGTGGCAGAGAGGCTTGTCCTGTGTTGGTACATCACAGTGGGGCCCTGAGCTACTGCTGGAGCTTGTAGGCACTACTGCAATACAGTGGAATAAATAAATAAATAACCAAGCACCCAGAAATCTAGTCCTATAAAGTCCCCCGACTTGACTAACACTTATTAGAAGCTTCTCTTTTACCCAGTACATGCAATTTCCCCTGGTTTCTGGTCTTGATATCACTTTGACAGGGATTATATCCTTCAACTGCCTTGACATATTAAACTACATCCAGGGTCATTGCGTAGTTATTGCTCAGTGAAAACTGCCATGGACAACTTGGAAACACAGTTTGAGGTTATGTGAATAAGTCAATGCTTAGCAACCCTTACAAGTATTTTACTGGTTTTAAAACATTTGTGAAAATAAAAGAATGTCCACAAAGAAAGTTAAAGTGTTATAACACCACAGTATGTGAACTGCTTTACGATTCTTCACATGCAGGGGGAGCACTTACAAAGTTTCTTCCACTTCTAGAACTATTATTGGTTCTAGTGTAGGGATTATTTCTGAAACTTTTATTCTCCCTAAAACTGAATTTTAAATGCACCCACTGTATGAAAAAACATGCCACAATTACTGGCACACTGTCCAGAGTAGCTCACAACTCAGAGTGCCAATCTCAGGTCAGACTGTCAGAAAACAGGGCAGACACTCCAAACTGGTGGTATATTCCATAATTAGCTTTCCCCAAGCCAGTAACAACTGCACTCTCCTGGATTACTCTATTAGTTTTACCAGGAAGTCACAAACAGTCTCCCTCAGGTTCTCCGGTGCCTCTTGCCACCCAGACAAACTGGACTAAGTGATGAAAGGTTATTAAAACCACAAATCACCACACATTTGGTCAATCCCAACCCCAAAGGACCAGTCACTTATCTCCGGTCAATGGATGCTCTTGATCTCACACCGAAGGTAACACTGTAGCCACTTTCCCTAGTTAAATAAAGATTTATTAGCTAAGTAAAGGAAATGAGAGTTATTGAGTGGTTAAAGAAGGTAAAATATTACAGCTGAGTCTAAGTTTGTAGTCCGAATGATAGCAGAAGTGTAGTATCCGCTAGTTTTCCATCATACTCTCACGGTTACCCAAAATTACTTTGGGGATCTCTGTCCAATCTCTCAGGATTCCCCCTGTCAGAATCCATCAGTCCAAAGATACAGAATCATTCACTTAAACCAGTATAGATATATAAAGATCCTGCTCACAGAAGCTGACAAGTGTCTTAACCCACATGGGTCCTTCCTTTGTGGAAGGATAAGCAATGAAGACAGTCTGAATTCCCATTCTTGAACTCAATGACCCTTGCTTTGAAGTTAGTCTTCTACTTCTTTTGCATTCAGAAGTAATTTCGTTATAGTGCTATACATAATGCAATTGCCTGCCATTACATTATAATAGGGATAGATAAGTGAAAACAATACAAGTATAATTCATTAGTATTCAGGAAGCTCTAACCCTTTGATCTAGGGTTATTTATTTACATTAGGTAATGCAATAGCAATCGACAGGCTTACAGATAAGCGAGCACAATAATATTACACTTCCTTTGAATTATATCAACACATAAGTGAACTGGTACACTTAACACATCTTTGACCTTGACACACAAGAGAATTGTCCTGAGACTCTGACCTGACCTGGCTGTCAGCATCGCAACAATGTTCTGGTTTTACTCACTAAAAATTCTCATGCTGGTAGAGTTGCAGCCTACAAATTGCAATATGGAGCTATGCCTTGTGTGTCATGTATTGGAACTCTTAATTTTTGAGGACACCAGTGGCTCCTTAAGGGACAGTGAAGTATTTCCCTCAAACATGTCATGAAATAGTTTATAACAATATACTGCAGCCACTGAACTGGAGTTCTGCTCCTTATCTGATTTTCCATCCTGTCCTTGGCAGATTTCTGAGACTATCTACTGTGTGTTCTAACGCTGCGTGAGGTTCTATGCTTTGTGTTGTGCGGGAGGTCAGACTAGGTCATCATAATGGTCCTTTCTGGCTTTAAAAATCTGAGACAGTTGGTAGGTTTCTATTCGAGAAAACATCTAAAGCTTTGACGTTGGGGGAAAATGTCAGGTTGTAGAAAGGCAGCTCTGGTGCTATTTGGAGCCTTTTTTCTTCATTTCTCAATCTGGTTTTCTTTTATGGAATAAGTGCTGTGCACAGTTGTCAATAATCTTCTCTTAGCAATGAAAGGTAATGGGTTATTTTTGATCCAGCAGTATCCTTCAGTACTGTTGGCCAGATTTTGTTTACTTGCCCATAGACACTGGTAGGAGTCCATGGACTGGTGCTTCAAATGTTCCATGTATTCCTTTCCAAGAAGTCTCTAAAAGTGGGACTGGTCAATTGCTTAGATGCCCCCAGTGCTCTCTTGTATTGGTACTACCTGGTTCCACTGTATCACCCTGTGATGGGATGCTCTACTCACCACAGGATGACCCTTCCGCCTGGACATTCTGAGGATTAGCTCAGCACAGCCAGCATTCCTTCCTACGGCTGCATTCTGTCTCTTTTTCCCTCTGTAGCCCCCTTCTTGCTCCAGAAACCTCAGCGTCCTCTTTGTGACTCAGCTCTCTGGCCAGGTCACTGTGTGGTTTCCCCTTCCAGGGATATGTATCAAAGTCCCTGCTCACCAGCAGTCTCAGGGATCCCTCCCATTCACTGCCCCAGGTACCACTCTCTCAGTGGCTGGCAGGGGAACCCCTGCATGCCCTCTACTCTGGATTCTGGTTCAGGGATCCTCTAAACAGCAGCCAAGGTGTGGTCCCCCTTTGCACCTTACTGCCTTTCCTTGAGCCGCTTCCTTGCCTTCTGACCCTCTGGGTTTACCAGCCTCTCAACTTCCAGGGAAGAACTATAAGTTACTTGTCTCTATAATCCTCCAACCACCCCACCCCACCCCACTCCTCCCCTCCCCTCCCCTCCCAGGGAATGACTGCAGACTACCTTCTTGCAACCTCCTCTGGTTCCAATTTCCTGTCTTTATATAACCCCTGCCTGTTTCCATACAGGTGAGCTTCCCCTAATTAGGGCTTTCTTCTCAAATTTAATTCTCCCAGTTTGCAGCCTAACTGGCTGATTGGGCCCACTTGGCCTCATTCAGGTCTAGTGTTGGGAGTACACTCCCATCACACTGATATTGTTCAGCATGCATGAAAAGCCTCCTAAGACAGATAATGAGATGATCTGGACTAGTGTCATTACGATGCTGGCTGTCCTATGTCTCTTTTCCTCAAAGCCAAGCAGTACAGATTCAGTGTTTCCCTGGTTGGCCAAGAGGGTCCTGAATGAGAGAAAATCCTCAACCCCAATTTCTCAAATTGGAAAGAATTCCAGAAAATGTCTTTCCATGCTCTATTTCATCAGACCTTTAAGAGCCTTCTGACCTCCAGCTTGGATTAGTGCAGTGAGATTTTCATGGAACTATGTTTAAAAACCTCTTGGAAGCTTCAGGTAGTACATGATATGACTGCTCACTTACTTAGAAGTGATGGTTTCAGAGCATGTATTGTATCTGTTCTCTCAACCCTGAAGAAGCCTCCAGTTCGTTTTTCACGCAGTCAAAGGTTTCAATTTTCAAAGCCTTACATGTTTTGATTCCCAGCTACCTCAGACCTCAATCCTGCAAAAGAATCCAAATGTAGTAATCCTTATGCTCACACAGAATCCAACTGAAACCTACGGGACTCCCTCCAGGCATAAACGTCCATCCATAACGGATGCTTTTGCAAGATCAGTGCCTTAAAGACTATTTTCCTCCTTATGTACCTGTCAGGCAATTGACATTAGCTGGTATGCTTGTGCTAAAAGTCTCCAGATTTTGAGCTCTAGAGACCTAGGCATAGGAAATTCTTGGCAAAGGGCTCTCACACCTGGAATTTGCTCCGCTTTTATGGAACTTCAGGCATGGTCTGAGGCTGATCTGTTTTGCTTCAGTAGGATTGCTGTGGGATGAATTAAGGCATTTTGCAGGGAAGATGATATGAATGGATATTTTTAACATATTTCTGCTTGTACATGGTATTAGATTTTTAATGATGGCCAGATGTTTTCATTGATCATAAATTCAAATGTAATAAATAGAGCCATTTGGCAGAAAAAATTCTCCCCTCTGAACAAAGGGAATGAGGTGGTAGCTGAACCAATTTTATCATGATGCACTGCAGTGCTTTTGACTGGGCCTATTGAAGCACACATTGTGTATTTTTCTTTGTTCTACCAGTGACAGATATGATGTCCCCTGTATTACAAGGGCTGGCCAGCAATGGGATGCCTTGCAGCATATGTTGAAATTTTAAATAGATTTGGAAAACTCCAAGTTAAAGCGTGGGGCTTTCATGGAAGCAAAGTCAGATGCCTAGGGTTAGAAAGGACCTAGAGTACATGATAGGAGGTTATCAAAATCAACATCCTGCTGTTCTTGCATGTCTCTTTAAGAGAGTTTAGTTAAAAAGCCCCTGTACAGAAGAGTCCTGAGGAGACATATAAGCTCGTTTAAAGCCCTATGACTTTATGATGTTTGTTTACTTTTCACCAACCTACATTCTTCAGGTTTTTGAGCATATTATTTAACTTCCAGTAAAATCAAATAAAAACTCCTTTCCCCTAAAGTCTGATCTCTTGGGTCAAATTCTGATATCATTAAATCAGTTTAAATCCATTTAAATCAGAGGGGTAGCCGTGTTAGTCTGTATACAGCAAAACAACATGAGTAAAGTGCTATAGGACTCTCTTTTTTTTAATTTAAATCAGAATTATTCCAATTTTACACCATTTAAGAATCTGGCCCTGGGCTTTTTATGACTACATATTCTCTACAAGCAAGCACTTCCCATCCCTCCCTCTCTACCCTCAGCAGCTCCACATTTCTTTTACTACACCCTGAGTTCTAAGGAAAGCCTTATGGAGTAATAGATTGCTCCATTATAGCTTTTGCCGGTAGCAAAAGCTATAGTTAAGGCTGCCTATTCTTTTCTTGAAGCTATTTTTAAATCCACTTACCCAAACATGCACATTACTCAGTTTATAGGATACCCAAAAGGAGTTATGCTAAAATGAGATTTTGTTCTGTATTATGTGATTGTGTCTTGTGCAAAATGCACTCCAGCTAACAAAAACACGTTTGTGATTTGTAAGTAATATCATTCATAAGTAGTACCAGAAGCATTTGTTTGGCATAAATATATATACATCTATGGATGTGCGTTTGTGTAAAGACTACAATGACAAAAGGTCAAATTTCATGTGCTGGAAAAAATGCCTTGCAGCTCCTCAGAATGAGTTTGAGTTTTCTCCAAAGGTTAAGGTCATCATGACCTATTTCAAGTTTTCTTTCTTAATAGGCCTTGGGCTTCTTTGAAATATCACTGCCTTAGGCATTTTAGGGAACTCGTAAGATTGGTACAAGTTTGCCATTGTATCTCCAGCATGGTACAACTAAAAGTCAAAAACACATCTTGTAGCATATTACTTTATCTGCAGTCAGGAATTACTCTTTTTTCTATAATGTATTGGGCATCTTTGCACAGCAAATTAGAGAGGCTTTTTTCCTTTGTAAATAAATAATATTTCAGAAAAAAAGTATTGATCAACCAGCTGTAGCCAATGGCAGAAACGATCCAGAGCAACCCAGGGGGGTTGGCTCCAGTGGCAGTTGTCATAGAGATTCATAGAAGTCCCCTCATACATTAGGGGGTCTGTGCTGATTGAAGCCACACCATCTGCCCTTTCTATGTGGCTGTAAACCCCTCTCTCTGTAGCATAATGACATTGAAAATCCCCCACTAAATTACACTGATTTTTTCATATAAATTTGTTCTTTACATGGGATACCCAAGACATTCTGAGGTCCTTAGTGAAAAGCAATTTCTACCTGAATTCCAAGCCCTTGTTAACACTTTCACAAAGTGTTGTTTTCCATTTGCTATTCCAGACTGGTTTGTTCCTCCAGCAGGGGACATGTAAGCAGAAAAATCTGCAAAGAAAACAACTTCCAGAAGAACTAGGCTAAAGATAATGTTTTTACTGCACAGCTGACCTGGGCTCCTATCCAGGTTTTAGCCCAAATCACTCTACCACCCACAGAGAAAAACCTCTGAACCCAGTCTGAAGGTGTTTTAAGCCCATACTAGCTTACTCAGCTGAGGGAGTAGGTTTGAACCTGAACTCTGCTTTCACCCAGGCAGGAACCTGCACACACTTTGCAGCAAGATTGCAGGAAAAATCATTTGAGGGCTGATAGTCCTCCAATGCCCTTTCCACAGTCCCCTTCTCTCCCCCCTTTCCCAAAGAGCAGACAAGTTCTCTCACTATTGACAGAGAAAGAATCCTAGAGCATCTCAGCTCAAATGACCATGGGCTATGCCCCCAGACACACAAGAGCAAATACAGAAACAGTGAGGCTGCAGTAACACTAGTAGAGCTTTCTCATGGGAGCAATCACACCTGGGTTAGGGTAACGCAGAGGCCAATCACCTGGGTTAACTGTGCAGTGAAAACATACCCTAAGTGTGTGGATGTGATTATTAATTTCCCATCTACCTTTTATTTTTATTATTCTCCTTTGAGAAATGGCACCACTGACACCAAATTAACTGAGCTGTGCTTGCTAATTGCCTGTTGAGAGTCAATGGGACCTATGGTGTTATAGCGGTGAAGGTTTAGAGCAGCCACTAAGGGGCATAGAGTAAGGAAGTAAGAGTTTATGGAAACAGGAAATAAAGGGTCTGGCATTCACCCCATGCATGCAGAATTTGATGTGTCTAAACCATCCAAGACAGATGGCTATCCAGGCTTTTTTTGAAAACCTCCAGTGAAGGAGATTCTATGACTTCTGTAGGCAGTTTGTTCCATTGTCCTACTGTTCTTACAATTAGGAAGTTTTTCTTGAGATTTAATCTAAAACTGCTATTCTGTAGAACCTACTGCCTGTTGTCCTCCCCTCTGTGGCAAGAGAGAACAATTTTTCTCCATCTTTTTTATGGCAACCTTTCAAGTATTTGAAGACCGCTATCATGTGTCCCCTTAATCTCCTCTTTTCCAAACAAAACGTATCCATTCCTTCAGCCTTTGCTCATATGGCTTCCATTCCATCCCTTTGGTCACCTTTGTTGCTCACCTCTGGATTCTTTCCAGTTTCTCTACGTCCTTTCTATACACTGGTGACCAAAACTGGACACAGTACTCCAGCTGAGACCCCACTAGCACCAAGTAGAGCAATACTATCAACTCCCATGACTTGCATCCTATGCCTCTGTTAATGCAACCCAAAATTGCATTTGCTTTTTTTGCAATTGCATGACACATATTTCCTGTCAGAAGAGGGACTTTGACAGACAACATATTCAAATCCTTGACTATACCAAATCCAGGAAATCACATTTGGGTGAAAAATTCTCAGGAAAAGACGACAGAGCAAGGATGTGCTAGAACTCCTTAACCCTACTTTGATAAGATAACAGCAAGATTCATCCATCAGAACTAGTGACATCTTATTGTATTACCTGATAAATCTCCAAAACATTGTAATTGCTACAGGGAAACTGAGCTTGTGAACATCACCTGTCCTGTCTATGTAGACCTTCTCCCTGCAAGGAGATTTCCAGATAAAAACAGATGGCATCCTACATTCCTGGAAGATTACATAAGATCTTGAGACTCCAACAAAGTCAGAGGATAAGAAGCTGAATGTCTTAAAAAGGTGGAATAAATTCCTGACACAGATCTCAAGGCTCACGCAGTCTACTCTGTGCTTCAGAGAACTGTTTATTCTGGTTTTGTGTTGATATTTCATTCCTATGATATAGTGTTTTTAAGGTAAAGTTTGGATAAAGGTTTTATGGCCATTCCCTTTTCAGAAAGGGAATGTGGGGTTAGTTGTAAATGCTGAAAGTAGCCAATAGGGGGCATAGACCAAGGAGATGGGAGCTTAGGCAAACTGAAAATAAAGACAGTCTGGTATTCACCTCACCATGGTGTGCTGGGTCTCTATCTCCACAAGACTAAGGTCCTAAATCACTAAAAGCGCCTTTGAAAGTTTCACTGACTTTCTGAATTTGTGCCAGCTGTTTTACAGAAAAAGCATGTTTTCTTCAAACACCCCAAAGCCGACACATCCTGTCTGTTCAAGTTTATTATGTTGACTGAGATAAATGGATGTGACAGATCAGATCTATGACATATCAACTCAGAAAACATGTTAATTTATGTGGTTTTCTAAGAATAAAAATGTCTTTTTTAACTAGCCTCATATACCTAAACCAGACAAAACCAGAGCTTAAAAGAAACCTCAGGACTCTCTCAAATCCAGGCCTCTGGAAATTTGATGCATTATGAAAAGAATTTGTTAGAAAACAAACTAGAGTTGGGCAAGTGATTTGTTATGAATGAATTATTTAACAAATTAGATTTAACTGATCATGAAATAATTTGCAAACCAAGCCTGAATGGTTTAAATGTACTCTTCAGGTTATTTTATGAATGAACAGCCTATGAGTTGCCACAAACTGTTCACTTAACCAACGTCCAGAGTTGGTGGTGGTGGTGCTGATCTTCCTTGATTGTATGAGAGAGAAATAAAGAATAATGCACTTTCAATACAAGTGTTCACACAAATAATCAGTCATACTAAACTTTGGGAAATTTGCAAGATTAACAAACATTTTGATCAATAAACCAGCAGTCACCCAAATTCTTGCAACAAATAATATGACACCATGAACGAGACCAGCGTGACTATGCTACATTTGGTCACAAACTTATCCAGAGGTCACTGGTTCACATCTTTCAGCTTTAATGGAAAGACCTTGAATGGACACCTTGAATGAAGCCAGGTGTTCTACCCTAGTCTTTGGGGCTAGGGGAGGATGAGCAGTTCCAGTGACCCAGGGAAGGAAGGCTAGGGGAAAATATTGTGTAGAAAATGTCAGTTTTCCCTTAAATTAGTCCAATCATTCCCTTTGACTACGTGAGTGAGGGGATCAACATCCTTTGGCTCCAAGCTAAGCAGCTGTTATGGGACAGAGATGCAGCTGTCCCTGTAACCATTTGTTATTTCTCAGATTGTCTGGCTGTCACAGAGTGCTCTACTCACTGCTGGGGTGTCTCCTCCTTTGGAGATTAGTTCTTTCAGCCTGATGCTCTCTTCTTGCAGTTTCTCACCCCACCATCTCACTCTTTCACTCTGTGCTCCCTCTTTCTCCTCAGGATCTGCAGTGTCTTGTCCTTGTGGCTTAGCCCTCCGGCCAAGTCACAATGCTCTCCTTCCATCTATCCTCCTTCTAGCCAAGTCCTCCCAGGCAGTCCTTAAACCTACTGCCCTGCCCTTAAGGTCACTCCCTCAGTGACTGGGATGAACAGTCCCAGACAGTCTTCAAGATCATTGTCCAGATTGTGCCACTAATTCAGTGGCTGGTAGTGGAACCCAGGCCTACCCTCTAATCTGGATTTCAGCCCAGGGGATTTGTATCTGGTAGTCAAGGTGTGTACTACCCCAAAGTTTCCTGCCTCTCCCCATGACTACTTCCTAACTTGCATATCCCAAGCTTGCATTCTCAACCCTAACTAAAACCCTATCTCCTGGATCTGCTAAACAAACTCTTCCTCTTTGGCCCAAACCCTTTTCTCCCGCTAATTACAGGAAGATGGACTGCAGACCTCATGACTATAACCCTCTTTCTGCTACCTGCTCCCTGGTTTTATAGAAGCCCCTCCTCTTCCTCCATTGATGAGCTTCCCTTAATTAGGGTTCTTTTCTCAAAGTAAATATCCCTCAGCTTGCAGTCTAATAGGTTAATTGGCCAATCTCACCTAATTCAACTCTCTCATGGCCAATGTGGGGAGTGCACCCATCACACTGCCTTCTGCCTTGCCTATCTCTGGATGGAATTTTGCAATTCTACCAGTCTCAGAGTGGTACCAGGCTCTGGGCTAGAGTAATGTATATATTCATTGATACTACCCTGCAGATCTGACTCAATTCAGGTACCTGTGGCTTTTTCCTTTAAGAATACGGGTCAAATGGCATATAGTGATCAGACAGCCTTCTTAAAACAAAAATACTGTTTATTTTGCAGTAGGAGCAAAGCATTTAGAGAAAAAGGATTTTAAAAGTCTACACTTCTTTTTTACCTAACGTCTTACTGTCCCCATATAATAATCTAGACAGACCTAACTTCTTCAGACCCCCCAGCAGGATTCTGCATGTCTGTTTGCTCCAGCCTGAACTACCCCTCCTCTTTTGGCAAAGGGTCCTTTTTAATCCTGATGGAGTTGGTTTATTCCTCCGTGTTCATGGGCCTTTTCTTGGCACTCCAACAGCAGGCACTCCAAGTATGCACTTCATCTATTGGCATTCTTTGCTGGGCTGAAGGTGGTGTGAGTGTGACAGCATTTTGGAGCAATCATGCTGTGGGATTGTACTGGAACATTGTGTGCATGAGAATGCTGAACTCTTTGCACATTCTGGGGATGAAAACTCATTCCCTCAATGGCATGAGTTGAAGAAAACGCCATGTCCAATTTCCTACTGCCTAAGCGGCTTTTTCTCAATGAAGGAGAGAATCTAGACCCTGCCAAAGGATTGGTACCTGGATGAGGTGAGAGTCACTTATGAGAGCTGGCTCAGCCAAAATACAAAAATGCCTTTAGAATTTTCACCTTCTGCAGTTTGTTATTTATGTATTAAATAAATTACTGTAACTAAAATGGAGGTCCAAGTTTTTAGTCTTAATTGACTTGAAGGGAAACAAGGAAAACAACTTTCTAATGCCTAATGTGCCCTGGATGGCTGCTGGGCATTGTGTTCACAACTATGCAGTGGAAGTTTTCCTGACTTTTCCTCCAGACTTCCCATGTCACAATGAATTTTTTTTTTTTTTTTTTAAGATTAGTAGCCCTCCTGAACCTAAATAAAAGCAAAAGAGTTTCCCCAGCAACACAGCAGCTACAAAGAAATCTAGTAAGAGATTCTTGTATAACTTTTTAGTACTAATATGGACCCACAGGGTGATCAGAAAGCCTTTGATCTAGTTTGAATGTATTCTGAATTAAAGCAGTAAATATCACATGGCCGGCTCGCCAGTCAGTTAACACAACACATTCACTGATCTCTAGAGTACCAAATTTGTTCATCACTTGTTCCAGAAATGGCACTATTTATTTATATTACAATATTATTTTTAAAGTCCTCAAGTACTATGAACAGAAGTGGGTTTTTTTTTTCCGAATTGAGTATTTTTTTATGATTTTAGAGAAAATAGAAAAATGCTGTATAAAGAATTGAGTTTCAGAGTAATGTTTCTATTACTGGTGTATAATTTATGAAAATATATCTTAGGGCAAGGCAAAATGTTGATGTAACTCATCTTTTAGCATAATGTAATGATGTTCAGCCACCACCCCTCTATGGAGAAAAATTCTGTGCTTGACAGCACAGCACAGCAATCCATAGAATCTCCTACCTGCCATCTCACCAGGACAGAGACAGTGATTGTGAAATGCTCAGGAAAATGAGGGGCTACAAAAACAGGAAACCCCAAAATAATGGGGGATTTCAGCTATCCTTATATTGACTGAGTAGATGTCACCTCAGGACAGGATGCAGAGATAAAATTTCTAGACACCATTAATGACTGCTTCTTGGAGCAGCTAGCCCTGGAACCCACAAAGGGAGAGGCAATTTTTGATTTAGTCCTAAGTGGTGCCCAGGATCTGGTCCAAGAGGTGAGTATAGCTGAACTGCTCAGTAATAAATCAACCATAATGTAATTAAATTTAAGATCCTTGTAGGGGGGGAAATATGAATGAAACTCACCACAGTAGCATTTAGCTTCAAAAATGGGAACTACACAAAAATGAGGAAACTAAAAGGAACAGTCACAAGAGTGAAATGCCTGCAAGCTGCACACAAACTATTTAAAAACACCATAATAGAGGCTCAAACTAAATGTGTATTGCCCCCGCCTCAAAAAACAAAACAAACAGTAAGAGGGCCAGAAAAAATGCCGCAATGGCTAAACAGCAAGGTAAAAGAGGTGATTAGAGGTAAAATGGCATTCTTTAAAAACTGGAAGTCAAATCCTACTAAAGAAACTAGAAAGGAGCATAAACTCTAACACGTCAAAGGTAAAAGTATAATTAGCCAGGTCAAAAGTTTGAAGAACAACTAGCAAAAGGCACAAAAACCAACAGCAAGAAAAATTTAAGTACATCAGATACAGAAAGCCTGCCAAATAATCAGTGGTAATCTTAGGAACCATAAGAAAAGAGATAGATAATAAAACTGAAAATATCATAATGCCACTATATAAATCCAGGGTACACCCATACCTTCAATACTGTGTGCAGTCCTGTTTACCCCAGCTCACAAAAAATTAGAAATGGAAAAAGTACAAAGGACAACAAAAATAATTAAGGTAGGAACAGGTTCTATTGGGGAGAGATTAAAAAGAATGGGACTCTTCAGCTGAGAAAAAGAGATAACTAAGGGGAGATATGATAGACAGCTATACAATCATAAATGGTGTTGGGAAAGTGAAAAGGAAATTTTACTTACCTCTTCATATAACATAAGAACCATGGGTTCATCCAATGAAATTAATAAGCAGATCTGAAACAAACGTAAGGAGTACTTCACACAAGGTAGTCAGTCAGTCTGTGGAACTCATTGCCAGGGGATGTTGCAAAGGCCAATAACGCAATTGGGTTAAAAAATGATTTAGGTAAGTTCATGAAAGAAAGATCCATCAATGGCCATTAGTCAAGATGGTCAGGGATGTAACCTCATGCTCTGGCTATCCCCAAACCTCTGGCTGCGAGAAGCTGGTACTGGATGACAGGGGATGGCTCACTTGACAAATTTCCCTGTTCTGTTCATTCCCTCTGAAGTATCTAGCACCAGTCACTGTCGGAAGACAGAATACAGGCTAGATAGACCACTGGTCTGACCCAGGATGGCCATTATTATGTTCTTAAGTTCTCTACAAGCAGAGCTCATGGGTTTCTCATGCTTATTAGAAAGTGGACTGATTATATTGGCCTGCCTCTAGAAATAGAAGTTTGATCCAAATGTCAGCCCAGAACATCTTAGTGGAAAATGTCCAATTACATGACTGGTTCAACATTACAATCGTCTGCCGTTCCCTCTTTCCAAAGCCCAGGACACAGCACACCTCCTTTGTACACATCATCGCCAGAGTGCTTCATCAGCGACCTATGCCAAATGAAGGAAAGCAATTAGAGCAAAGGTAGCACAAGCCTTGCTCAGAATCCAGCAATCTGTAGTACAAGGAGATAGCTGCAGAACAAGCTTGCACTACAGGCGACACTAACAGATCCATTTTCTTCTCTGCCGTACAGTGGCATAACAGACCTGCAGAAGGCACTGGTGCAAAAGTAAGTTAGGGGCTCCCTTCCTGAGTCCGAAAACTAAAATGTTGCTTAACCCCCATCATCATAGTCCCTAGGATCCCCTATTCCCTCCAACTTGCCCCACCATCCCAGAATGTCCCCTCCAAAGCTGCCCCCAGCACTTGCACCTCGCCCCATAACCTACTGGCAACTTGCCCTCTAGCCCCACTCATCATGCCCAGGACCTTCCTGGCCACTCACCAGCACCTTCTCCCAGCCCAGCACTCCTGGGCTAGGGTGGCTCATCCCAATTCTGGCTACCCAGTGGCTCTGCTCACTTCCATCACCCACCCCAACTCATATGAGGGCCAAATTTGAATGATGATGTTATAAACCCATGCTCCAAATTGCAACACCCCTCACTTAAATTTGCACCATCTCTCTCCCATCATCATGATGGAAGGGCAGACAAGCCAAACCTGAGTGGTGCTGGGAGTGATCCTGAGTGGTGCCACACACCTAGTTGGAATGCCACTCAGATTTGGCCTGGCCGCACCTCTGTCCAACAGAGGGGGCACAAATTTGAGTGAGTGGTGTTGCAACTTGGCCTTGGCACGACTGCACCACTTGCACCATTGTAGCTATGGCAGTGCTGCCATAGCCTCTACAAAATCTTTGACAGTGGGCCATCAACAACTTCAAACCCAGACCTATGAGACTTCTCATGCAAAGAGTGCTTATCCTATTTTGTTGAAAAGATTAACAATATCAGAGATGGTCTTGCTGAACTTGAGAAAACAGAAGCAGAGGAGAAAGTGGAAAAACACACCTCATTCCCTGACAGAGTTCAGCCTAATCATGAAAGGTCAATGATCCATTAGAGGAGAACATTAAATGCTACAGGAAAGAGTGTCCTAGGGGATTTCAATGGAAGTTGCTCACGTACAGTATTTACCTTATCTGGGCCACAAGCTCTCTTTTTTTAATACAAAGGTTTCTCATTACTGAAGTGTTGACTGAACACTTCTTTTAGTGCAAGCTTCCACATATCAGAGAATATCACTCCTTAGTAAGACACAAAACAGATGCAGACTATATTCAAACAAGTCAAAATGACCAAGATTTCTTAAAGACATGGTTAGACACACCAACATGAAAAAGACACGAAGGGGCTTGCTATACCTTTTTCAAATTCTCTTTTTTAGCTTGATCTGACAATGTCACATGCATACTTAAAAACACCTTGCACGTGAAATAATTCACCAGTTCTAGTCCAAAAATTGTCTATCCTTTACAGCTTCTGAACTGATACTGTACATGCAAACTAGCCTCAGAGGAATAGTAATACATGTCCCATTCTAAGAACACTTTCAGAAAGAAATATCATCCAGAGCAGATTTCTTTGTTTTCAGTTTCTACATACTTATATAAATTGTGGTTCCTGCGCATTCCCAAACAGAATATCTTTATTTCTCCACAAAACCATATATTACCTACTGGGTCCCTTTTCTCAGAAAACCAGTGCAGAAGATACAGCTCAAGCAGCCTGTGACATTTCTGAGTCAGAGGCATTGCTGACTAGTCTTCTTTTACTGACTGGACCGTGCACACATCCTGGAATTTCAAAGATTTACTAGAGAGATTATGAATCCTGAGCTAACCAGAAAAGTATGCATAGTAAGCCTTAAATAGGATGTGGAAGCACAGTGGTACAATAACTCCAGTCAAGACTAATCTTCCTGTATAGAAGGACTGAGCCAGGTGACTTAACTCTTAACCCCAGCACATTGTATTTTCAGCGCAATTATTACTTGGCAGTCTCAATCTTCAGCTAATACAAGGCATTGAAAGGACATATGAATGACCATACTAGGTCAGACCAATGGCCCCTCTAGCAGTATCCCGTCTTCTGATAGTGGCTGGTGCCAGGTGATTCGAGGGAATGAACAGAACTGGTGACCGTCAAGTGATCCAACACACATTTCAGTTTGCTTCCCCTCAGAAAACACTTTAGAATGACAGGCCCCTTTTAAATGCTTTTCAACTAAGAAACATACAGTGCTTAAAAATTTAACACTATCATTTATTAGCTAAAGTGTGGAATCTCTACACAGCGGATAATATGGATTGATTGATAGCAAGTGTAGCTATTACATTTTCTTGAGCTGCTGTGATACCTAATCATATGTGCTCAAACGTTATCTGACTGCCAGCAGGTGGAAAAAGATGCCAGTATTCTGATATCAAACAGAAAAGGGATCTGCAGGAGAAATCTTTTGTGATTCAATATAGCGTGCAGTGCAATACAAACATGAAAATTCATTGTCTTGAAGTTTAAATGTGAGGAAAAATGTGTCAGAACTGACTGTCAATCCCCGTGAATGGATGTGTTGGCCTTATCCCCCCTCGTGCTCTCTGTACAGTTAATTCCATTCCTGAAACAGGCCGATTCCAGAAATGGAGTCCACTGAAGGACAAAAATAATCACAAGATTTTTCTAACTGTCCCTCAGAGCTTTCGGAGCACACGGGCACAATCTTGCAGTAGGAGTTTTGGGATGCAAGACCTTGCTCTTGAAAGGAGCGAAACAAAAGAAAAAAATCAGACCTTTGTTGATCTCAGATAATGCATACACAGAGTCTTCTTATCTCTAGTGCTGCTAGTATTACAGCCCTTTGCTGGTGGCTTAGAACGGAACACATCCTCCGTTTCAACCTACTTTACTAAGAACCCCAGTAGTAAGCTGAAAGCTTGTACCTTGCTATAAACCGTATCAGTAGAGGTCATAGGAACAGGGGGATGGGTGTTGTAATTTAATGAGACATTTGCAGCATGCTCATGTTACTTCATTATTCCTACAGCCACTGAGCCTGCTTCTGGTTCACCCATGCTGACTCCTCTACCTTCTTCTACTGATTCATCTGTCTTTTCTCTGATATGGTCGCCAAAAGAACAATTCAGATGTCAAGAATCACTGAGTGCTGACCAAGATAGAAACCACTCACCAAGAGATGCTGCCACCCTTTAAAAATGCAAGTGATTGGAGACATTATTGAGCTGACTTGACACGTTTCAGAAGACTGCTGGAAGAATTAAATTGCAAACACAGCATTACATCTCAGTTCGCTTTGGATCAGTATTAAATCCCTAGTATGTATGAGGTTGTGAAAATCAAAGTTGGGGCATATTTGGAAGAGGACGTAGGCTCATTTCATCGTTAACATAGTGACCAATGTGGCCAGTATCTGAACCAGACGGGTGAGCCATACAGGGGAGTTATCCAGAGCCCACTTTCCAAAAATCATGTTAAAAAAAGCACTAATATTCCAATTGCAAGTTGTATAAGGACTTACATGCCATCCCAAGACCAACTCACAAAATGAAGGGACATTATAAAATTCATTTGATAGATATCCAAAACCTGGGGGAATCCCTTCCACAGCACATGGAATCCAAGACTGTAACCAGTAACCACTGGGTCTCATTACACTACTACTAAAAAGAATTACCGCTTTCTCCCAACTCTTTTTCAGCCAATATGACTGTAGAATACCTGAAGTTAAAAGCTTTGATTTTTTTTTATTTCACAACTTGACTAATTTTTTTCCATTCTCCAAAGGCAGCATATTTTGGGGCCTGCTCCTTTGACAGCCAAAACGTCCACTGAATAAGGAGAAGCAGAATCCAGCCATGGGGGAAAAACGTCAATATTTGTATTATTTATTTTCTTCCTGAATCCACAAACTAGAAAAATTAAAATAGGGTTGGGAACCCAGAACTCCAAAGATCTAAGCCTGTCTGTTACTAATTGGTTTCAAAAATACTTTACTAATATCATTAGGAAGTTTTACAAAATCCCTCGGAAGTAGTTTAATATCACTCTTTACGGATGATAAAACAGAGGTGCAGACAGGTTAAAGGTCATATATAAAGTAACAAAAATTGGAATTGTACCTGTTTTCCCTTCTTTGTGATATATAAAGAAGTTCTGAAAGTTTCTCCAAAAAAAGTGTTATGTGTTTGTTTGGTATATTAGAATATTTAGTATATTTCTGCCCTGGAAGGCTCTATGCAGATTTTACAGCTAATGAAATTACAACATCACAAGAGTCAGAGTGAAAACTGATCAGCTGAAAAGGGAAAAGATTTTCAGCAAGACTGAGAAACCCTTTGTTTTTAGAAACACATTTAACTCCAGGGTCTACTGTGTATTTAGGATTTTAAAATCTTTGCTGAAGATCCAACAATCCCTTTCTTCAAGTAAATCGTGACAGTTCACAGTAAAATATCTGAGACCCAGAGACTCAGCAGTCTTAGCAGAACCAGAGAAAACCAGGCTTTACATTTCTTGAGCAGGAAAAAATACTAAATATAAAACTCTTAAAGTCAACGGATCAGACCACTGTGGTGGCAAAGGTACGCCATTCCACAGGATATTGGAATGATCCAACAAACCTTTCAGAGGCAGTGCTAGCCCATCGGGGGTTCTAAGCAGGAAAATTTTGGGGGGCCCTCCCCACATAATTTATACTTAAAAAGCATTTAGAGGGTCTCCAAGCAATTGCTTAGTCTGTTTATGCCTAGTGCTGGCTCTGCCTTTCACAGTGACATTCCTACAATAACTCACCACAGTCGGGAAGTGACTTTAAAAAAAGCACCTTTAAATTTACCTTTACACTCTCAGCATGTCATGAAGCAAAGAGGAAAGCAGTATCTGGACCATTAGTATGTATGTTTTTATAATTATGATAGCACTCAGATCTCATGCTGGCTGAGTGCCTTACAAATACAGAGACAGATACAACATGCACAAGTAAAACTATGTTATAACAACTGTACTAAAATGACCAAAGCCTATGACAAAAATCACATGCTGTGTTTGCAGCTACTGTTAATTTTAGTACACAAAAGCAGAGTGAGTATGTAATAGCACAAGAACACTCAAAAATTTTAGGTGTATGTTTGGCGTCTGGTACTTCTTTTCTACTGTCCAAGTTTGTAAGAGGACAAAGTTTCACTTCTCTGCAAAATTAAGGAAGCACAAAACAAATAGGGGGCCTGAGGCTGTTTTCAGTGGGGGCCAAGGGATCACAGTGCCATTAAGGAGTTGCTCAGTATTTTCCAGATTTGGATCCCCTCTTTGCCCAAATCATTGTGCTTAGGCAAATGAATAATTCATTATTTATTATTATATTATTAAGTCAACTAAATTCCATAAGATTTGTTAATTTTACAAAGCATTTTGTTACCAGATCAGCTACTTACACAACTCTAACAATACTAATGCAGCATGCAAAAAATTCTATAAATATTCTCCAACATCCAATATTGTTTATGCACCACAGTGCACAACACATGACTGCACACGCTGCATGTGCTGACAGGTCTGCTGGGAATTGAGTGAACGCTGCCACCTGTTGGTGAATTAAATAAAAGTGACATTGGCTCCAGTGCTGGAAAGTAAATACGCCATATGCATTTGGTTAACATACTAATGAGAAATGTTTTATTTTATAAGATACTTGGGTCATGCCAGTGTGTCCTCTTGTTCAAATTGAAATATTTTGTAGTGGAATTAAGTAAATAAATATTTGTAGTTTGACATTCTCACAGCAGCTGCTAAAATGCTTTAAGGATTCTACAGAATGTTCTGAAGTGCTCACGATTCTAAAATTTTCAAGGAGAAAGTTCTGTGCCTACAAAGGTTAAGCAGCATTGTCAACCTCTGTTCAGATATTTCTCCAGCACTGTCAAAGGACAACACTAGTTGGGATGACACCATGTTCATTCTAAGAGAATGATACATCCAGAATGACATCAAAAAGAGTGCCTCTAGCAGCTGTGTGTCTGTAGGTAGGTCATTTAGCTCAGGGAATGGATATTTTAGTCTTGGCCCAATACTGTTAAGTCCTTTGTAAACTTTCTTAAATATAAAACCCATATGATTCTCGATAATGCTAAAGCCATTACGAGAGGTTACAGTGGAATCATATTGATATAGTTTAGCACACACTGTCCAATACATCATAGGTGTCTTATTTATATGACCCAGTTTTCTTCTTTAGGTGGTTGAAATACTGGATCATCTCACCAAAAGTTGTCCACCCCAGTTTGATTTGTTTGCCTTCAGCGCCACTGATCTGAAAGTTTTGTTTCCTTATTAAAGTTTCTGTAGGGCATTTGAGACACTGGCAAAATCCCTGAAGCAGCAGCTGCAGCACTGCAAGGATGCTGCAGGTTTCGTTACCAGAGACCTTTACGGTGCACACCTCGCTGATTTAGGGAGGTGTGCATGATGTTTGACACAAAATATTCTCAGTAATCATTTAAAATAATATATTTGTTGTATTACTTTCATAAGTCATCTTAGTGCAAATCGCTTTTATAGCTCACTAATACAAGAAAGCAATAACAAGCCATTTCATTATTCTTTTGGGCAAAACCAGCACACAGTTATTATACAAATGGAGTGATCACTGAAAATGCCAAAGAATTTTGTTTCTGCTGTGTTCCTGCATAGCTGGAAACGGATAGGATTTACCCTGCCAATCGGCACAGGAAGACAAAGCTATATTAATAAGAAGAATCTCATTGAAACTTCTGTTTCTCTCTCAACCTGGCACAACAGGTTTATTAGTCCCTTCAGAGATCTCACCATACTATTTCTAACACTTTGCTGTAGCTCCTTTTATCAGCTAATGCCATGGGATATAGGTTTATGCACCTTATTGGGTTAAGACCAACAGAATAAATAAGCAAGAGGGCAGAATAGCACCACCAATTTATTTGCCTTTGTTTTGTTTTTTGGCAGTATGCTTTAAGGGCTTGAACATGTATTGAAGTCAATGGGAGTCTTTCAGCAAGAGATGGATTGGGCCCTAGTGCTTCCTTCAAATGGAGCACTGTTAGCTGGAAGCCCGGTGCCAATTTATCTTCAATTTCCTTTCTATTTAAATTGAAAGGGCCACACCCAGGTAAATCAGAGAAGTCACTGAAGCTCCACTGACCAGATACTTTGGGCCAACAGAGACATGCTGAGTAAATGCTTGGACAGTTCTTTGTAACATGCAAACATTGTGTGAGCTAGAAGTTTCTGCACCAGATTAAGAAAGTTTTACTCATCACTTATGTTAAATCCTGGGGTAGAACAGAAAGAAGTCTGGATCTGCAAAGCCCCAGTAGAGGAAATACTGACTAGGCCTATAGAAAGCATGCTCCGTGCCTGATCAACATAATTGCTTTGGTAAAGGTATGAGGCTTTGAAGGTGCCAAATCAAGTCTATATGCATCACCTGCTGAGTCACTGTAGGAAACGTGCCTCAATTCTCTGCAACTTCTAACTGAAAAAGTGACAGCTGGTCATTATGGGTTAAAGAAAAGTTTTTCACCATTGTATTACAATATGTAGCATGGCTAGCCTAATATAAATAAGTATAAGTAAGTCTCCAATGGAATAGGTTACTAGCCATGCTTTGGATTAAGTCAAAAAGACGTAGAAAAACGTTGCTGGTAAAGAGGCATTGAAGAACTATTTCCACTACAGATATGCCTTGACAAATAAGAAATGAACTAATCTACTAAGAGTAGAAATAATTGTGCTTTTGCTACAGGCAACATTTAAACTATACTGTAGGTTCTGGACCTAATATTTAAGAGACGTTCTCTCTTGTGCAATATGATTTAGCATAAAAATAGCCAACTGGCCCACAATTAAATTTGTTTTCTGCACACAACACTCATCAAAATTTACAGTTTGTTTCCACTGTGATTCTATAACCTATGTCCACTCAGGATTTAGTTTTACAACAGCCATGCTTTTCCTAGGAGCATGAAATATTCACATATCCTCTTGGAATTCTGCTTTCTGGACTACTGAGTATGAATTACTTCTGAATAGCTGAATAGCTCCCTCAGCAAACATTTTTGCATTATTTTTGGCTGACTTGGTTTCATCTGCTAGATTTGGAGCTTATTCCAATGTAAGTTCAAGTAACAGACTTTCATGAGTTTATGCAATTATAGTCTTTTCCCAAAAACTGGCCTCTGAGCATTAAGGGTATCATACCTCTAAATTGATATGCACCTGCCGGAGCACACAGAGTCACCGTGTGCAGGGCTGCAGGGCACTGGAGCACTCTTGGAAAAATGTGATAGTGTCACCAAGGCAATTAACTCCTATGTGCTCCCTTGTGGCCAGGGGTATTTCTGCAGCACCCAGCCCGCATTTTCGCTCTTCATGGCTTCTTAAGAACTCCAGTGTTTTTCATGGCCATTATATTTGAAAACTTGTGACAATTGGGGGCGGTCACGGATGATTGGAAAAAGGCAAATATAGTGCCCATCTTCAAAAAAGGGAAGGAGGATCCAGGGAACTACAGACTGATCAGTCTTACCTCAGTCCCCAGAAAAATCATGGAGCAGGTCCTCAAGGAATCCATTTTGAGGCACTTGGAAGAAAAGAAGATGTTCAGGAACAGTTAGCATGGATTCACCAAGGGCAAGTCATGTTTGAGCAACCTGATTGCCTTCTATGATGAGATGACTGGCTCTGTGGTTGTGGGGAAAGTGGTGGACATGATATACCTTGACATTAGCAAAGGTTTTCATGCAGTCTCCCACAGTATTCTTATCAGCAAGTTAAAGAAGTATGGGTTTGATGAATGGATGAATAGAAAGTTGGCTATATCTCTGGGCTCAATGAGTAGTGATCAACGGCTCAATGTCTAGTTGGCAGCTGGTAACAAGTGGAGTACCCCAGGAGTTAGTGCAGGGGCCAGTTTTGTTCATCATCTTCATTAATGATCTGGAGGATGGGATGGATTGCACCCTCAGCAAGTTTGCAGATGACACTAAGCTGGGGGGAGTGGTAGATACGCTGGAGGGTAGGGATAGGATACAGAGTGACCTAAACAAACAGTAGGATTGGGCCAAAAAAAAAATCTGATGATGTCCAACAAGGATAAGTGCAGAGTCCTGCACTTAGGATAGAAGATTGCCATGCACTGCTAGAGACTGGGGACCAACTAGCTAGGCAGCAGTTGGGCAGAAAAGGTCCTGAGGGTTACAGTGGACAAGAAGCTGGATATGACTCAACAGTGTGCCCTTATTGCCAAGAAGGCTAACAGCATATTGGGCTGCATTAGTAGGAGCATTGCCAGCAGATCGAGGGAAGTGACTCTTCCCCTCTATTCGGTACTGGTGAGGCCTCATTTGGAGTACTGTGTCCAGTTTTGGGGCCCCCATTACAAAAAGGATGTGAACAAATTGGAAAGATTCCAGCAGAGGGCAACAAAAATTATTAGGAGGCTGGATCACATGACTTATGAGGAGAAGTTGAGGGAACTAGGCCTGTTTAGTGTGCAGAAAAGAAGAACGAGGCGGGATTGGATAGCAGCCTTTAAGTACCTGAAAGGGGGTTCCAGAGAGGATGGAACTAGGCAGTTTTCAGTGGTAGTAGATGATAGAACTGAGAGCAATGGCCTCAAGTTGCAGTGGGGAAGATCTAGGTTGGATATTAGGAAAAAGTTTTTCACTAGGAGGGTGGTGAAGCACTGGAATGGGTTACCTGTGGAGGTGGTGCAATCTCCATCCTTAGGTTTTTAAGGTGTGGCTTATCAAAGCCCTGGTTGGGATGATTTAATTGGGGTTGGTCTTGCTTTGAGCAGTGGGTTGGACTAGATCACTCCTGGGGTCCCTTCCACCCCTAATCTTCTATGATTCATGGCTAATGCCACTCCTGCCTGGAGCTGGTGTAACAGTAACAGTTCAAACAATCCTCAAGCCCCTAAAATAAAGTCCATCCCCACAACAAAAAGTTCATATTCAGCCCTGGCATCCTCTATCACACCTGGAGCTCTTCTTCTATCCCAGTTTGCTCTTCAGAAAGCCTCCACTTCTGGGCTTTCCTAGCTGAAGCTCAGCCTTCTGGATCTGGCTCCAGGCCCCAACCCTTCTCCCAGGCAGAGTTTCCTGCCCTCTGCCAGAGCTTCCTCCTCCTGTTTCCTTTGTCTTTGCCTCTCTGTATTTTTTGGTGCAGCAATCTCATATGAGGCCAGGATCATCACTTTCGTCATTCAGATTTACAAAAGGTATTATTTGGTTTTTAATATCTTTTCACTAGGTTTAGTATTCTTAAAGAAACACATCAAGTCTTTTTTTGAAGTACTGATATTCTCAATAGTCCCTTTTGGGAAAAACCTTTGATTCCAAGCTGACTCAATTTTTCATAAAGAAATTTTATTTCCATAGAATATTGCCCACAGTGCCATAGAGCATGGTCAATAGTTTCTGTGGTTTTGCACACATTACACATTCCATCTTTATGTCTTTTTATACATTTAAATTATCATTTAAGGCACAATTACTTGTTAACACCTAAAAATGACTACTTCACTTTTACTACTTCTGGTGTATAGTATTATCTTTGATTTTTGAGCATACATCATAGAAACTTATTCCTTTTGTTTCCTCAGTCCATAACTTTTGCTATTCCTTCACAAGCTGCTTCGTGACCACACTTTTAAACTCGTCTACTTACGGGTATCTTAATATCTTGCTCCTCATTTTTGTACAATATGTTTTGCTGCTTTGTCAGCCATCTTATTTCCACATATTTCGCTATGTCCTGAAATCCATGCAGTTGTTACACAGATATTTGTTTGCATTATTTCCATAGTTAGGAACATTATTTCACTTATTTATGTAATTTCTGCTCTCTAAAATCCCTGCTCCGATTGCCATTATGCCTGAGAAGGAATAAAATGAAATTATAGCTATAGCAAGTCATGCATTTCTGATACAGATTAATGCCAACATTATCCCCATTAGATCAGTCATTAGAATGGTCACATAATTCATTTTCCTTTTAGATTTCTGGATCCCAAGACTAGGAACCCAGAAGGCTATTCCCACTCTTCTCGTTCTATCATCTTTCGATCCATCTGTATAGATTTGGCAAAGCTGGCCCCATTTTTCATAAATAAATTCAGAAATTCCCCCCCCCCTTTTTTTTCTTCACACAATTCCAAATCCACAAATGGGGAAATAACTATCATGACCAATTTTTTTTTCATTCTCTTGATTTTTCTTTTTTACATATCTCCTGTGACTATTTTTGACCCTGATAGTATGAGAAAGTCTATGGCAATCCATATGATTTTGTCTACTAAGCTCCCAGCAATCCTCCTAAATCTGTTCTGTACTTTTATTTTCATGATTTCGTTTTACCTATGCCTAAAAGACTAGATATAATAGTTTCATCCTTAGATTTATGGGTACTTCTCCAGTGGCTATTTGCAGCACACATGTTGGTGTTATCATTGTACCACATACCAATCACAGAGCTTGGGCCTGGAATAGTTTCAAGTTTCTAAGATTTGTTTTTGAGGCTGAACCAAAAGTTTGGCATCTATAGTCTAAAACTGGTCTTATCAGTGTTCTATACATCAACAATACCTTCTTATCTGCAACCCATTTGTTTTCAGCTATACTTTAAGTAAGTTCATCCTACTTTTAACTTTTGCATTATATTATCCATGTGACCTTTCCAAGTTAATTTATTATCAAACAATACTCATAGAAATACAAACTTGTGAACTATCTGAATTTTTTCAGTATAAAAAAAATAAGTTCCGTTCTTCCCTAAATTTCTTCTTCAATTAAAAGCCTTCCCTTTGTTTTTGCAAGTGAAAATTTAAATCCCCAATCATTTGCACACTTGGAAATTTTCAGGAGTGCCTCATTTGTTTTTTCCACAGCTACTTTAAGTCTTTTATGCTTAGCCCATATAAAGTACCACTGTCTGCAAAAAGGGAAATACCTTTTCCCATCTGCACACTTTCTGGGAGTTCAGTGATAATGGAAAGTTAACTATGGCTGATATTACTCCCTTGTGGAGTTCCATGTGTAAGCTTTTGATAAATCTGTTCCTACTTTGACTTGGATAGTTCTGTCACTTAAAAAGTCCCTTATCCACCAAAACATTCTTCTTTTTATTCCAATTTGGCTAGTTTATATAGGGTGACTTCCCTCCACAGCATGTCATGTGCTTTTTCAATGCCCAGGAAAAGGGTTTTCACTAAGTTCTTAGTCCTAATGCCTTTCTGTACCTCCATTTCTAGTCTCACTACATAATTAATTGTGCACCTTCCTTTTCTGAAGCCACCTTGTATCTCAGTTTTATCATTGGTCTCCAATTATTCCACTAGTCTTACATTTATCATTTTCTCCCAATGATTTTCCCCACACATGTCAGGACAATACCTATAAGCATCAGGTCTCACATGTACTTTTCCTGGTATCTTCCTGTTTCCTGTTCCCCTCTGCCCCTTTCTTAGGAACACCTGTCCTCTGTCAGGCCCCATCAAGGCTGCTAACAAGTCACAGGTGTGTTGGACCAGTTACATCCTAAGGGACCCAGTCCACCCTGTGACACGATCAGAAAGAAGAACCTGGAACCTTAACACTGTCCTTCTCCACTATTTGTGTTTCAGAGAGGAGTTCAAGACCTGCTGAGTCGACCTCTCCCCTCTATTACCACAGCCTCCGGACAGGCCTGTTGTACCTCTGCCATGTGGTCTGAATAACTCCACACACAGGCAGAGGTTACTCACCCAGTTGGTTCACTGTCCTACACAGGGTCGAGGGGAAAGCCTATGAAGTGGCAAGCGGGGCTACTTGAGCAGTTTTGACACAGTGTGTCTTATTCACATGTGGGACCTTATCACTTCTGGAACCAGCAGGTGTGAAGTTTGGGAGATCTGAATTGCCTCTAGAAGGTCACCAGGTTCCTACCTAGAAATGTGGATCGTTTGGAGCGTGGTACACAGCAACTACTTTTATCTTTGGAGCAAAAATGAGTTTTCAGTGTAGAGATAGCAAAAGCAAATGTACCTTTCATATCTGGTTAGGTATTAAAAATGCTATCCTTCTGTGACCAAGCTATGCAGCAAGGTTACTCAGTTATCATATCAGGCCCTGTTTGCCCAGTACAATCAGAATCCCAGAAGATAATTCTGAAATACTGTTATCTATATTTTAAAGTAAACTAGCAAGAAGTAGAGCAGTAGCTATAGACATTGTCATCAGCAATTTATGGAGTCAAAATGTTTTAGCAAAGCCAAGCCAGGTGGCAATGGCAACTTCAGTACAGAACTGCAATATATTTCTTTAGAATACCTAACGCTGCCTACACAAAATTATTATAACATTATTTTCAGGGTCTCTAGGAAGCATTTGTTGGCAATATTATTAATTATTATAATTAATCCAAAATATGATCCTTGTTCATGAACTGTGCTTCAAATAGTGAAACACTATCAAGTTTCACTTTTGGGAATTTCAAAGATACTTTTATCATAAAAGTTGCATTTAATTTTAACTAGACTGAAGCCACTGAATCAGTCCATTGCGCACAGAAGAGTTCAGATATATAGCAACTTGAGAGGATAACAGTCTATCTCCTCAAGTAGTTAAGTTAATTATATGAGCCTTCTATTACCCATCTCCATGAGTATTATCTATTGTTTGGTATTCTTCCTGGATTTATTTAGTATTCTCTTTCCTCGTGCTTTAGCCTGCCATGAACTCCCCATACTGCAGCAGAGGGGAGGATATTAAGTCAAGCTGCAATGTCTTTTTAAAAGATATGCATTAGCTCAACTGGAATTTATAGCCTTGATGCAGGAATCACTTGATGGAGTTCTATGGCCTGTGTTATTCAGGAGGTGACTAGATTATAATAATTACCCTTTCTGGCCTTAAAATCCGAAAAGGTGCTCTTACGGTAAAGACACTGGACTGGGACTCTGGAGTCAATTCCCATCTTAGCTGAAGACTTTGTGAGGAACCTTGGGTAAGCCAATTAACCTATCTTGTGCCTCAGCTCCCTCTATGTAAAAATGGAGATAATGGGTATGATGTGGATGAAATCCATTAATGATTGTTTCAGGCTCGAATGCTATAACACAGAGGCCATATAAGTGTTGAGGATAGGGCAAGGTCCTTTCCAGAGTGAGATCCCATAAGAATTATTACATCCTCTACCTTTAAAAAAGTTACCAATATCAGTGTTATTTTTATTAACTATCTCTAAAACTTTCATAGTAGACAAATATGAATTTCTCATTAAGGATAAGATGTATCAGCTTCTGAGTATTTTGTAAGCTAGTTGCTCTTCCAGGGACAATCTTGTATCTGCATTCAGGCAATTTAATGGCTGACTTTCTTAGTTATGATCTTTCCTATTTACAGCTCCAAGAGATTAAAATGGCAAAATAAACAAGATTAGAAGAGAAAACATGTGACTGAAGTGATGATTAAAAAAATAAGTTATACAAAAGAATATAGTGAAAGGACAAGCTGCCTGTACAATTATAGATTAACTTTTGTTCCTATTTCATCCTCAGAATCACTGCAGGTTCACAATGTATTTCTTTACATTTGTCACATACACTAAGAACTAGCTAGATTAATCCTTCTATTATACTTGACTCTGGTCTTTCTTTCAGGCAGTCCTCTATGTCTGGAAAGCCCTTTTCTGACCACATCCATCATACTCCTGAGTAAGCATTTCAGAGAGGAGGAGATGTCCTATTGCTAGCAATACTAAACACCTTGTAGTGGGTTGAACAGGGGTGTTCCTGGCTCCTTTCTACATTAACTGGCAGACCAGGGCTGCCATTGTGGGAAAATGAATGCATACTACACTCAGAGTCTCTGCAGGCAAAATGCCTCCAGGAACTGCTTCTCAGGTGAGTTTTGATTCAATAGAGCACCTGAGCACATTTCATTTTAATGCGTGTAAGTCTCATTGAAGTGCAAAGCTTAAAGTTAAACATATGCTTAAGTGCTGTCCTGAATTGAGATGGCTTTTTGAACCTGGACCACAATGTTCCCTCCTATGCTCTCAGCCAGCTCTGCCCTGCCCACTCCAACTCCGCTCTCCTTGATCCCCCTGCATAAACATTCTTTTGATGTACATTGCTTATTAATGCACTTCTCCCTCCCCTTCATCCCCATCCTCTCTTTCATTTGCTCCTTCCCTTCAGAATATAAGTATGCACTCATCTTCCCGGTCTTCAGAAAAAGGCGTACTGCAGTAGTACCTGGAGGCCATGGCCCCATTGATCTATACACTGTCCAAACATATATTTTAAAAAAAAGTGTTTCTGGTTCCCCTCCAATGCTAAGCTCCTTCAAAAGGGTATTGCACAATTATTGCCTTGATTTCCATTCCTTCCGATCCTTCATGGAGCACTTTGAGAGCACCTGTCATTTTGGTATTGGAATGCCACTTAATATTACACCCTTTGACTGAAGCACAGCGAGTCAGTGTAAATAGCTGCATATCGACATAAAAATAAATCAACATTATGGCTATTTTCCATATGGCTATTTTCCATTATGACTATTTTCCTCATGGCTATTTGCCTCCTTTTGACAGGTTTCCTTGCATTTTTAAACACATTTTTAATACTTCATGGAGTTATGAGATGCAAAATTATTGCTAACAAATTCCAATCCCTTTTTGCACACACAGCACTTGCCCCAGTATCATCATTGAATGGTTCAGGAGCATGAATGTTAATGGGAAGAGATGCTAGCTTACCATCACTATCAGCACATCATAGTAGACAAGCTGAGAAATGAACTTTAGGAAGACTTTTAATGGGCTCCCTTTAAATTATGGTGACATATTTTGTAACCATCTTGTTGTGAAATATCTTTGCTGATTTTTAATAGATTAATCTCATCTGTGTGGCCATTTATCTGAATAACATAATTGGGTCTAATGTGGCTGATTTAGATAGTAAAAGAAGTGCTTCCATTTTTGCAGGTTAAACTTGCATGTGACAGATACCGTTACTGAGTTGAACCATATTCTGCAGTATTACAGGTCAGTCTCATTCGTACATTCACAAGCAGAAGATCACTTTAAAAAGACACTGAGCCACATCATCCTCTTCCATCTCTCCCTTCAATCCCTCTTGGGGTCCCCTGGGTTGTTCTGTGCTCTTTCCTACCTGAAGTCTTCCGCAGACATCAGCCTGCTTTCTGGTCTCTGCTGGCTCCTCATAGCCTTGTGCTCTTTTCTCCACTCCAGCCAGCTCTCAGCAATGGGGCTTTCTCCCTTTTAAGTCTAACACCCAGCACAGGTGTAGCAGGAAAGGACTAACTGAACAGGGGTCACTGGTCCAAGACCTCCTGGCTCTTAAAGTACTAACCATCTGCAGCTGGCAATACAGCCCAGCAGGGACATCACAACCCTTCCTCAGGCCCAGGCTCTGAGGAAGGCCACAGCACCTTGCTTTAAGGGAGAAAAGCTAGCGGGTTATGAGTCGTTAGCCCCTGGCCCTCAGGCGGGGTGGGCTATCCACACAGTCTGTAGCCCCCAGCACTCAAGCAGGGCAGGCACTGCAAAGTGGTCTATAGCCCCCGGCCTTCAAGCAGGGCAGGGCTGGTAAGCAGTGTCTTGTCCCCGGCCCTCAGGCAGGGCAGGGCAAGCAAAGAAGTCTATAGCCCCCAGCCCTCAGGCAGGGCAGGGCTGGCAAGCTCGGCATCCTCTGGCACACAAGTTCAGAGGAGATGAGCACTTCCGAGGTGGTTAGGGAAGGGGGATGGAGGCCCACCCAACTCCACTGTGTCCCAGCCCAGGGCCCTATAAGTGGCAAAATGGTTTGCCACTGGGTCAGCAGGACTTCAGCTGCAACACGCTGACTGGTTCGACCACAGACACATTATATTCAGCTGTCCCTGGGCTACATCCTTCTGCCCTGAACCCGGATACCTGGAGCCAGGAGTCTTCCTCCGAGTCACTGGGGTAGACAGCTAGCAGGAGTCCCACTAGTTCCTCACCAGCAGCAGGTCTGGGAACTCCTCAGGGCCATCAGCAGATGGCAGCTCCTCCAGGTCACAGGGTCCTGGTGGGTCCACTGTCACATCAGGCTCAGGCAGCTCCAGTGGGTCTCCGGTGACATGCAGCCCCCCTAGGTCAGGGCCAGCCTCAGGGGGCTTCTTCCAGTCAGTGGCCTCAGGTAGCCCTTCCCAGCTTCTAGGGCCTGGCAGCCCTTCCCAGTCACTAGGACCCAGCGGCCTGGACAGTCCTTGGAGGCTTCAGTCAGTGGGGTGTTTGTTCTGCAAAGCTGCAGGGCCTGGGTCAGGCCCAGACCACAGCATCAGGGAAGACTGAGATGCTAGGCTGGCCTTTTATACTTCCCATTCCTGTCCTGGCTCCGCCCTCTGCTCCTGGGGTATTTGGCCTGCAGGGCCCTGATCTGCCCAGCAGGGGCATCACGAACCTTCCTCGCGCCCAGGCTCCAAGGACGGCCACAGCACCTTGCTGCACCACCACTCTTATAAGGTCCTTTTTAAATTCTTCCTAATCAAGTTTGCTTAAATTCAGAGTATGATTCTATCCAAAGTTTTATATCCATGATGCTATTCCGGATCTAAACCATTGTAAGGACAGAATTTGGCCCAATATGTTTCTTCATATTCTCTTTCTCTGAATTTAATCCAATTCTTATCAGCCTAGCGACAATGTCCTTCTAATTTGTCTTGTTTGTCCCATATAGCTTTCACCACCATTCAGTTTTACATTGCCACACAAATCATCTTATTTGTAAAATATCATATTATATCTATTTGAAGAAAAAGCTCATTAGCCCCAGTGGAATGCCATTCAAAACTTTTTTTCCCTCATATGAACATAATTCTTCTTCTAACAGGATGTTAACTGAAGATCTACATTGTGTTCTTGCCATCTTAAGCAATTCAGCCACAGTCTGTCATATGGCACTGTATCAAATGCTGACTGGAAATTGAAGAAAATGACTGTAGGTTATCCAGAGCACTGGATGAGAAACCAGCCCACAATTTCTTCAAAAGTCAGAAAGGATAATTATGCAGCTCCTCTTTCACATCCATTATGAGAATATGAAATCTCCAATTATCAATAAGACACAAAGCTATAGATAAACATATGGCACATGTAGGTTATGGCCAACATATTGAAAGTACTCATTTATGTTTGATGCTTCAGTTTTTAGGTGCCCAACTTCAGACAGATGGGCCTGATTTTCAAAAGGTGCTGCACATCTAACACTCCCATGGATATCCAGGCTCTCTGAATATCAGCACCCAGGTTTCTCATCCAAAATCACTGACCACTTCTGAAAACGGGTGGGGCCACTTCTGGAGGTCACTGTGTTCATGACTTTATTCTGCAGAGGACAGAGTCCTGTTGCTTTTAGCAGGCAGAGCTCATGAAGACTGCTGTGCACTTGCCCACAGCTAATGAGCTATGATTTTTGCTGTCTTCGGGTACACAGGCTCGGTTTTGAAACCATACCCCCTTATGTCTGAGAAACAGGTTATCTCACGGGTGTTATGAGGTGCTGCAACACAAGTTAAGAAGAAACTTTTTCACATAGATTTCAGCAGATGTTGATATACTTTTTTAACATGAGAAGTGCATCATGAAGTCCACAAATTGCACTTCTCAAATGGTAAAAGAGCTCTTTCATCTGGGCAGGCTGCCCAGCGGTGAAGCCTCTCTTATCTGGTGTAACTAATGGCTGCCTCTGTCACCTCTTCCCTTCAATTATTTAGGCTTCCCCCACACTTGCTGGCTTCCTGCTGACAGTATTGTGGACTGTGTCTATTAATCATTAACTGTCACTGTGCTTTAAAAAAAATTGCTCGGATCCAAAAATAGAACATTCTTTTTTCCTGATGAAAAAGTGACAACTGCAACACTGTCTTAAAAAATATCCCAGTAGGCATGCACATACAGTACATATGAACTGAACATATATGACCATGCAGACATTATTGCAGAGTTATCACCACTAGCAATTATGGCTAAGATTGCAAAACAGTTTCCACTACAACTCCCTATTTCCATTCATATCTTTCTCCAAAGCTCATCTTTGAAAATAAAGATTTCATGCCTAGCTTTTTTTTTTTTATTTTAAAGTCAGGAAAAATCCCTGCTGAGGTTTGAAACAATGAAAGAGAAGGTGTGCTACTCTGATTGTGAAGGTGTGGAATACTTTCCCACTATTTGTGCCCCCATTTCCTGAAAACAACAATTATCAATGAGCTGGCAGGGTGACCCGGCACTTTGGAACGTCCACACAAGCAAAACGTTTTCCCTTTTCAGGAAAAAAGAAAGATTCCAAACAAACAGCCCTTCTACAAACAAGTTCTTCAGCCCCAAATGCAGGTGCTTCCAGTTTTCCCTCCTTTTATCAGGCATTGACCATCAGGTCTCTCAGTTTTTTGCCTTCCTTAAGTTTAACAATCTATCTTCCCTCAGGTCAGGAATTTCTGCACCATCCCTAAGAGGCTTCATGGGGAGTGGGGAAGGAGAAAAGTATGATCTCTCCTACTGCAGGCACCAGCCCTGGGATCCTAAACCATCAGGAAACAATGTGCCCTAAATCCATATCTGGCCTGCTCTACTATTCCCAAGGGTTTTTTTATTACAGCACCTGCTCCCAGTCAGGCCTTCTCCTTGGCCTTTTCCCAGACAATCCTCTTCTAAACCTCACTCAGGCTTCCTTCCCTCCCTGCAGAATACCCAGCACAGGACCCACCCTATCACTGTCTCTCTCAGAAGCCCATCAGTGGGTTCCAAGTCTGCCTTTATAGTGAGCACTTGGAGCTCGTTTGCCCAGCTAGGTCATCAACTCCACTTCTGGGGGCTACAAATGCCCTGAATGCTTGGCCTTAATAAAGCCAGCACTGGCCAAGCTCTGTCTGTAAAGGGCCCATATATCTTGCTATCCCAACTGAAAAATAACAGAATACCAGCACTTCCAATTCAACATATGAATAGCCCTTCATGGTACCATTGCGTTGCCCCTTAAAAACTTAGAATTCACAATAACAAGTCATATTAAACTGCTTATGTCCACTGTACACTTGCAATTATAATCAAATCTTGCCACAAAACTTCATCCTACTGCGCCCATGAATAGCCTCTTGCAGCCCCTCACCCTGATCCTTCCCCAAATGCTCCAGAAAAAAAAGATGACCTTTACTACATTATGAACATTTATAGTGGAAAATGCCATTATAGTCCCAGCTGTGTAATTTCTGATAGACACAAAGGCCAACTCTCCAACTGGTGTATGTGAGTGCAGCTCAAATGACTTTAATGGAACTACACCAGTTTACACCGGGACCTTGATGTAAAGTCTCTCATTGACCTCAATTGACTTTGTGGCAAACACCAGCTGAGGAGCTGCCTCACAGTCTTGTGAAGATGAAATTTTATAAGATTTGCTCATTAAAGACCAATTTTTATGAGGGGCAACAGTAAAAAGGAGGTTGAAATCAAAGGTATGCACCTGCAATTCAAAAAGACCAAGCAGTGGAACAAATGAAAACACAGAAGCCCTAGAAAGAGGCATAGAACTGTGACTATAAATACATTAGCAAAGGAAGCAAAGGGGGAACAAATGCCAAATATATGAGCAACTGAAAAAGTGGGTTGGAATGGATGCTGAAACTCATCCTTGATTATACCTTCTGCCACCAGCAATTCTCTGTGTGTCTGTGCATACAGTACCTACAGTAGAACCTGAGAGTTATGAATACCAGAGTTACAAACTGACTTGGAACCAGAAGTATGCAATCAGGCAGCAGCAGAAACACACACACACACAAAAGCATATACAGCAGTGTACAACACAATACTGTGTTAAACTACTAAAAAAAATAAAGGTAAAGCAGCATTTTTCTTCTGCATAGTAAAGTTCCAAGTGGTAATAAGTCAATGCTCAGTTGTAAAGTTTTGAAAGAACAACCATAACGTTTTGTTCAGTTGTGAACATTTCAGGGTTGCAAACAACCTCCATTCCCAAAGCATTCATAACTCTGAGGTTCTACTTGTATGTGCGTATCTATATGTAAGCGTGTATGTGTATATATACACATTTATCTGTGGTGCTCATCATAATCACACTCAGAGAAAAGGAGAGAGAGATAGGGAAAGTCTGAGATGTACAAAGCCACTTGGAATGGAAACTTTAGCACAGTTTTTCATTGCAATGGGATTTAATTTTCATGAAGCACTTGAAGACCAGAAAGACAATGCAGTGGTTTCATCTCCCCCATCAGAAAACTGTGATTATGCAGCTATTGTGAAAAGTCTAAATAACAAACTAAGCTATTTTCTGGCTGACATCTATACCTTTAAACCACATAAGAATCAAAAAACATAGGAAGAGTTGGCGTCGATGGTTAAACAAACATCTTTGACCTCTAGGAATATTTGTTCATTTCTGCACAGGTGAATGATTTCTGCGCCTATCCACTGGGAAATGAATTGCAACAAGAAGAGTTCACAATAATAGACGCTGCTCTGTGCTATCTCATCTCACGCTAGAAGTGGCTGCATCTCCATTGTGATCATATTAGGTTGGTTGTAAAAGTGATTGAGCTGAGACCCCATGGTTAAACATATCCTTGGCCCATTTCAATATTCATTCGTTAAGTGTAACATGATTGTTTACTTGCTGGAAAAAAATAACTCAAAACAAAGCCATGTAAATGCCCATTAAAAAACTAATCAAATCATGCCATAGGTATGCTAACTAATTAATTCCTACCTAAGACGATGATGGTTAATTAAATCAGAACTTGTCTGGAATACACATGAATGTAAAGTTCTCAGACTGAGAAAAAGCCTCTCCATCACTAAGCCTAACTCTTATTAAAAACACAAGAAGATTCTGGAATGGAACAGCTGCAGCACCCCACCTATTTCAGTTTTTATGAGGGGCAACAATAAAAAGCAAAATACAACAGCAAAAATGTTTAGTTACCTCTGATAAACATATCAGTTATGAACCATATTTGGATGTTATAATTCCCAGTAATTTTTCAACCATTGTGGTATTTTCTTTTACCACCACACTATCATTACCTTGCAACCTTAGCTGAGCAGACATTGCAAGCTATTTGCTCAGTGGATCGCTTGGCAATCAGTATTGTCTGAGCAGTTCAGCTAGCCTCCTTCCCTGAAGATCAAGCAAACAACCTCCATGACATCCCTAGTCTGAAGAGCGAGACTTTAATTCATTCTTTAATTCAAGCCACCTGCCTGTCAGGGCACAGAGAGCCTCCACTCTGCTGGCTTGCCAAATTTGCATCACATTACTCAAACAAAAAGCCCCACTGAAGTTAATAGGATGACTTGTGAGAAAGCTGATCACAAATGGGCCCATAACATTTGAGGTTTGTGTCTTACACAGAAAAGGGTGATAAGAAATTAATCTTTTCAGCGTCTGATTTTAAACTTGCCCATACACAGTTTGGAAAAGCAAAAATAAAAATGGGTAAGTAAGTAAGGAAACGGAATGTCCCAAGCTGTGACCTTGTAAGAAATCACCAGCTAAGCAGAGTTATGTCTGTTGTAGAACTTGGACAGGAAAACCCAGAGTACTACAGGAGGTGATTTTCATGACTCAGTATGTCCGAGTTTTCTCTCAGTCATTACTGAATTGATACTGCAGGACAAAGTTAGCATAACTATACTGTTGGAGGTGACATCTTTCAAATGAAACACTAAACTGAGCCATAACCACTTGTGATCATTAAAGTCAGAGCAGTTTTTGCAAGTGTAGGGCCATATTTTAACTTGGTAAATTAGATTTTTCTAACTTGCTTATTAAACTCTACCTCCAGCTCCCATTGAAAGCAGTCTGAAATATGCTACTGACTCAAATGAAAACAGGATTCTAGCTATGAAGAGGGTACTTTTATGAACCCTTCCCAATCACCATAGTAGCTGAACACCTCACAATAAATGTTTCCAGCACCCACTGCCTACAGATGGGGAACTGAGGCAGAGAGAGACTAAATCAACTGAAATCAAGGGGATTACTTATGCTGTTAAACTAAGCATGTGCTTAGTCACTGATCCTGAATATGGATGACATAAGCACATGCTTAAGCGCTTTCCTGAATTGGGGCCCTACTTAGGAGTGATAAACTGTCCTCAGTTTAGATTACATTGCAGAAGGAGAGGAAGATTGTTCTTGGGGTTAAGATACTGAAATGGGATTCAGGAGAACTGAGTTTTGTTCCTGGCTGTCTAACAGACTTGTTTGGACAAATCACTTAGCCCTTCTGTACCTCAGGTCTCCATCTGTAGATTGAATGCAACAGAAATGCCCATAAATAAGAGCACTCCATACTGCTCGAAATACAGCTGGATTCATGAAGAAGAGGTGATTTACAAGTTTTCGTTTTTCATGCTGGCCGATGGACTCTTTGAAAGAGTAACTTCTAATTATAAAATCTCCTGTGTACAAGGTTTACATCCGTCCAACCTGTAAAAGCTGGCATCCAGTTTAGCTGTAAGTGATTTCCGTTTGAAGTTGAGCTGTCGGTTGAGCAGTGAAACTTCAAAGAAGTGGTCACACCCAACGGACAACACAGCTGATAAAGAATGATTTTAATAAACGCAAAAACTATGGATCAGAAAGATGCATCTGTGCAAACCAAATAGGTTTTTTAATAGGACAGATAGATTGAGGGCCAGATTCTGCTACCCTTACTCACACTGAGTAGCATCTCACTCTGTGATTGGTCCTATTGAATGCAATGGTTCTACTTACTGAATAAAGTACTACTCAACATGAATAAGGATGGCTGGAACTAGTCTTGTTTCATGATTTAAAATCAATAACCCATGTAATTTTTTTGGGTGGGGGTAAGGATTATTTCAAAGTAAAAATTTGCACTCCTAGTTGTGGTAGTTGTCGTCATGATCACTGAGTGAATGTTTTCATAGCCAGGCTGCCTGAGGGCCTTCGTAACACTTCAGAGCACAGCGCTGGGCAACTGTGGCACAGCAACGGTTGCAAAACATGTCCATGATGGCATTTGGTAATAGGGTACTGAATGCTCCACCGATTTACAGACATCACTATTAGATACAGTAGACTAGAGACAGAAACTCACTGCCATTGTTTCTGCTTTAGAGCGACTGGATTCATACCGAGAAATTCCCTTTTGCTCTCAGTGCTTGTCTCCAAGATTAAGTACATTGTTCTGGATTTGAAACAGGTGGAGAGCTTTATTTTCCCCAAGCACAGCTGCAGTAACAGTTTGTGAGATGGATAAAAAATGATGACATGCACTAAATGAGACTAAAAAATTGACAGCTGTTTCTTTAGATCTCCTGCAGGTAAAACAAAGCTTAGCAAGTCTTTTTCCCCCCTAGCATAGACTAGACAAATCATAGTTACTATTATAATCTCATTCCTCTGGGACTTCTTAATTCCAAAACAAACTAGCAGTGGTGATAAATCCTGTAAAACAACATTAAGTGTGGAGTGTAAATGCTGTCTATCTCCTCTGATTAACACAGATAAATCAGAAAGCAGTGATTTTATTTTTCAGTTAATGTGCACAAATAATTTTTTTAAAATGAGAACGGTGGGTTGTACTCATCAGCAATCTTGCAGCACAGGGATGCTGACTTTTCTATGTCTGATTTAATTAACCCATGTACAACAGGTATAGCTCGCTTATTGGAGGAAAGTACTGATAGTATGCTGCATAAGAGATGGCCCCCTCTTAACTTTACTGTAGGCATGTACAGACTCACTGGAGTCAACGTTTCCCTAATTGCTGTTTCAAATCCTATTCTAAGATTACTTGCCATAACAATTTATGCAATAGCAGTGACACAGACAAACTGAGTAGACATATATGGAAATACCTCAGCCTTTTTTTTCCTTTCATTTTCCTTGCTTTTACTGGGCTTTCGTTTCCCCAGAGACAGAATAATGTGTATGTTCTTCTTTTCTGCACCAAGCATTTTTGCATACACAACAGCAATTAGGTAGATCCCAACATTTATGCTACTGGGATTTTTCAGTATCTGTCACCACTCCCAGGACTGCTATAGTTTAAATCAGTTATCTTCAGAGATTGACGCCTATTCTTACTCTCCTATGAGGATTGTCTACAATTTCTTTATTTCATTATATCAGTTAATATGGGACCTTTTTTTTTTAATATTGGATCTTTTAGATGGTTTCTCCAAGACTTAAAGAGTGACTAGCCTCACTTGTTGGGTGCCCAATACGAGACACCATAGGGGAGCGTGGTTTCTGGAAGGTAGGTGTTCAAGGAGTTTCTGAAAAATCAAGCCATTGATTAATTCATAAGGCCAGAAAGAAAGCAAGAGATTGACTCTATAGTCTAGTAGCTAGGGCACTCACTTGAGAAATGATGCACCCAGGTTCAAATCCAGCTAATAAGGACACTCAGCTGTGATGAGGGGCAGAACAGGAACTTGGGACTGTTCTGACCACAAGGCCATTGGGCAGTCTGTGATAGCTCTCTTTCTCTGGGTTTTCCACAGAAACCTTCAAAAGATCTCAGTTTCATCCTGATGCAGAAACGAAACATTTCTGAAATCACAAAAAGTTTTGTGGGATGGGAAAATTGCTTCCCACCCAGCTCTTGAGAGAAGCAAAGGCTTTGAGCCAGGAATTAAAAAAAACCACATTAATTTTTTACTCTTAAAGCATACAAGAGGTACAGATCTTTAGGGAAAAGAACAACCACCTATATCTCTCCCCTGTGTATATGTTCACGCCTTCTGTTAGTCCCTCGGTCCAGTCTCAGTGTTAGATGGGTAGTCACCTTCTGCCCTCTACCTCCTGCAGTCCTTCCGCTTCCTGACAATGTTCAGCTACCGAGAGAGGTGCTTGGACTGCAGCAGATTCTGTCTTTAAGATCTTTGTCATGTGACTCACTGGTTTTATTCAGCATCCCAGTCAGGTGGATAAAGTGCCAGCCTTCACATGGAGGCAAACCGCCACTGATCACTCTTGTATTAGCACAGGAGCTGTCTGGCACCACAATAAGCTGTGTTGGTTTGTTTTCATTACAGCTACACACTCAACATGCAAGTTACACTCATCAAAATGGCAGTTGCAATGTCAAGGGAAGGACACAATTTGATACAGGCTTGTACAGGCATATTGATCCACCACATGAGGCACACAAAATCACTAGGCACACATGAAAAATCTTGACCTAGATCCTGGGAGAAGGTTTAAAACAACACTCCAAAATCAAAAGGCTAAACTTTTAGTTTACTGGCATAGCCTGATTTTCATATGTTTGTTAGCCACAGCTCCCGCTGACTTCCATCATCTAAGTTAGATTGAAAACTCTCTGCAGGAAGGGCTACTCACATTTTCTGTAATGTGTCATGCACATGCGTAAACTACATATATAATAACGTGTAAATACCAAATATTTTTAAGGCCCATCTTGACAAAACCCTGGTTGGGATGATTTAGTTGGGGTTGGTCCTGCTTTGAGCAGAGAGTTGGACTAAATGACCTTCTGAGGTCCCTTCCAACCCTAATCTTCTATGATTCTGTGGTTATTCTGTATTACAGTCAGGACTGGTAGCACCACCTATTGTCTAGGTCAACTTAAACTTCCAGTTATAAGCTCTTGTTTTCAATTGTTTATCAAATTTGCTAAACTGTAACTGGCTGAAATTTTCCATGCCAAAATACCTTGTTATTAAGTCAACACTGTCCATTTTGTGTACTGACTTGTTCCAGGGTCCTCTGGATTAAGTAGTATGTGATCACATAAAAACTGTATTATAATGCATAAGCACAATGGGGTTGAATTAAGATGACACAGACAGCCTTAATTCTGGTATTTCCTAACTTTTGAGTTCTTAACTTTGTAATCTTAATAATGGTCTTTTAACATAGTTTGTGCATAATTATCAATAAATCTGTTGGGGACAGCGTGTGTGCATGTGTGTGTTTTCGGGAGCGAGAGAAACAAATTTTATGCAAGAAAGCAGATCTAACTTTCAAGCTTCCAATGATTTATTTAAAAAAACGGAGACAAAAGCTATTCAAATTGTGCTCTTTTAAAATTGGAGAGACTCTTTCAAAGAAGTAAGGAATGAAAATCATGATGTATTGGAGCCACCTACCCTTCCATTTTAAGAGAAAATCCCGAGCTTTTATTCATATATCCACAAAGGGGAATCGAGAATTTCACTGAGCCTCCTTAAAACACTCCATTTCAAACCTTACCAAGACTTCTGCAGTTTCAGAAGATAAGACAGGTGTTTGGGGTTTTTTTCTTTTTAGTTGAAGATGAAATAATATTCTTTGCACTGATGCCAGTTGGTAGAGTCGACAGGAGCTTGGAGATGAATGTGTAATATCCCTGTGCTTGCAAACATACAATAGCAGCCAAGACTGCAGGCATTACCATTTCTTTGTCGGAGTTGATAAGCTTCCTGAAATATTAAATAACCTATATTTTTGTAATTGTACTACTTAATGGCTCCTTAAATGATCATTCTTATATCTCTATGTTTGAGAACGCCATTGAAGGGAGGTCTTATTTTGAAAAGCCACTCAGATCCCATGAAAGCCAGCAAGTTTGGCTGCCCTCTGGATGTTACTAAGATAGCATAGTACTGGGCACCACATAGGAACATAGATAGACTGTGACCTTAAGAACAGCCCAAGGACAGAGGGCAAGGAGCACCCAGATACCTGGTAATAGCTTAACCAGTTCAAGTGTACCCCAATTCTTTAACATTATGAAATGTATCTGATAAATATCAATGAGAAGCTCATGACTCACTGGTTATTAGTATCATTGCATAATAAAGGTGCAAGCAACTGATGCAAAGTTATGTATATAAACTGAAATTATCATTCTTAAAATGTGTGTTAGCCAAGCAGGAATTCCATGGAGCAGGTCTTCAAGGAATCCATGTTGAGGGACTTGGAAGAGAGGAAGGTGATCAGGAATAGTCAGCATGGATTCACCAAGGGAAAGCCATGTCTGACCAATCTTAACGCCTTCTATGGTGAGATGACTGGTTCTGTGGATGTGGGGAAATCAGTGGACATGATATACCTTGACTTTAGCAAAGGTTTTGATGCAATCTCCCACAGTATTCTTATCAGCAAATTAAAGAAGTATGGGTTGGATGAATGGACTATAAGATGGATAGAAAGCTGGCTAGATCATTGGGCTCAATGGGCAGTGATCAGTGGCCTGATGTCTAGTTGGCAGCCGGTAACAAGCAGAGTACCCCAGGGGTCAGTGCAGGGGTCGGTTTTGTTTAACATCTTCATTAATGATCTGGAGGATGAAGTGGATTGCACTCTCAGCAAGTTTGCAGATGACACTAAATTGCGGGGAGTAGTAGATATGCTGGAGGGCAGGGATAGGATTGAGTGATTTAGACAAATTAAAGGATTGGGCCAAAATAAATCTGATGAGATTCAACAAGGACAAATGCAGAATCCTGCACTTAGGACAGAAGAATCCTGCACTTAGCAGAAGAACTGCTAGAGACTGGGGATCGACTGGCTAGGCAGCAGTTCTACAGAAAAGGACCTGGGAGTTACAGTGGATAAGAAGCTGGATATGTGTCAACAGTGTGCCCTTATTGCAAAAAAGGCTAATGGCATATTGGGCTGCAATAGTAGGAGCATTGCTAGGAGATCAAGGAGAGTGATTATTCCCCTCTATTCGGCACTGGTGAAGCCACATTTGGAGTACTGTGTCCAGTTTTGCTCCCCTCCTTTCCCCCCCAAACTACAGAAGGGATGTGGACAAATTGGAAAGAGTCCAGAGGAGGGCGACAAAAATAATTAGGGGGCTGGAGCACATGACTTATGAAGAGAGACTGAGGGAACTAGGTTCATTTAGTCACAGAAGAGAAGAATGAGGGAGGATTTGATAGCAGCCTTTAACTACCTGAAAGGGAGGATGGAAATAGGCTGTTCTCAATGGTAGAGGATGACAGAACTAGGAACAATGGTCCCTAGTTGAAGTGGGGGAGGTCTAGATTGGATGTTAAGAAAACTTCTTCACTAGGAGTGTGGTGAATCACTGGAATGGGTTACCTAGGGAGGTGGTGGAATCTCCATCCTTAGAGGTTTTTAAGGTGCGGCTTGTCAAAGCCCTGGCTGGAATGATTTAGATGGGCTTGGTCCTGCTTTGAGCAGGAGAATGACCTCCTGAGCTCCTTTCCAACCCTAATCTTCTATGATTCTATACCCCACCCAGGGAAGCAATATGGTTTCTCTCCCTGGGAAGTTACTTCCAAAGAACTTTGAAAGACAATAGGAACGTATTTACATATTGTGTAAACAGACCCATCAAGCTAACAAGGGGTGGAGGCAAATTTCAGACTATCATGGTGGGGGAGGAGATTGACAATCACACGTTTAACGTTCATTCACTTTCACCAGAGGAGGTAGAAACTAAAAAATGTGCATTTACCAGATAACTCCAGCAGGGAATTCCTTCTAGACTGACTTCATGTTGCATACCTCACAGCTGGAAATAGATATTTATATGGAGATATCCTTCAGAAGAATCTATTTCAAAGAGCCATTGGACTATAAAAGAGAGGAACCAAGAAACCCCAAGTTATCTGTCTTTCACTAGAAGACAAAAGTACCAACCCTCTGATTTTGGGGGATAGATGCAGTCCCAGGAGTTTGATAAACCATCTTGATGGAAACAAGTGATGAGGATTTGACCTTGAATCAAGTCTAGCTTGCTAAGTTTTAGTTTCTAGAAAGCATTTTATCTTTATTTCTCTTGTAACTATTTCTGACTTTAATTCTTCTATTTGTACTCTTAAAATCTCTCTTTGTAATTAAATAAACTTTGTTTTATTTTTAATTTAAACCAATCCAGTGCTGTGTTTAAACTCAACTGTTTGGTAAGACCAGTTAAAATAAGAAATTTGAATATTGACTCTTTACAGGAGCAACAGACCTTAATTTTCCTCTGATTGTTCCAGGACAGGGCTGGGCATTTCATAACACACATTTTTGGGAAAAATTGGTTCAGGGAAGAGTGTGGAATCACTTTCCCAGTTGTTAAGCAAGGCTGGTGGAGACTAGTCTGTGGTATTGCTGGCAAGCTCCAAGATCCAAAGCATTGGACCAGGGCTGCCCCAACACATAGACATTGAGTGTATGCTTGTTGCTGACTGTGGACATCTCAGGCAGAAAGCCACAGTAGCAAGGCAATGTGAAACACTGGGGGTTCCTGGGCAAGAGGTAAAAGAACTCCTCACTGTTCTGGATTGCAGCCCAGAACATCACATTGATCCATTCAAGGGGTAACACTGCCACCCCAGAAAATATGGTGGAAACTCTACCACAGCAAGTAGTCCACATAGGGGATGATATGACCCTTAAAATCATCTGTGCAGCAGGAAATACAATGTGATGCCAGCAGAAGAAGATTCAGAGAATTCCGCAGCTCAGTGCCCAGAAAGTCTAATTCTAGATGCCTTCCTTATTCATTTGCAGAATTTAGTCTCTGAGTTTCTCCTCGTCCCCATTTAACATTTACATTCATGTAGAAAATCTAAATCCACCACAATCTATGGATCTACAATCCACCAGTAACAAAATGGGACAGACTTCACTGAACATGCTTGTGGGGTCCATAACTGTGATTCAAAGCAGGACAAGACCCCAAGTCTTTTTTTCTCAGTTATGATAATGTCAGCACTGGCTCATTCTCTCAACATGATTGTCCTTAAATTTCCTTCTTGTAATACAATAGTCATATAGGGCTTAAATCTACCCCCAGTCAAGTCTATGGAAAAACACCCCTTGACTTAAATGGTGCAAGATCAAACCTATTGAGAATTCTTACTGAAAATTCAGATTATTTTTTCTTTTCCTCTTAGTTCCTTGTAAAATTCCATCATTTTTAACAGTTGATTTGGTCACCAAAACTTAGAGTAAATTCAGACTTTTTAAGAGGTTTAGCATAATTTGGATATCTTATTTTGTTACTGATAATACCTTTTACTTCTACAGCTACCCTTGTGATTTACATGAATTAACTCATTAAGACTTAGACAATTTACATTATTTTTCATTTCTGCAAGAGCCTTAGCTCCTCCTGGTTCTGACCTAAGATGACCATGGTAAAATACCATGAGAAAAGGTGTTGTCTCAGTATTTACTGTGTGGTGAAGCGGTGTGGCCTCCCTCTGACCCAGGGGAGGAGAAGCAAGCTGCTCTACCCAAGGGGGCAAAGCCTGGCCAGCCTCCCACTGTAAGTGGGTGGGCTGACAGAGCTGTCTACTGCCTGGAGCCCAGAGGAGCTGCTGGACACCTGTGACACTGAGGGCCTTGCTGGGGCTGCCCCTTGTGGTTTACCCCAGGGAGAATAGCAATGACCCTGAGGCCTAGGGACTGTAAGGAAGGGGGGTAGGAAGGAACTCAGCCAGGTCAGCCCCAGTGGCGGAACACTCTGCCATTGCTAGGGCCCGGGGTTGGGACGTGATAGAGTTGGGAGAGCCCACATCCCCCTCCCTCTTTGTCACTCCACCCCTAGGATGGCAGCCTCATCCCAGCCTTTGAAGCCTCCCTGGGCTACAAACTGCTTACCTGCCCTGCCCTGCCTGAAGGCCTGGGCTACAGACTGCTTGTCTACCCCACCCTGCCTGAGGGCTGGAGATAATAAACTGCTACCCAGTTTATTGGCTAAGTCCCCCTGACAATAGACGGCGAGTGAGTGAGGTGGTGTTGCCTGTCTCCAACCCAGAGGGGAAGAAGTGACTGGCAGCCCTCTACATACTGCAAGACTGAAAACACAAAGTTCCAAAAATCTCATGAAAAAGTCTGTTCTCATCAAACATCTTGTCCAAGGGCCTGATCCAAAACCTACTGGTACAAAATTACACAGTTTTCAAAAAATGGAGTAGTGGAGTTGATTGCAGCTGCATGGACGCTATGGAAGGGGTAGAGTAATGTATCACCCCAGGAATCTAGATATCTGGGACTAGAAGCAGGGTGGGAAGAAAGAATGAAAAAAGTTTCTTTTCAGAAAATAAAGGTAGATGGAGAGTGGGAGCTTCAAATTTATTAGACACTTAATCAAAAATTACTCAGAAACTGATATAAAAGAAGAAGTCCCTGATAGGAGGCCCAGGACAGCAGCATAGTAAGACTTAAAGATGCATATGTTATTCCTGGAAATCACAGTTTCAAGACAAACTATAAACTTGAGGAGTCCAGCAACCCTGCAGTAAAACCAAGATATATATGGGGACAAAGAAAGGTAAGAATTTCATTTGGTGAAAGGATGACCCAGAACATAAGAAACAAGATATAGAGCCTTTAACTCAACTGCACTGGTTCAAATCTCATCCATGTCTAAAGTTACTGAACGCTGTTCCTATTTTATATCTTTTTGATTGCCTAAGGACTTGATCTTGACCTGACTCAGCCCTTAAGTGAAATAAGATGGAAGTGCCACTAGAATTCTGCATTACAAAAGACTCTCTCACAGTTACAACTAACTGATGCCAAAGATGTCCTCAGCAGCGAAGGCAAAGACTGAATGAGCTGGGCTACCCTAAAGCAGTGATCCCCAAACTGAAGGGCACACCCCCTGGAAGGGGGGCCACAGAGAAACATTCAGGGGGGATATGGTGGGGCATGGGCCAGCCCTCATGTGGAGCAGGGAGAGAGCACTTCCCAATCCCACTCTGCCCCCCAGCTCCGCTTCAGCCACACCCCTGGCCTTGGCCTCCCAACCCCAACCGCAGCTCCAGCTCCAGCTCCCGGGAGCGCATGGACCAAAAGTGTTTGGGGACCACTGCCCTAAGAGCTATAAACCAAATGTGCGACAGCAAGAATCACACAGCTTTAAAGTTGCTCCTGCAAGTAGATGGGCAGGGAAGTGAATCTGCTCCATGCAGGATTATACTGGGATCTCTTTTTTCCACATGGCACAGGAGGTGTGAGGGGTCTACTGCCTTTGCAATACTGTCCACACACATGGCTGGAGCTGCGAAGCAAACTCAGTGACTTCCAGCATCTCAGTGGGAAATCACGGGGAATTTTGGATGTCCAGCCTCTTTCAAAATCATGTCCTTAAAACTACTGTGAAATATTAAACAGCAACATTTTGCTGTGGGGATGGCTGTGTTTTAGTGGAAGGTAACGTACTTTGGAAAGATGGTGTAAAGATGCCATAGAAACTCAGGTATTATTATTTAAAATGCAAAACCTCAGACATAGGTTTGCTTTAAGCAACCCGAGCCCATTATATATACAGGGTGGGATTTCCAAATGTCTTCAGCACTGGTCTAACTCTGCTTCAGCTAAGTCAATAAGAGTGAGTTAGACCAATGTGGAACCCTTTTGAAAATCCCACCCACATTCTATGGCATTAAAATTAATTCATTAAATATCCACAACAGCACAGTGAGAATTATAATTTTAAGTCTCCAGACTTTTGTGCAGTTAAATATGAGCCATGGCATTGTATTTCATTTATCTCACAGGTTTTTTTTCCCAAGCTTTAAATTCAATTAGAATTCATCCTCTTCTTCTTTTCTTCAGTAAACAAGATTTAAAGTGATGTGTAACTCTCAGTATATTTTTTTTCAACTGTACGACCACTTTGCACATACTGGCCTTGATCCAAATCCTATTGCAACCAATGGGACTCTTTCTATTGTTGTCAGTGGGCTTTGTATCAGGCTCCTTGAGTTGTAGTTGACATCGTGAAAAGTCTTATGGATTTCAATAGGACTACTCAAGGAGTAAGGAGTTATTCAGTGTGAGCAAGGGTATAAGAATCAGGCCCTCAGGTAATAACTTGAATCTAATGGATGTCTTAACAAGATAGGCTTTTTGCAATATGATACCTAATTTACGGATTACTTTTCTATGCAATGTTATTGTACCTATCTCAGTCCCAGGACATTAGAGAGACAAGATGGGTGAGGAAATATCTTTTACTGGACCAACTTCCAATTGTCCAAAAAAAGATACTACCTCTCCATGTCTTTCTAGATTCTATCAGTTATAACCATTCAGTCAGAACCACCCACACACACTACAGAAAGAAGGTGGACAAATTGGAGAGTCCAGTGAAGCGTAATGAAAATCATTAGGGGGCTGGGGCACATAATTTATGAGGAAAGGCTGAGGGAACTGGTCTTATTTAGTCTTCAGAAGAGAAGAGTGAGGGGCAATTTGATAGCAACTTTCAACTGCCTGAAGGGAGGTCCCAAAGAGGATGGAGTTAGGCTGTTTTCAGTGGTGGCAGATGACAGAACAAGGAGCAATGGTTTCAAGTTGCAGTCGAGCAGGGGGGGCGGGTATCTTTGGTGGGATATTAGGAAAAGCTTTTTCACTAGGCGGGTGATGAAGCACCAGAGTGGGTTACCTAGGGAGGTGGTGGAATCTCCATCCTTAGAGGTTTTTAAGGCCTGGCTTGCCCAGCTTGAGAAAGCCCTGGCTGTGATAATTTACTTGGGGTTGGTCCTGCTTTGAGCAAGGGGTTGGACTAGATGACTTCCTGAGGTCCCTTCCAATCCTAATCTTTCATGATTCTATGATTCTTTGAAAAAGACATTACCTCCCCTACCTTGTCTCTGAAAAAAATGCATTTAATTGATAGCTGATGCAGGAAAAGAGGAAAAGGGAGACTGGCAAGAAATATAGAATTAATTAAACTAAATAGCATTATTTTTAGAGGAAACTTGAGTAGGTTTATCAAACTAGTGAAGAAATATTCCTAAATACATGTTTTAGAGATAAATATGAAAACCAAAAATATTGTTCAGTTGTAAGCATTTAGGGACAGATTGTCTTATAGTGTCTGACACTTTGCCTCAATAGGAGTAATAACTACTCACTAGCGTTGGTGAAGGGTTTTCAATCTGACCCTTAACCAGTAACGAGCACCCCACAAATGAAAGTCAGGCATATCAATTAATATTTAAAACAGTTTTTTAGAACAAAGAAAAATAATCAGAGTATAAAAATATAGAGGTAATGGAAATCTTTCAAATACATTAAATATATGAAATCCTACTAAAACCTGACTTGCAAAGATACAAGATTTATAAAGCATAAAAGGCTGCAGAAAAAATATCATCCTTTTGCAATGTTCTACTTGGATAATTTTTTGTACAAAAGGTATTATATTCTTATAAATCCGAGTGCTTTAATGACTTTATGAATGTCTAGGCAAGGCAAACAACAGAACAAGATCAAAATATTTTAAACATATATATTTTAACATTTGGATGCAGTTAACACAGGGCTCAGTCTTGCAAAACTTATGCAGGTGAGTAACCTTATTCATGTGAATAGTACCAGTACTCAGAGATTACGCCCATTAATAAAGTAATTTACTGCTTATATTTTTCCAGGGTCAGGCTCTTAATCATGTTGTATATCAAGTCACTTGTGGAATTAAAGCCTTTTCTATTCTCATTGAATTCAATTGCAAATCTCCCATTAACCGTAAGGGTGTAGGAAGAACCAAATATTAAAGGTCTGATCCAAAATCCATTGAAGTCAATGGGAGTCTTTCCATTGAATTTAATGGGTTTTCAGGCCTTTAAGACCCAGTCCTATAATAAGCGCCATGAATGGATTCTTGTACCTATATGAAATGCTGCTACATGATGACAGGGGTCTCTGTGTGGCAGCAATGGGGCCTAAAGATGTAGCTTTGTTCTAAGATCTAAGATATTACAAATTATATCTTGTGTCGCATCAAAATTTGCAAAATTTGTTATTCCCCAATTATGAAGTCTAATGGGACTTGCAATTATTGTTTTTTGATTGACATAATAGCCTATTTATACTTCATATTTCAATTTGCATGACATCCCTTTTATTGTCATCTTAACATATGAAAACTTAAATTATTTATAGAAAGAGTTACCAAATACATTCCACATTAACTCAAACTTGTTTTAATATTGATAAATTCTCACATAAATCAAACAACTGCTTTTTGTCAAACCTCTCTCTCCCCCACAACATACACACTTCTTTTTCATATCAACGTGTTATTTCACTTCATCCCCAGTGCTGTACATGAGCTATTCATGGAAGCTAATTCTCTAAGACAGTTAGGGTGGCATAGGATCCTATTCCTACTAAGGTAAAATTCCCATTGAATTAAAATGGGACAGCCTGGGATCTTAATTAGGTTAAAAATAAAATGCAGCACATCATGGCTGAAGTAGCCAAAAGCTGTAACTGTGAGATGAATTTCCTCAAAAAAACTCTCTTAGTAAACTGTTTATGATAGGTTCCAAACCAGCTGCAACATAAAAAGGCCCTGGGTAAAGTAAGGACCCCCACCCACCCCTCAGGACCTGCTTCCACTGTTGCAAGAACAATCATGATTTGCTCTTGGCTGTATGCTGCCTATCTTGCTACAACTGAGGAAAAGCAGAGGCTCTAGTCTAACTATGCATTTTACTGGGGCTAATGCTTAAGATGTAGCTCAGGCTGTTCCACAAACCACCTTTATCTCATTCAGTGGGCTGTCAGCAGCCTCAAGAGGCTGCTTCTAAGCATGATCTACATTAGATAAAATACCTGTTGCTGACAACTAGCTAGCAATGGGTGCAGCTGAACCACTGTGAAGACAGGTGCACAAAAGAGAGGCAGAGCGCAGATAAAGAAAACCCTGCTTGGCACCACTTCAGTAAAAGGTCAGGTTTTTAGTTCAGTTTCTGAAACATTGCAGAGCAGGGTTTGCCACTGACTACACTTGCCGCCACTAACCCACATTCAACCCCCCCAGTTCAGCTTCACCTGTTGCTGGCACCCATGGTTAACAACTGGTCAATTTTCCAGCATAGACCAGCTCAGAGAGAGAGAGACACTAGTACCTGAGGGGGCAGAAAAACTCCCTATACTGCTAAGCATCAGGCAACCTGCATATTTGCATTGCACTGATTTCAGCACTAGGGAGAAGGACTCCATGGATGCGGGACCCCCATAATAGCTATCAACACCACCTAATCCAGGGGTTCTCAAACTGGGAGGTCAGCACCCCACAAGGGGTCATGAGGTTATTATGGGGGGTGTGAGCTGTTCCCAACCCCCATGGGGGGACGGGGTTTCAGCCCCATGCATGGCTGACAGCCAGAACCCTGTAGAGATGGGTGGCCCGAGAGCAGCAGCTGCTGGCTGGGTGCACTGAAGGCAGCGCTGAAGTGCAGAAGGGTGGCATGGCCTAGGGGATGGTGGCATGGCATGGGGGGGTTGTCATTTGGGGGCGGGGGGAGGGTTGTCACAGCCTGAAATATTTTCAAAAGGGGTCCCAGCAAAAGAAGTTTGAGAAGCCGGGACTTGACCACGTCTACAAAGCTAAGGCTGTATCTAGCCGAGATTGCTCCCGTTACCGCCAGTCCATCAGCCAGGGCGGTAGGACGCGTGTGTCCCTCACGCCCCATGCAGCCGCTGTGCCTAGCTCGCGATTACGTTGTGCCAAGGAAGAAAGACCTGGGCAGAGCCGCGGGACCGTGCGAGCTCCCCGCATACCAGCGCGGGGGCGCAGCGGCGCTTTGCTCCCCAGAAGGGATCCCCCTCCCCACGCCAGCTCCCCGCCTGCCCTCCCCGGAAGGTTTCTAGACTCGGCAGGTGTGTGCAAGCTCCGCCGCTGCGCGGCCCCCGCCGAGACCCGCCCCCGCGTCTGGCTCGCCTCTGCACCGCCCGCCGCCGGGCTGGGGCCGGGCCAGTGCCGCGGCCCCGCCTAGCGCGCGTCTGCCTTTCCCTCGGCGCCGCTCCGAGCGCCTCTGGCGAGAGGTTTCCCGCCGGCTCAGCAAGCGGCGCCCCCCCCCCCGACTATTTCACTGGCGCTGCCCCGCCGCGCGGACGCTCTGCTGCAAAGAGCGAGCCGAGCTCCCGCCGGGCCGCGCTCGCCGCCTGCCCTCGCCCCCCACGCGGGCTCTGATCCCTCCGTGCGTTTGGAAAGGAAATCCCGCGGCCGGAGCTGACCCGCTGGGGGAGCCGGGCCGGATGCAATTACAAAGCAGACCAGCCGACCCACCGCCGGCCAACCCAGCGCGCTGAGCGCTTCGGCGGCCGGAGGACGAGGCGGGAGCAGCTTTCCTATAAAAATCCCCGCCGGGCGCCGTGACACAGTGTGCGGAGGGCGATGCTGCGGGGCAGGAGCGGCCGGCGGACAGGTCCCTTTGGGGACGCCGCCCGCGGAAAAGCAACCAGCCGAGAGACTTCGCTGTGAGCGCGCGGCGGCCGCGCTGCCCTGCACGCCGGGAGCCTGCGGAGAGCGGCCCCGCGGGGTCACCGCCGAGTCCGTCCCTCCTCGCCCGGACTCGCTCTGCCAAAGCCCGCGCGCTCCCCGCCTGCGCGAGCCGCCTCGCGGCAGCTGATGTGCGGCCCTGCCCCTGGCGGGGGGGGGTCCCGGCCCCGGGGGCTGCCCGCGGGCGAAGAGTTAAATCGCGCGTGACTGTGCCTCGCCGGCGGGAGAGCGCGAGGCCGGCCGCGGGCAGGGGGGAGGCCCGCGGAGCCGCTGCCCCGGGCCGGCCGCAGTAGCCGAGCAATGCTGCGCCTCACCGTCCGGCGCCGGCGGGGCTGAGGGGGCCGGGGCTGAGCGCCCGGCGAGGAGCCCAGCAGAGCTCAGCGCCGAAAGTTTGTGGCCACCTCCCTGCCCGCTTCTGCAGCCCCGCCTGCTGCCGCGGCCGGGCACCGGGGGCCGCCCCCCCGCCCGCACGTCCCCGGGGCCGGAGGCAGTTCGTGCCCCGCCGCCGCCGCCCGGCGCTGCACGGAGGACGCAGGAGGCGGCGGCGGAAGACGAGCCGGCGAGCCCGCATGGCCGCTCCCGGCGAGCAGGTGGCAAGCGCGGCTGCTCCTGCCGCCACTGCGGCCCGGGGGCTGCTGTGAGCCGGCGGGAGGCGGGACTGCGGCTGCCTCGGCGACTCTCCTGCGGGGCCGAGCAGGCGGCGGCCGGAGATGTGGCCGGCTGCGGCGGGCGGCCGCCTGCCCTGTCCGCGGGACTCGGCGCTGCGGCGCGCGGCGTTCTCCGGGAACCTGGCGGCGCTGCCGCCTCACCTAGCGCCCAGCGGCAGGAGCGTCCGAGTCTTCATCAGCGCCAACGCTGAAGGTAAGCCGCCGCGCGCCGGCCCGCCCGCCCCGCCACCCCGGGCACGCGGGCCGCCCCCGCCCGCCCGCCGCTCTGCCCCTCGGGCCCCTCAGCTCGCACGTCAGAACGAGCCGAGCGGGTCTGGGCGAGTTCCCCGCTGTCCTGCCCTGCGCGGTGTTGACAGGAGTTGGTTCTTCTCTGCGCCCATCCGCCCCCCGCCGCCCAGCCTCAGAGATGCCCCTGCTTGAGGGGCTTGGCTGCAAAGGGCCAGGGCCCCCCGGGGCACAGCCGGCCCAGCTCCCTGCCCGCAGCGCCTGCCCTTCCGCGGTGCGGTGCATGGGGGTGAGCGCGCCTCCGGGGCAGAGGCGCAGCAGGTGCGAGCCCTCCGCAGCTGGCCGGGGGCTGGGGGAGAGCGGTGCAGGGATCGCAAGAAGCGCTCGGCCCGTCCCTCCCTGTGAAGGGAGGAGGCGGAAGAGTTACGTGCAGTTCCCCGACTCGGCCAGTGTCAGCTGCCCGTGGAGCCTCGAGGCATCTGCGGCACTCCAGCCCCGGGGGGAGCGGCTCTCGCCCTGTACTCAGTGCTGCGGCCCTGCTCAGTGCGCCCTTCAGTACAGTGTCACAGTCACGAGTCCCCGGAGCTTCCTAGCCCCGAGGACGGCTGGCATCGTACGACCCTTCATTTCTCCCCCCTCAACCCACTAGCCCAATCGGCGTGCCCTTGGGAGCGGGGAACCGTGGGATCCCTGCATTCCCCCGTGGTTGTGAGAACACACTGATATGGAACGACTAGCTCCGGGATTATGCTGAGATCTGATTTTCAGAGGTGAAAGTTGAACAAGAGGCAGCTGTGAGAACCAAACGTCCAAAAGCAGCCCTCCAAGTCCTGTATTTCACTGTTTTGCATTAACTGAAGTTGAGCTTTGATTATAGGAAGCAAATCATTTCAGCTAATGATAGGCTGTGATGTATTCTGATACAACCATTTTCCTGAAGTATAACATACAGAAACCAAATATTTGACAGATATTGAGCATTCCCTTCTTCCTCCATTTTTATGGTTTAGTACAACTTACTCCGTTTAATTATTTATAATAAGGTGAATCAAATATACTGTGAGCTAAACACAGTGAAGTGACCATTCAAGGCAACAACAAAAAATAGGCAGTCTTCTAATAAAGATGGAACAGAAAGTGCATTTTACCTGAGGATACTGTATAGTGGTCTCTTAAATAAGATTGCCTGAGAAGGGAGGTGTCCTTTACAGATTTCACAATATATTGCAATTAAGTGTAGGTCATACATGGTGATTTGTCTGAAATAAATTTTAAGGGGAACATTTTTTCTCTAATATTTTGGAGAGCAGAGGACTAAATTAATACAATAATTTGCTCTTAATCCTTACAAGGGTGCATTTCCATTGATGTCTACAGTCTTGGTTTAATAATACCTCAAGACCAGGCACTTTATTAGAAGTATTTGAAATAATTAAGTTGCCTGTACTTAGAAGTACAAACTATTTTATAGTTCTGCCTTTAAGCTGAAGAAATTAGCATACATTCAGGAGAAAGAGTTATTCCCATAAGTTTAGTTAATTTAGAATCAAAATTGTCCCGGTCTATTTCACCACAAAAATACAAACACTGAAAGTAAGGAAATAAAATAAAATAAGTCAACATTCTTAATCGGTCGCATGAAAGAGTCCACTAATTTTACCAAGCTCATTCACATCAACACCCTAATGCCTTTTCTAACATGCTTACTTTTAATTCAACAATATTGTCACCATCAATGCACACATCAGAGAACTGAAAATCGTACTTAAAATGACAAATGTATTTGATTTTATAAATGACAAATATCATAGAACAGATCTGTGGTTGTGACCAATACAGTAAATAAAAACCTGGCAGAATAGTAACTGTAAAATATATACTATATCCAAACCTTGTGAGTGCATGAGTCAATTTTCAACTCTCAAATTTGGGTGATTTTGTTGTTAGAAGAATTCTTAAAAAGGGTAGATTCACCAGAACAAAATTCAACAAGTGGTCATTTAAAAATGTTTATAATTCATAAACTATTAAAGATTAGTGTAAATCTACAAGATATTCTTTTTGAACAGAAAAAGAAAGTGCTGTACATTTGGGAAAGATACACAATTTTATTCATGCATCAGAGAGTGATTTAAACCTTGCCTAAAGTGTAAATGTATGGAGTCACTTTGACCATAATATTTATCATATTAGCTAGATTTATTTTAAAATGCTTAGCAATCAATTAGTTTAAGAAATTAACATTTAGACCCATATCCCACAGTTAGCAGGATTGGTTCCTTAAATTGTTGTTTTAAGATTTCAGTTAGTGACCCTGTTGAGATGAATTGAGGAGTTTTGCGCCTGAGAATAATTTTTTTCAGGCTGTTTGCAGACTCTGGAAGACAACATTGCATTGATTTACCCTTGGTTCACATTTCCAAAATTTTCTTCACAATAGTCTATCACAACATTCTTCCCAAAATTCTATTTTTTAAATGAAAACCTGAGACAAGGTTTTCCATAATGACTAGTGATTCTGAGTGCCCAATGTGAGATACCTAAAAGGAGTCTTATTTGGAGAAGGGTAAGGTGTGTGGCATGAAAATCCTTTAAAGGTGAGACACCAAAATCACTAGTCCCTTTGGAAAATCTTGGCCTTCAAGTCTAGAGAATCCTCTTGATGACAAGTATCCATCCATGAAAATACTTCTTTAAAGTCCTTGTGACATAGACAGAAATAGCTATTACAGTACTAACAGTGTGTATAAATAAAAAAAACCTGGAAGAAGTTGCCTGTGCCGTGGATTGAATTATAATCTGAAAGTTAGTTATTTTCAGATCTTAAAAAATCAGGAATTTATTTTCTAAAGCACTCCCCCAAAAGTTAAAACAAATATAATTCTGAAACAGAACCCATTTGAAAATGCTTCAAATTCACAAACTAACAAACAGATTTAAGACCTGATCTTATGTGTGTTTGTGGGGTCAAAGCCTTACTTTTTAATTCTCACGACATTCATTTGTGCGCTGCAGGCTGGTTGCTGAGCATTCCTGAAACGAGGTGAATGCTCTCAACTCACACTGACTTCAGTAGGAGTTGAGAGTGTACAGCACCTCACAGGAGCATTCAACACCTTGCAGGCCAAACCATCAAATAGTAAGTACTGAGGGTTTAGGGACATTGGTCAAGATCCTTGGAGTTATTTGGGCATCTAACACCCATTGAACCTTTGTGGATCTGGGCTATTCTTTATTCTGATCCCAACTCCAAGCCTTTCAGCACATACTTAATTTAAAGCACATAGATAGTTTCCTTAAATTACCAGCATCTATTCAAGTTAGACACATACTTACTTTGCCGAATCAAGGGTTCAATTCCTATTTTAAGTGCAAATTTCAATAAAGCCTTAAGCATGGAACTCTTATGACACCTTCACAATACATTTAAGGTAATATGCTGTATGATTTCTATTTTACTGCCAGAAAAGATATTACCTTTGAAACTTCTTGAACACAAACATATGTTTACACTGAGTAACTGGACAGTAAATAACAGAGAGTATGGCTAATTAGAAACAATGACCTATAGAAACTCTTTTATTCTAGCTTAGGTAAGTGAAACTGTTTTTTCTATAGTAGTTATTAATACTGACCCTTGTTTCTGAAGTAGCTGATAATAATTAATTGACTGTTTTAATGTAATTGAAAATTATTGGTCTTCTAAATCAAATTAAAGCTGCTTTATTATTTGAAAAAACTAAGCCTTTTCCTAGTTTCTATAGATATTAATCAATCAAACATTTTCAAATAATTTAAAATGCGGAGTCAAGGACAAGTACATCCATTCTTATTATCGAATTAGCTAAGAGGAAAAGTTTAAAAAAATGTGTTTAATATTCACCTCCATTTTATCAAGAATTTTTGGTTGTTTTAAAGTGATAAGGAAGTAAATTCAGTTCTCTTAGTATTTGTAATAAATTATATTACAATTTTATGTAGAAGAAATCTGTACAAAATTACATTTTAAATATAGAGTCAGCTTCTGTAAACTTATACTTATGTCAAGAGTATTAACTCCTGTGTCTCTTCCTTCTGTTAGCATACAGCTAACATTAACTATAACAATAGCTAGGTGTGAACACTCATGCAGTTCTAGTATACTTGGCTGTAATGTCATCATATTTCATAGGTTAAGCACATTCTGGTGGTCTTTGTCAATACTTGGACTGTAGATGTAAAACACAGCTGGAAAACCTAGCTGCTTTGGGATGTGGTGTTTGATGATATAACAGTTGTCCTAATGAATCCAAATTGAGCAGTACCACAGCATGGAGTTAGGACCTTGGCTTCTGAAGGTAATGTATTTTTGAATAAGAACATAAAATCAAAATTCTGACAACCTGCCTTAATTGAAAATTCCATGGCACTTTTGAAAGCAGGGTAGCTGGAAATTAATGTGTCTTCCTCAAATACCAATTTAGGTAATTTTATCCACTACCTTAAGCTTGCTCTGTTGCTCCCATTGGTTACATTATTCTTCATTGTAAACAGCTGTGTAGTTTTTATCGTGTTGCTATATTTCATGTCTGGGGAAGGCTGTATTTCAATAGTGAACAGAGTGAAATCAGTAATAAAGAATACATATGGAGCCAAACCTTGCCTTCCTATACATGTGAGCAGTCCCATTGAAGACAAATAGATAATGATGCCTTCCATGTATGTCATCCATGTGTATCATCCTGCCATGGGTAGGGTGAGCAAGTCCTATCTGAGGGTTTAAGTGGGTCTTAAGTATTGTCTAGCACTTGACTGGGACTTTTGCCCTTAGTGCTGGCTTTCAGGTCTATTACCCTAAACCCAAGCCAACTGCCTTTCTATTCCTCCCTCCAAATGAAGGACCAGTGAATATCCTCCAAAGTCCATAGAATTTTTTGTCAAATTTTGATGGTTAACACTTTTATACAGTATGGTAACTTTTGACATTTGAAATTTTATAAACTGGTTTCAGTGGTGTAAACAGATATGGTGAATGAGGTTTATTTTTAAAAAAACTTTTATAAATAAAACAGCTGACCTGTGCATGAGATTTTTGTTTCACTCAGTAGCTGCTTAGATTTTCAAACATTAAAGCCATTTACAAGTAGGATTGGTAGAATTCAATGTTTATTTTTTAATAATTTTGACAGATGATTCTCAGTGTTTATTTTTAAGGATTTGTTTTGATTTTCATTGATTTAAATTTTCACAGTTGTGGAAAATTATGGGCAGGTCACACAATGTAGGGGAGGACAATAATTTTTTTAAGAACAGAAGATATTGAGATTCAAAAGTTAAATATTGACAACTGTTAAAACATAAATTGTCAACATCACATGTCTAAATATACAAAGTAAATGTCCTTAGATCAAACTCTAATTTCTCAAGAAGAATTTTGCTTACTTTGCCTATCTGCAAATTTCTATTATTATTGATGGAAATATTTTTTCATGGGTTTGTGTGTGTATGGTAAAATCAATGTTTACTTACTTTTACCAATTAAAAATCTACTCTTTCCAAGCCTTTTTTAAATAAATTACAAGTACCATAAAACAGATCAGCTTTAACTCCTTTGAACTCTTAAACTAGGCCTTGATCCAGCAAAGCACATAAGTCAATGGGGACTATACACTTGTTTAAAAGTGCTTGCTTATGAGCTTTGCTGGATCAGAGCCTTACTGACCTTAGCTGCTTTCTCTAGAAAATGAAATTTGTACTGTATTAGGGAAGTAGGGTGAGATGTGTTACTTTGTAATGACAAACATTTATTTTCATTTTTAACAAGGATACTGAAATCCCCCTTATTTGAAAAAAAATCAATGTAACCTTAACTATGGAGCCCTAATGTATGCATGTAGGAATGTTAAATAAGCCCTCATTTAGTATAAAGATTTCAGAGGTTTTGCTAACATCAAACTAAACAACTCGAATTTTATCAGACTCTCACAGGACGACCAAAATGGGATTTCATTACATTGCTGTATACTGATTTTTATAATATAATGTTAGAATTATTCTATTTAATATGTTTTCCATCTACACCAGCAGTTCTCAACCTGTGGGTCGTGACCCCGGCGGGGGTCGAACGACCAAAACACAGGGGTCGCCTAAAGCCATCGGAAAATACATATTTCCGATGGCTTTAGCCTCTGAGAAGTCGCGCTACCATCTGTAGCAGCGCTATTCAGCTGGAACGTACACCGTTATGGCTGCGCGTTCCAAACTGAATGCCTGCGCACATGCGCAGACGTAATTACATCATCCGTCCGGGGCCTAAGGGGCGGGGGAAGCGGGGGGAAACGCTCCACAGTCCATAGCAGCGCATTACGTGTGTCCGGCGCTTGCTGACGTCATCAGTGGGCGGACGCAGCAAGCGCCGGAGGACAGAAGCCTAGGAGGCGGAGAGCCAAGAGGCGGAGAGCCAAGAGAGCCTGCGAGACAGCCTGCTGGTGTAAAAAAGGTTAATAATGTAAAAACAGTACACACACCATACACACAATACTGTGTAAGTGTAAGGTGCTTTGTGTGTAATCATTATACAGTACACAAAGCAGCTTACACTTACACAAAGCACCATACATTTACACAGTGTGAACTACATCGGTCTTATACTATAAGAGACCACTATAAGATGTAGTCTTATGTCCGAATCATAACTGTAGCAAAATTACAGTTTTGAAGTAGCCACCAAAATTATTTTTTGGTTTGGGGTCCCCGCATTATGAGGAACTGTATTGCGGGGTCACGGCATTAGAAAGGTTGAGAACCACTGATCTACACTGAATAGTCCAAAAACATTTGCAACTTTTCTCATGATATTATAGTATTCTAGTCCCATTGAGTAGAATAGGGCTATTCTTGTGATTGAAAGTTGCAGAAATAGATCTTATCTTTATTACTATGTTTGGACCTCTTTGGTGTTTTGTAAATGTTCTCTCTTTCTGTGTGTGAAAACAGTGAAAATGAAATGGAATATACGTTTCTGTGGACATGCTATAGAACATTTATTGCCACCAATGAACTTAAGGGCTGGTAACTCACAACTGATGAAGAATTATGATTGCTCTAATTATGGCATTCTTGCCATATGTGGTGAGATAAAGATACAATGTTTCCCTTCTGTAGAATATTCCCACTATACTATTTTATTTTTACTTCCTCTTTTTTTTTTTTTTAAACCATTAATTCAATGAATATCAAACACACAGAAGTCAAGAAAATGCTTGTTAATGCAGTTAATTCTAGTCCATTATGCTTCTGCCCCAAAACACTGCATGGTCTCTCCTTATATAAATTGCATCATAGGACGACCTTATTTATAAAGATAATTTTATGTAATCTGGAAGAAAATTATTTCTTGTCTAAAGGAAAACACAGATGTTTGAGTGCATAAGATAGCAAGGGAGGTTTTGAAGAGATGTGGAGACAACTCCAGGACGTTTTTATGTTAAGTGTTAGTTTCTGTTACCTGAAGTTGTATCTGTACATGGATTTATGTGGCACTTATTATTAAGATGTCTAATAGCTACAAAACAAACTACAATTGAAGAACATTTCAGTATTTTAAAGTTATGAACTTTTAAAGTTCAGTGACCTAGAGTCTGAGATGGTGGCAAATTTCAAATTTCATTTTTTTAAAAATAATTTCTAATTTGAAACAAGTGCCCATTTCAGAAGACGCAGAGATTGATAGGATTCAGCATTCCAGCCATATGAGACAGGCCTCAGTCTTAAAAAACAGAATGGAAAAGTTTCAGCTTGCTATTTTTTGTGTCTCGGGGGCTCTCTGCAGCTACAGAAACAATGCGGTTCTGCTGCATCGGTTGGCGAGAGGAAGGTTTTGGGGGTGTGCACACCTCCTGTATAACGCAGAACCTTTCTCTGTGGAGGCTGCATTGGGCTGCAGTAGCTTCCATGCTGGCAGCTGTAGAGATGCTCTGTAGAGAGAATTGCTCCTTGGAATCTCCTCTGCATCTGCTGAATGCTTAGGCCACCTAACCTGGTGTCTGGGCTGAACATTGGGTCTAGGTTGCAAAATTTACAATTGGAACTTTTTTGGTTTGTTTAATTCATGCTAGAAACGGCTGAACAGATTTTGCTGATGTGTTTGAAATGCACACAGTGCAAAGAATCAACTGGGAAAGCAAAAAGGTGTATGGGGATTTTTTATAGAATTGAAATATACGGTATCCAGTTCCTCAGTTCTTTCTGCTACATCTTTAGGAACAAAGTTACAAAGTGACCTAAAACACAGCCATTTTCCTGCTGTTCACAATCCAAAAATAAAAGATATGTGATTTAGAAAGTTAAGAAGCTGAACAAGGGGCTCTATAATGGAAGTTACATTTGATTGTAATTACAGTAGTTCCTTCTCTCAGTATAAATCCATATATCACTATTAGCATTCATATGGTCATAATTAGGCAAACTCAGAGTCTTGTAACTCTTTTTAGGGAAACTGCAAAATTTTCCTTTTTGAAAAAGCCTTTTCATTATAGCAAGAACAATACTCACAACATTTATCTTTTCTCCCTGAACACCTCCCCATCAAAAATATCAATCCAGTAATAAACAAGCAAACCGACTAACAACACAACAAAAAACCTCAAAACAAAACCCCCAAGCAGACATTTTACTATGAAGACGAAGGAGAGCCAGAGACTCCATGAAGTCCATTAGAACTGCACTATTGCTATTGATTATGGAAGGTGCTTGCATATTACAGTGATGAGCAGCACTATAAAACTCTACATACCTAGGTAATTTTGACAGTCTTCTCATTTGTGGGAGGGAAAATCTATTTCTAAGACTTTAAAACAATTAATAATGATGTTATCCAAGTTCCAAAACTGTTCTTGAAAAATGTGAGGCTTCCAGATTCACATAACACAGGCAGCCTATTAGCAACAAGAAGACTATGTTGTCCAAGGCAGCTTTCAAAGCTAACTTCACTTTCGGTGAAAACTGGATGTTTATGTTCAGAGAACATCATTTAGAGTTGCATGTCCAAGTACTGTTGTTACTGAAGATGGGCCTGAGCCGTCAAATTGGGACCTAGACCCTGACCTTTGCAAAATTCAAGGGTATACAGAGCCTGGGTTTTGTTTCAGCGTATTATAGAAGTAGGGGTCCTGCAGAGGAATTTGCTTTGTATCCAGAAGTACACATTCTCCAAAATTCAGATAGTTTGGATCTGCAGTTCTGTTTCAGGCCCATCTTGTTACCATCAGAGAGAATACAAATCACATCACAGTAGAACACAGCATTTTCTTTCTTACCACAATAACCATTTAAATATTGCTGTATATCTTCACAAGTATTTGCATACCAATCTTGGCTCCTCATAGTCTGGTCTAGTACATGTGAGCATATCTTTCATTGTTTGGTTTAGGGAATTTCAGTGTCACCAAAATGGGTGTATTTTGCCAAAAGTCTGCCCTTTTCTTCTTTCACTTTTTGGCTTGTAGGAAGGGATTTGTGCTCCATACATTTGACATAGTTTCCAAGTATGGTTAGGGAAGATAGAATTCCCAAGTGCAGATTTTATATTATATTAAACTATGAGTGGAAAGTACAGTGTTACAGTATTGATTCTGGTCCCTATTATCTCACTGTGTTTCAAAGTAAAAAACAAAGCCTTTGCTCTACAACTAGATGGGTGACTAGTACTAGTACTACAACACGTTTAACAATCAAAAACAGGAACATCACCATGAGCATTCTGCACTGATCTGAGCTGGGAGAGCTCATACCCCCACAACTGTTTTATGTAAAAGGCTGAAATGGTGGCCTGAAAGTCAGTCCTCTGTGTGACCCCCTCCCCAATAACCCTTCAACCTCAACCTGGTGTGAGGTCCCAGCTCCTGATAGGAAGTTGTAATGCACAGGGAGATAAACTCTCTTCCCTGAGCAGCTCTAAGCCCTGAGAAGCTGCTTCTTTCTCCATCTGATCTAGTATAGTGGGTTGACCTCTCTGCTGAATGGTGATCCCACTGTGCAGCCAGCGAATGAGGTCTTACAGGGCTTGGAGCATCTTAACTGGCAGGGCTTCAGACTTTAAACAGTGCAACAGTCTCAGTCCCATGTAACAACAGTAAAAAGGGATTAAATAAACAATGTGTACTGCTTGGGAGACTGATGTTAATGTGTCTTGCCATGGTACTGACACCTTCTTTAATTCATTGTAACAGAGAATTCAGCCCCCTTTTCTGCAATTACTGCAGCTTTTTAATAGCCTTATTAATAGATATAAAAGACAAAATAACTACATTAAAATGCAGTTACGGTTGCTACAAATAGCATCCTATGTTTAATTCTAGCCCAGGCCCAACATGGAATATATTTGTAGCAGCTGTAACTGTAATTTAGTGTAGTTGTTTTGTAGTTTCATGTGAGATGGAAAAAATATACCGATTTTGAATACATTTGTGGTCTGCATGGATAAATATGTGGCAGAAAATGAGGAAATAATGTAAAATTGAATATGAAGATTTTCATTAATATTTCTGTGTAACGCTTCTGTCAGTCGGAGTCGGCAGCAACAAGGGCCAGGTTCAATATCTAGGGGTTCCTTTCAACAATACAGCACAAAACCAGCTCGAGACCCCATCCAGTAACCTAGGACAATTACACATCACCCTTGGGCACCTGTAGAGGCAATACTTTTCCTCTCGCAAGTTCAGAGACTGTGTTGAAAAGAGACTTTTAATAAAAAGGAGGAAAGTAACCCAGCATTAATTTGGGAAAATGTTGCAAGCAGAATTCACATGCGTAAATACCATAAACAAAACACCCAGCCAGCTCCGCAGAGGAGAGCTCATTCAGATCCTGTTTACATCTGACATGAGTCAATTCTGCAGACAAATTTCATTGTATTTAATGATGCACATTGTTTCCTGTAAGATTCTTTTCATGTGTTCCTCTGCATTACCATTTTCAGGATCCAGTTCAGTCACAAAAAGCACAGTTTTTATATCTTGTAAATTCTTCGGGAAATGAGTTTTTATGTTTCTGCAGCATAAGAATAGCATGTTGTTTTGTTGAACTTGGAGCTGCCTGGAAGCAGCTACTTTCCGTAGCTACTTTGACATACTTGCATTCATGTACTTGTTTGTGGTGTTGCTTAAATGTGTCATTGTCTTCATGACAAACTGAAGAAATTCACACAAAAAGCAAATCTGCTAAGAAGTTTACTGGTCAGTTTCTTTTTTCTAACTACTCCATGTTGGACCATCTCACACCACTGATTTTTAAGAACTCATTGACTTCAGCAAGAGTTCTGCTTCGTAACTGACAGCATGGCATAAGCCTTTATCATTCATTATATCTTGTGCATGAGAAGTATTGACATGTAGAAAAGATACCCTCAAGGTAGCAATTAATATTTATGTTTTGCATGGGGACTCTTTAAAATATTTGACATTGAAAAAAATCTTCAGAACAAGAGATTGCCATACTATAATTCTATATGTATGAGGACATTACTTACATGCTACATTTTTTAGCTTGAAACTAATCAGATTTCCTTGATTTTTTTTTTCTTATACCAAAATATACAGTAATAACTCTTGAGACAAGGTACGCATTCAGGTATAACAAACGTATTTATAAGGTCCCAGTAAGGTTTAAATACACTGAAGGTGCTAAAAATAGTTTAATGTATTGCTATTATATTAGTTAATTCAAAATAGTCTCATGTAGGGAGTATAGCACGCTTTGACAATCTTTCCTTAACATAGGCACTGTTGTTCAAGACTGCTACTTCACCCCTTGTCTGCGATTTTAATTGAGGATCATAAAGGACAGAGTTAGAAGGCCAGATTTAATCAGTTATACCAGTGTAAATCTGGAATAACTCCTCTGAGCACAATACTGTTCTGATTTGTACATGTTTTATACCAGTGAAACTCCAGTAACGTCAGAAGCTTTACTCTAGTCTGTGGGAAAGCAGAATATAGACCATCACCTAGAGAATACAGTAACCTTTAGGGATCAGATTGTGGCTGGCTGTTCCAATTCTCCCGCGGGCTGGAAGCTTGGAAGACCAGGAAATGCAAGGACTGCCACTTGTTGACCTGATCCCTGCTTTTGCCCTAAGTACCAGCCATTGGAATTGCTCAAATATGCAAGGGAAATTTTGCTCTTCTCTTGCATAACTCTCTGCCTTTGTGAGATGGAATTCCTCTCAGTTTCCCTTGTTTGGTGTGACTGTTTCATCCCCAATGTCGTGCTGTGCCTGCATAGCATGATGGAGTCTTATAACTTACGTGTAGATGTACGTAATAGCAAAGGGGAAAATGCCTGTCTTTATGATGACTATTGTATATTCTAATTCTCCATCTCTTGGCCTCTAACTTTACGCTCTGCCATCCTTGCTTATTTTAAAACCCAGATGTAGAGATACAGCAGTGTGTGTGTGGTTTCAATACAGCTATTTGGAAACACTAGTTGTGAAGTTATTCGTTGGAGTCCCTGAACAGCAACATTTCATGATGTTAGTATGAAGTGTGAGTTAGTGACTAGGTGTATTTGATTATTATACAGTAATTGAATTTACAATATGCGCAGTCCATATCTTGTAAAAACACAGAAATAGAAATTCAGAAACACCTAAAAGGCCATACTTAAACTTTGTGCCCAAGGTAATTGACCAATGGAAGCTTTGAAATACAACACAAGTTCCTTTTGAGTGGCATGTTGTTAATTTTTATTGTTTTTTTATTCTACTGTGCTGGAGCCCAAAGGATCCAGTCAGGATTGGAGCCTGATTGTGCCTAGGTGTTGTACAAACATAGGAGAATACATGGTCTCTGCCTCAAAATGCTTCCATTCTAAGGCCTTGATCCTTATGCTAATGAGTGACTTTATGCGTAATTCTCATTGATTTAGATATCGTTGGACACTTTGATACTTTTAAATGATTCAGAGCCATCAAGTTGCTAGCCTCCATAATCATGTGAACTTAGATTTAAAGTTTATGCATGTGGGACTACTCACAGAAATAAAGTTACGCACCTGCGAAAGCATTTGCAGGATAGGGGCCTAAATTAAGACAGGATAAACCAAGCAAATGGAATAAACAGGAGGAAAAGAAGGAGGATGAGGGTAACAATAGTAAGTTCACATGATTACACAGCCTAGTTGCTTGTTGGCTCTGAATGGCTTCAAATATTCATCCAGATCCTCAGATGGTATAAATCTGGAATATACACCATTTGAGGATTGGGCCCATTGTGTTTTGGGTATGTTTTTTATTTGCCTCAGATCTATCCATCTGTAGGTGGCTGATTATGAGCCCTGTTGTGTAAATGCTTATGCTTGTAACTTTTTTCATGTCAACAATCTCACATGTGTTAGAATGTCACACACACACACACACACACACACACACACACACACACACACACAC
>ML675624.1:52683389-52707862 GCA_007922155.1 Mesoclemmys tuberculata | reverse complement strand
ACACACACACACACACACACACACACACACACACACACACACACACAAGTGTATTCTGGATCATGTCCCATATTAGGTCAAAAGGCAGGAACCCCAGAAACTACTTAACCCTGTGGTTCCCAACTTTTTTGGCTCGAGATAACATTTTTATAACCCTGAATGGCCACCAATCTCCGCCGCAGCCCCTCCTCTTTGCACCCCACTGCAGCCAGATGGAAGGAGTTCAGCGAGGAGGCTGCCTCCTTGCTGATCTCCTGTCCCCCTGGCTGCAGCAGGGAAACTGCACGTGTCCTGCAGCCCCGTGCGCTCCACCTTGGTCCCTAGGCAGTGGCTCCCTTCTGCTGCCAGGGAGACAGATCAGTGCTCCCCTCTCTCTGGCTCTAGCAGGGACCTCCACATCTAGGGACCAGGCAGAGTGCTTTGCTCTCTGCTGGAGCTGGGGGATGGGAACACTGATCTCCTCTCCCTCTGGCTTCAGCAGGAACCCCAGCACCTATGGACCCAGGCAGAACACTTTGCTGTGCTCCCTGCTACAGCCAGGAGGAGGGGAGCGCTGATCTCCCATCCCCTTGGCTGCAGCAAGGAGCCTGCACCCATCTTGTAGCCCAGTGCGAATGCGTTCCACCTGAGTCCTCAGGCAGCAGCTCCCTTCTGCAGCCAGCGGGGGAGGAGCGGCAGGTCACTTTGAAGACCCGCTCAGGCCACAGGTTGGGAATCACTGATTTAACATACCATCACTTTGCTACTAACTTGTTGTGGTTTTATATATAAATAATAAAGAAAGGTTCTTTATGGTAAAATGGATAGACTCACAGGCAGCTGTAATAAGGAAAACCCAGTAAGCAGTTAAATATATGCTAAAAACCTGGCCTCCAGTTTGCGTAATATGTATCACAGCGTTTATCCTTAACTGGGTAAATGGATAGTACTGAAAATGAATAATAATGTTCTTTGTGGGGCTGATTATGTAATAATATTTCTGTTAATTTCTCACAGCTTATGTATGAGTGACAAGAGAAATCTATCCACTTTTGGAGACACAATGCCAATTAAAAAAAACAAATACTTTTCCAATTGTAAAATCACTCAAACATCTGCTGTTGTAAGATATTTTTTAAAATGTGTAAAGATTCATTTTTAGAATGTGTAAAGCACATTCTAAAGTGCTGGAATATAATATTGCCCAGAAAAGTGACAAATTCTGCTCACTTTATTCACATTCAAATCCCATTAACTTCAACAGGAGTTTTATATGAGTAGGGTAAACCGATTCAGCCCAAAGAACAGATCTTAAAAGCAACAAGTAGTGTAGATATTTTCAGGGAATGCACTGGGTATGGGTTGGTTGTAAAAGAAAATCTTGATAACAGAGCAATTACATCCAATTTATTAGATGTTATAATCCATTTTAGTCCATCAGTATATGAAAAGTGCGGTTAAACTAGCAGGTCTGGCTACATGAAGGGCCATTTTTCTGTGTGCTGATTAAAATGGAGCCAACCAATAGAGAAGGAGACAATAGCGTTGAAATTATGTTAACTTTTCATGCGTAAGAATATTCCACAGCCATTTATATATACTAGCCTGACAAATCTGGAGGATCATTATGGCTGCTTCCGGGGCCATGAGGGTAAAGGGAGTGAGAGCTGCTCCTGGGTCTGGGAGGGCACAGAATGTACCTCTCAGAAAAATTCCTGCACACGCCCATGGGTTGGACCAAATTTACATCTGTTATCAGTAAGTACAACTGCATTGAAGTGAGTGGAGGCACATCTGTTTACCCCAGGTCTAATCTGGTCCATAAAAAGTTGGTCAAAATTGTGTTGTGACTTACATTGTGGTATAAGTTAGTTGTTGGTGCCAGAAGCTCAGAAAATGGGAATAGGAAGAGTCACGCATTTCCTGGTGTTCAAAATGATTGTAAACTGATTTAAATGAAGTGGAGCTTAAAGAGGCTATATCTGGCCAAAACAGGACTTCAGAGGATGTTCCAATAAGCCTATATTATTGTTGTGCAAATGGCCCCAGAGCAACTAATAAGAGAATGTACAACACAGCAGCCCATGACATACCTTTTAAAAACCATCTGCCCTGCAACTGATGTCCACTGCACTACTAGCAATGCACAGAGACCCACACGAGAATTGGAGTAAACTCCTGTTAAGGCCTAACACAGTAAAATTGGGGAAACTGTTTAAAAAATTTTTTTTAAAAGAGTAAAATCACCCATTTAATCTTCTCACTCATGATAGGTTTGCAGCAGCTTCCACTAGCTAGTCTTTTGTCCCAAGCTTCTATGATTCTGGCTCTTTGTCCAATACTTGTACATTCTGCGACAGAAAATCCCATTCCAAGAAACACACCTGCACAGGCCAGCCAAATAAAAGCATGACTAATGTAAAGCAGGATGTAAAAAATGCCTAAGTAAACATAATGCAGAATCTGCCTGCAATCAAATTAATTTTCAATGATGACTTTTGGTTTTCACATTTTCCATAATTAAGTCATCTATAATTATATAGTGTGATGTCTTCTCCTTTGCTGAAGTGATATTCCAATGCAATAATATCAATATCACCTGCTTACTTGCACATATCCCATACAACACCTTGTGACAGAAATAGCAATTTCCTGTAGTATTCTGTGGAAACCTTATTGAATTAAGATTAAGTATTTTAGCAGTTCATCACATTAAGAATGCAAATGTTTACGTATTATTGTGGAATGGTATGTAATGTCTCTGAGTAGGAGACATGGCTATTATAAGCCCTGGAAAGTGTTATAGAGCTTCAAAGTACTCTTTGTAATAATGTTCTTGACAAACAAAAGTTAAATGGGATTCCTAGGACGTACCTGGGAGGAGGGGAATGCAAATTGCCCACCTCTGTATCCATCCTTTTGAAGCTGTGCCATGAGGAGAAACCCATTGTGTGGCTGATTACTTATTCATGGTCTCTTCAAAGACCCAAAGCACATAGAAGAGTGACACTCAGATTCACGGGTGTGCTGATTCTGAGCCAAATCGGTTACAAACTGGTAACCACAGAAAACCTCTTGGGGCAGTTTGGAGGATTATTCACCAGTCAGAGCCCTTGTTGGCATTGGCGTGAGCTTTGGTAAGCTTACTGGCATGCCTGTAGGTTCTATTATTGTTTTAATGTGTTTTCTCTGTAATGCTTTTAGTCTAAGAATAAATGTGCTTGCTTATATAGGGCTGTGTAGTAACATTGTTTACCGTCTCTGAGGAGAAATGTAAAGCAGGCCTGCTTAGGCAGTCTGGCCTTGCTGGGGAATAACAAGGGTAGGTAGGGAGCTGTCCAGCCTGGAAACACTCCAGATGTGGGGAGACACGTGTCTCCGGCCAAAAGGGTGACAGCTAGGGAGTTGGAAGCCTAATATTAGGTGTCCTTGCTAGCCTATAGAAGGGGAACACTAGTGCAGTTGCCCTGAACTGTTTCACATCTTAACTACAGTTGTGACAGAAATCAGAAAATATTTACAATGAAATGAACAGTAGAATAACAAAAAATTGAATGACCCTATTATGGGCTAGATTATGGCCTGATACAAGAAGCTTCACACATACTCTCATAATCCCGAACCAAGGGACGGACAGACAACTACAGTCCTTGGTCAGAACTGAAGGTATCTATTACTGGTGGTGGTACTAGAAACCCAAAAGAGGTCTAGGGGCTTGACATCAGCTGGCTGTCATCACCTTGTACATTGTCTAACAGAGCATAGCCAGCATGAAGGAAGCACATAGCACATTCTTTCAGAGGCTGTGGAAACTTCCTCTCTAGCATGTGCTCCCCACCCAGAGGCATTCTGGTTGATTAAGCCACTATGCTCCTTGAGACTCCTGCTACTGGGGTCTCATGCAAAGCCATTGAACTCAGTGGGGGTCTTACCATTGACTTCAGTGGGCTTTGGATTTGGATCCTGCTATATTATTTTTCTATACACCCTGTGTGACATGGACTGTGGTTTAACAATTTGTCAGGTATCTCTGTGTATGCAGAATGTAATATTCAAGTTCAAATAAAGCTGACACAGAAGAGTTTAATGGAAAACTTGATTTAAAATACTCAAATACATAACTGTGATTTTCTTCAAATGTGATATACACTATGTACTGTCTTATTCTGATTATATTATTGTATATACTATGTTCAGAATGAATCCTATTTATATATAACCAAAGCATATTGGGAAGCCAAAACCTGTAAAACCATGGAGGAATTTTCAAAGGCAAACAGATGGGCATTAGGCACCCAACTCCCATTGGCTTTCAGTGGGAGTTAGGTACCTAAACTGACATTTGTCCCATTATAAATCTGTCCCCTATATTTTAGTAAACAAATGTACAAAAGCTGTAAAGAAAAATCCAGATTGCATGTACTTTCAAATGCCACACTGCAAGAGTAATAGTTAATGTTTGTATTAGAAAATGAAAAAGTTGGAGAAGGAAGCTACCATGACTCATTTTACAGATAGCAGCAGTACAGAAAGTCTTTTAAAAATATTAAACTGTTTGGAAGAGATACTGTAATTAAGTTATGCTGAATTGAACTGGGTATTCCAGGGGTTGGAAACCCTTTAAGTATTATCTTCTCTCTAGCACTCTATCATATTTAGTTAGCTGTGAGAAACAGTACTCAAGAGTTTAATTGGCATCTGCTTCCCGAAAGTTGCAACTGGTTAATAAGTGTGTTATGAATTCTGGACTACCAGCTATCCAAAGATTGCTGAACCAACTAACATACTAATTCTCTTAATACCTATAATCAGCTGGATGGGGTTAGCAATCAGAAGAAATTGGGCCAGGAGTAACATAAGGAACAGCCAAAAAAATCCAGTTAAAATCAAAGTACCAACACCATCAAAAAAAATAACCCCCCGGCATGTACTAAGCCTATAAAATTGACTTTGTTTTGGAACTTAGTTTGGAAAACATGTAAAACAATAGCCCTGTGGATAGATCAAACAATATTCATAAAGAAAACATTCACACAGATAACAAAAATTGGAAAAGGTTAGGGACAAAGGGAGGAAAGGTAAATCACTTGTTTGTGCGTTTGTCATTGTTTTCCTTTCAAACATTACATAGTCCATTGAAACAGGCCATTTTTGTCAATGATTTGGTCTTACTTAATGATTTTTAGTTAAGACACCATCTGGAATCCCCTCTTCTGTATTTTACTGAGAAATACAGTATTGCAGTACCTACACGTGGACAGTTATAGATAACCAGAACTTGACTATAGATGTGTGAAGTAATTTTACTAATAGACTTGTGCTTCTTTTGATTAGACAAGGCAAGTTTGAATTTCTGGCTCCCTTCTCCCTCCCATATTCCTGCTATCCTGGGCTTTCTGCCCTATTGCATCTGCTCTTTGTTGCCAGTGGCACTTAGATTCTTCATCTTTGATAATTATTTCTGCAACAGGCAAGTACCATTCTTAAAGTGCAATGATGTAATTTAAAAACCCATCTCAATTTAGTTTTAAAATTCAGCACTGCAAAGAAAACTGTTACTTGAGTGCTGCAGATATACTGTCATGGTTACAGGGCTAGCTGCCTTTCTGTCCCCTTTCTGGTCTTTCTGAGTGTGCCCCCTTTACCACTCCTGGCTCAGGTTTCTACGATTCTCCCACTCTTAGACTGGGCCTGGGCTACAATACTGTGTATCAACCGTGCTTACCCAGCAGGCCCAATGGAGGTCAGTTGTCCATGGTTCTTCCCTTCTGGAGTCTCTGCCCTGGGGCATAGGGTAGAAAACCAGCCTTCCTAACACAAAGGTATTGTTAAACAGTAGGAACAAAACATTTTAGAGAGAAGATTTTGAAATCACAAGCAGCCTACACGCATATCTATCTAACCTAAAGTCTTACCATCCTTTGGTAACCTAGGTGGGCCTGACTTCTTCAGACACCCCAGCGGGTCTCTCTGTGTTAGTCTATTCCCCCTGAATAACTCTCCTAAACAACTGCCCTCCTCTTGAAATAGTGTGTCTTTAAAACTCCTATACTCTTTTTTTTGATCTTCTTGTTTTCAGATGTTGGCCCTGCTCATCAAAAACAGTTCTGTAAATTGGCCAGAGCCAGGAGGTAGAATTTTCAAAGCTAACAGTTTAAGCATTGTCTTTTAACAACCTGTAAGTGTTTTCCCTAGGATGGCTTATCTTGACCCATTGTTTCTGTTCCTGCTTGTTTGTCCTTGTAACCCTTTAAAGAAAGCCAGCATATTTATTCATACAGTTAACATCCCAATAATCAGGTCAATATACAGTATTAATAAATTATTACAGAGAGTTTTCACTTCTGTCACACTTAATACAGTGCATTTCCTAGAAAATTGCCAGCCTCTTCAGCGGGGAGAGACTGCAGGAGAACAAAACCTCAGGGCATAGGAACAGGAGAAAAAGGGGAAGCTACTGTTCAGACTGAGCAAAGTCTATTAATTATGTTGGAGAGAGGCATGAACTAATCCTGAATCTGAACATCTCTTTGGAGAAATTTAGGATCTGAATCTGAATTTCATGGGTAGCCCCAGGGTTTGTAATGACAGAACTGAAACCCAAAACCAAACATTTCCAAGCTTAGGAAACATTCATATCTGGATCCCAATTTACCGGAGTTTGCAACTCATTCAAGTGATGCTTGTTTGTGCATAAATGGAGATACGAAGTCTGCAGAGTTGTTGATCTAGTTCCTTTTATAAGAACTAAATTAAGTTTGGGTGAAATCCTTGTGACCCATGTAAAAATCTATGGGAGTTTTTCCACCGACTTCATTGGGTTCAGGATTCACTGGGTCCAGGTGTAGGGTTGGGTGTCTTAGGCTGGGTCTACACTGACAGCGGCAAATTTGCCCCCATCAGATCGATTGCTCTGGATTGACTGAGCAGTCTGTGTAGACCCGCTCAGTCGATCCAGCAATCGACGCAGCAAAACCACCCCCGTAAGTGGCGTAGCGCTGCGTCGAAGGGAACGCTGTTACCTTCAGCGCAGTGCAGTGTGGACGGCGCGTGGAACAGATGCAGCAAAGTCGACAGGAAATATGCAAGTGGTTTATGTCACTTGCGTATTTCCCATCGACTGCCACCGAATCCGGAAGGTAAGTGTAGACCAGGCCTATGTAATTTGAATAGGGTTATAGGTTCGCCAGTTGCTCTGATCAGAAGATAATGAGGTTCTTGTTCCGGAAGCAGGCTCCAGAAGAGTTTCTAGGAACCCCGGGGTGCACAACAGGAAAGTTCTTAGTGATGGTCAAATTTGTATAATTTTTATAAACTTTCATTAAGGTATCATAAAATAGACAAATGACTGATATAGAGGAAAATGAACAATCAGCTGGATAATGGATAATACAATCTTAATTTTAGAGACTCAAATGGTGTATATATATTTCTACGATATGCTTTGTATTAATATACTCACCCTTTCCTGATGACCTGGTTGAAAGAGATGTCTGGTTCCTCAACTCTTGAGTAGAGGGGTGGAGTAGGCAATGCTCGAGAGCTAAGAACTATAAGACTCAGACTAACACTACAAATAATACTAAGTATAAACAAAGAACAAAATCTTAACACTAAAGAAACTTCAAGCAGTAGCTGACAATCGATCGCCCCAAGTAGGATGATCTGCCCCCTTTTATATCCTGAGAATATGAGCCCTCCTTCTAAGTCTAAACTTGGATTTGCCACCCTCAAATTATTGGGGTACACACAAGCTATAGGCTGGCAGGTTCGTGTGTATTAATGACATATTCACATCCTTTTCAGATGGTTCCAGATAGTTCATTTATCTCACCTTTTTGTTCTTTCTGGCCCTTTGTGGGTTCTGTGGTGTATTTGTGAAGTTTCCTTGGGGCATAACCTGTGATAGCCCCCCTGTTTTGATGCCTCCTGATTTATCTAGGGTAAAGGTTATGACCATATATGTCTTATCCTTTTACTCATCAACACTTATCTAGGCCAAAGGTCCCAAATATATGTGTACTAACAGCTTAGGTTTCATACAGGATGTGGCCTGTAATGTACCTTGCATTACAGCTAAAATACTTTAATATAAATCTATAAGTCTATTATAATCAAACAATCATACTTAAATCTATAAGGAAAGATATACATATATACGCAAGCAAGCAGGCGAGTCCTATGGTCTAAAATGTACTGTAAATAGGCTTTGTAAAGCTGCTGGGGTCGTGTTTACTCTCCTTCTTCACCTATGGAGCACCCATGTACCATGCTGGTTGTTGTTATAACCTTATGTGAGATTTTGGACCAGTGGAATCATGTAGATTTTTAATATGAAGATAAAACAGTTTTCTAGAATGGAAAGAATAGTTCTCTATAATCTTGGAAAAATTATGCATATTTTTTAAGATTTGAAACTACAGGAGTTCACAGGAACCTAATCCTACCTCACAGGAGTGCTGTAAAAGTCAGTTAGTTAATGTCTGTATTGCTCTTAATATCTTCTGAGAATAGTGCTGTTTTGGGGCACGTCTACGCTATAAAGTTAAGTCGACCTGTGTTAGGCTGACTTACAGTTACTTTAGTAATTATTGGGGTTTTTCACATCCATGCTACCCTTCTGCTGGTGGTGCACATTCTCACCAGGAGAAGGGCAGTGTGGGGGACTCAGAGCCCCAGCTGTCAGCTCCACATGGAGCTCCCTGCTGGGAGCCCACCTAACACCCAGGTGCTTGGTTCCCCCTCCTGGTTGGGGGGGCAGCCCAGGCTAGGAGCATGGAGCTGGGACCTCAGGGGGCAGCCAGGCTAGGAGCGAGGAGCTGGGCTCTAGCTGGAGCCCCCCACTTGTCCCATGGTGATAGCCCAAGTTGTGAGCCAGGCATGTGGTGTCATCATAGGGAGCCTACCAGCCTTCATCGTCAATTTCATGGCTCCATTACCCAGGTGTGAAATTGACAAGAATGACAGCCAACAGGATGTAAGGACTCTGCCTCGCCCTAACTACACCGACATAAGCCCTACGCCTCTCGCCTCTGGTGGAAGTGGGATTATGATGTCCATATAGCAGGGCACTTACATCAGCGGGAGCAAGACATAATTAGGTCAATGTAAGATGTGTTACATCCACCTAACTCTGTAGTGTAGACCAGGCCTAAGTGTAAAGGATCATTATATTTGGATTTCATGAATGTGATGTGGATCATAATGGAGTTTTTCTTAGCAATGAACAATTTCCTTTCAGCATCTTTTCATGCAATTCACTCATTTCAGCAATAAGTACCTGGTAACAACTGTGTTTTTTTTTTTTCTTTTTAGTTGTTAACTATCATGTACACAATATTGTATGCACGATTTTTATGCTACCTTACGTTCATTTTCACTTATTTTTATGTGGTGCTTCTGTGCTTTGTGCCTGCTCATACTAGCAACTAAAGTATCCTATTTCTTTTGCTTCCACTACTTTGATATACAGCTTAGTTGAGAGACAAAATGTCTGAGATACCCTGTGGTTTTATCGATTGTCACAGATTCAGTGCCCCTAGTGGTTCAGTAACATGTCCTGGTTATTTTCTCTTTGTTCTAATAGTTGCCAGAAAAACTCCTAGAATCGCCAGAATACACATGAAATAATAGTTAAAATGTTTTCCGTTTTTTTATTTTCTCTCCTAGATTTCTAAGTGTAATGCCTTAACTTTTTTGAAGTATTAATTAATATAGTCAAATTTATTAATTTCAGTGGGATTCTTTGCATATGTCTGTCTGCTTGATAGCTTAGTATTGGTCCTGATTATAATTTACGTTGGTTGTATTTTTTTGCACAGATCACCCAGGAAACCTACTCTAGGTACAATAAAGAATATGGTATTGCAGATTAATTTTGATTACAGTAACAATTCTTGTCATTGTGGGCTTTGCTGTTTGCTTGTGTTTAGCTGTAATAAGCTTTGGTCTTCTGTAGAAGTAATTTTCAGACTTAATTTTGGTGTCTGTAATGTGCTTTGTCTACAGTTTCTTCCTTCACATCATTTAATTGTATGACAATAATTGTTTGTAAATTATCTTTTCAGGAGCTTTCGCTTGTCTGCTTTATCAAATGAAAGAGAATTGTCTTTTTATTGAATGAATCTACTTCTGTAGTTTTCCAGAAGGTGAAATTCATCTAACTACAGAGATTGTGCTCATGAGCTTCCATCCTGCAAAACATCCACACTGCTTATGCACACTCATTGCCCCCAAACCTATGCATAGGGGAGTGTGAGGGGCAGTGACTGAGGCAATGAAGTTGCAATCTAGAGGCTGCCTGCAGGTTTTGGGAAGTGGATTCTATGTCATCCTAACTCTTAATAAAGGTCATGCAGGAAGGAATTTTCCTTTGGGTCAGATTGGCAGAGACCCGGGAGGAGTGGGGGGTTGCTTTCCTCTGCTGTATGGGGCCTGGGTCACTTACAGTTTTAAATTAGTGTAAATGGTGAATTCTCTGTAATTTTATGTCTTTAAATCATGATATAAGGATCTATTACCACTGTGGGTGGGTGAGGTTCTGTGGCCTGCAGTGTGCAGGTCATAGTAGATGATCATGATGGTCCCTTCTGACCTTAAAGTCTGAGTCTGAGTGAATTTAACCCTGACAGATTAATGCATTAAAATGATCTGATGTTAGTACATGAGCACAATATAGAGGATAAAATTCTGCCTTATGATACTCACATGCCACACCCATTGACTTTAATGGGAGTTGTTTGTGTGTATCTGAGGGCAGAATTACTTGATCCAAAGCCCATTGAGGTAAATGGAAAAAACAGCTGTTGATTTCAGTGGGTAGTGGGCTTATATGGTACAACTTTAGGGCCTAGTCTAACCCCCACTGAAGTCTTTCCATTGGCTTCAATGGGTTTTGGATTAGGCCTGAAACTCATACCTTATACAATATTACTCTTTGGAATAAAAATTGTGAGTTTTCAGAAAACAAAGTATATTTTAAATTGGGAACAAAGAAGCTTTTAGTATACATGGATCAAGTAATTATTTATTTTGAAATTGTGTTAAGTATGGGACTGGTTCTCCACTCTGTCCCACTAGTTTTATGCTGGTGTATCTCCTAAAATGCACAGTTCTGTATTTTCACACCATGCTGCACTATATACGGTACCATCCTATTTTCTATTGTGTGTGTGAGATAGCTAATAATATTGATGTCTAATGAGAAATAAAACTTACTACATTTAAACCTTTCTATTTGCACAGTTTATAGTAGGGAATTTAAATTAATATTTTTAAGAAATAATGTCTACATTTTAAATGATGTTATTCTTTGGTCTTGGACACAAGGTAAAATTGACTGGTACAAACAGAATTGTTGGGCTTACAACTAAGACCTAACTTTTGAATGCTATGTTAGGTTGTCGGTGTGGTTTTTGTTTAATGTTTTGAAGTGACGTATACATTTATAGCTATACTCTATCAATGAATTGTCTTGCAAACAACTCACAAAACACTTTTGGGAGAAATGTTTCAGAGCTGTATATTATTGTCGCCATATGAGTCTCTTTAACTTTAGTGACAGTCTTGTGGCTAAAATAGGGGTTAACACTTGAAATTTCAGGAATTAAATCTGACAAGTATACTGCTAAACAAAACAATATCTTAATTGTTTTTCCCTACATATAAGTGCCCTAGTAAAATGTAATCATATAAAGAAAAGAAACCTTTACATTTAAAGTGTTTTCATCTTGGCCCCTTCAAAATGCTTTGTTCTGAAACTGGTCACAGAATGAGGCTGGCAACTAAGACCAAGTTTGAGTAGCCAGGCTTTCACTGAGTAGCCAGGCATTTTTACCTTTTTCGTATGGAAGGGCCTAACCAGGGAAGCCTTAGCCTTAGAGACTTAAGAATTCTTGTTTAAAAAAGCCATCATTTGCATCATGTGTTTGCCCCAAGGATGCGCTGGAGCCCAAGGGGATTTGAACTACCCTAGCTTTTGTTAGTGACTGATCGTTGTTGGGTGTATTCATTTTGTTTATGGGTATGTCTTTACTGACGGTGGCAAATCCACTGCCGTCAAATCAATCTATCTGAATCGATTGAGTGGTCAGCGAAGACCCACTCAATTGATCCAGAAGTCGATTCAATTAAACCGACTCCTCAAAAGGCATAGTGCTGCATTGACGGAAACACGTTTCCTGTCGGCCCAGCACAGTGGAGACGGTGCGCTAAAGGGAAGTTATGAAGTTGAGGGAATTACACAAGCTACTCTGCAGTGCTTGCCAGAGGGGGAACATTTTGCCCTAAATCTTTAAATTTCACAGACTTGAAGGTTATTTTAATGATGCATCTGTCTGAAGCTAGGGACGTAAGTGTGTTCCACCTTTATGGTGAGGCTACTCATTCAGAAACAATATAATTACCAGAGGGCCTCACTAATTCAGAAGGAAGGAAATGAAACTCAGAGTGGCCTTCGGATCATTCTTCATCACCATTAGGTGTCCCACTGAAGTTTCTTACAGAAGTTTTTGTTCATCCTGCTACTATAAAGGTGTTGATGTAGTAGACTTAGACGTCTGTAAGGCATTTGACTTGTTACTGGATGACATTTTGATTAAAAAACTAGAATGATACAAAATTAACATGGCACACATTAAATTGATTAAAGATTGGCAGGACTGAGACGTTTCAAAATGTAATTGTAAACAGGGAATTGTCATTAAGTGGGTGTGTTTCCCATGGGGTCACTCAGGGATCGGTTCTTTGCCCTACTCTATTTAACATTTTTATCAATGACCTGGAAAAAAAGCATTAAAATCATCACTGATAAAGTTTGCAAATGACACAAAAATTGGTAAATAATGAAGAGGCCATGTCACTGATTCAGAGCAATCTGGATCATTTGGTAAACTGGGTTCAAGGAAAGAGTATGTGTTTTAAACAGCTAAATGTATATATCTAGGAAGAAAGAATGTAGCCCGTATCTACAAGATGGGGAAAGCTTTGACTGTGAAAAAGATTTGGGGGTTTTGATTGATAATCATTTGAACATGAGCTCCCAGTGTGACACTGTGGCCAAAAGAGCTAATGTGATCCTGGAATGCATAAACGGGAAACTTGAGTAGGAGTAGAAAGGTTATTTTATCTCTATATTTGACACTGAGGTGTCCAGTGCTGGAATATTGGCCATTTCTGGTGACCACAATTCAAGAAGGATGTTGATAAATTGGAAAGGGAGCCACAAAAATGACTAAAGGATTAGAAAACATGTCTTATAGTGGTAAACTTCAAAGAGCTCTATTGAGTTTAACATAGAGAAAGTTAAGGGGTGACTTGATTATGGTCTGTCCATATATATAAGGGATACAAATATTGGTATCCCTTCAATCTAGCAGAAAAAGGTATAACACGATCCAGTTGCTGGAAGTTGAAGCTGGACAAATTCAGACTAGACATGGGGCAGAAGTGTTTAATGATGAGAATAATTAACCATTAGAACAAATTATCAAGGGTCATAGTGGACTTTCCGTCATTGGCAATTTTAAGATATGTTCTAGGGATTATTTTAGGGAAGTTTTATGTTCTGTGTTATACAGGAGATTAGACTAGATGACCAAAATGGTAACTTTTGGCCTTGAAATCTATGAAAAACCCTTGGAATGCTTCAGTATTTTGGTAATCTGTGATGTGAACTTCTATATATTATTCTTTATCTAATTTGTACTTGTGTATTTTAGTTTAATTAATTAATGATCCACGGTTTATGCAAGGTCCAATATGCGTTCCCTGATAGAGGGCTACTATGGACCTGGAAGTGGATAGTGCTGGTTTGGAAGGGGACGTGTCAGGTGTAATGATCTTGGCATTCAAACAACAAACCAGTGAATGAGAGGAATAAAACTTTTAACAAAACAAACTGGAGAGGTTTTGTGGTGAATTGCTGTACACAGCTACACTGTGTTCTCAATTCCAGCTTGCGTGGCATATGTCTAAATTCTGTATTCATATTACTGTCCCTTATGAAGGAGCATCTCTAAATTATAATCGTCCACAAACATATCTCTCTCTACATCTTCCCTCTTAACCCTCCCATATGCTCTTACATACATGTATATAAACAGTTAAAAACTATCTAATAACACATACATTAAATTCTCAACATATCTAGTACATTTCTATAAACCAATGTGTCAAATACCTAGAGAGGAGAGTTTACCAGCACATCACTCTGGAGTGAGTCTTTACCACTAACTTTCCTTAAATACCCATTCTCCAGCCAGGCTAGCAAGTCTGAGACTTTCAGGATGTTTAATCATCCTCTCTGATCTTCTCAGTATCAGCCTTTCATTAGAGTCTGAGTTGATCGTGTGTTCCTTGACAATTTCTCTTTGTTGATAATAAATGATCAGTCAGTTTGGAAAACACCAGAATCCATCGACTGTCAATGTTTTGGAACTTCCTGGGATTACCCTTCAGTTACGTGGAAATGTGTCCCCCCTGGTCTGTTTGGACTACATAAGACTTTGAATGCAGCTGTTCTTTAATGGAATCCTTTTAGCCCCAAGCATTAGAGGTGTGAATCCTCACGAACACTCTATCCCCTGGGTTAAGAGATGGGAGATCACAGGCCCTTTTGTCAAAATAATATTTCTGCTTCCACTTCTGATTTTCTTTCATCTTCCATATGGTTTCATTGTTATAAGATTTTAGCAAGTTATCAATGATTGGTAAATTAGATCTGATCCTTCTTACCATTAACAGCTGATCTGGAGAAGACCCATTCTCCAGTGGTTTACTTGCGTAAACCAAAAAGCTTTATATAAATCCTCCCCACTGTCAGATGCCTTTTTCGTAAGTTTCTTTACTGTCCACATAGACCTTTCCATAAATCCACTTGATTGGGGGTAATTTGGACTTGATGTTTTGTGATGAAATTTCCAATCAATGGCAAATTGTCTAAAATCTGCACTTGAAAATTGCAGCCCATGATTGCTTCATCTGGAGTTCCAGGTCTGGAGAAGATTCCCTTCATGTCAGCTATCACAGATTTACAGAGAAAAATAATCTGTGGCTATTAAATAATCCTTTGATTACCACGTAAATAAGTCAGTGCCTACCTTCTCATAAAGGCTTTGTAGAGTTGGATGAGGTCTGAGCAGCTCTACCTGCTGCAATGGCTAGTATTTTATGTATGAAAAGCAGCTTCCTACCACATTAGTAATGTCATGATTGATCTTTGGCCAATACATCACCTCTTATACTTGTTCTTTGCACTTCTCAATTCCTAAATGACCCTCCTTGATCTTCTGTAGAATTTTTTTCAACGGCTCTTTGGAATTACAATCTTACTGCCCTTGAAAATCACCCCATCTATCACAGTAAATTCATGACTGCAGTTCCAGTAGTCTCTTATACTTGGACTGCAACTGCTTATTTCTTCAGGCCATTCTTGAATTGTCACTTCTTTAAGGATCCCCAACTATTCATCTTTCTCCATTTCCCCTCTTATTTGTTGCAATTTCCTGTTAGCTACCTAAAATGACTTTACAGTAAGATATACAGATGCTAATTCTAAAAACTCCGCTTTCATAGGGGAAACACTGCTCTGGAAAGTGCATCTGCAATGAACATGAATTTATACGTGTAGGTCACAACCAAATCATGCCTTTGCAGCTTTGCCATCATTCTTTGAATCCTTAAGGTACCGTCATTTAGCTGTTTGCTAAATACCATTATCAGGGCTTGCGGTCCGTTTTAACTTCTACTTCCTAGCTATAAATATACTAATTGAATCTCTCACAGGCCAACAATATTCCTAAAAGTTCCTTCTCAAAATATGTGCTTATCTGGTTTCTGCCTCAGTCAGTGATTTGAATGCGTATGCATCTGTTTGCCAACAATTCTCATGCTTCTGTAAAATCACTGCACCTAACCCACACTGTGATGCATCCGCTGAAATCTTTACAGGCCTTCCTGGTGCATAGAACTTCAATACTGGTTCTTGTATCAGTTGTTTTAAATCGTCCCAGGATTCCTCCTGTTCTGCACCCCAACACCATTCATTTTTATTCCCTAAGTGTTTCCTCAGAGCTGCTGCTTTGGTATATTAGGTATAGATTAGGTAGATTAGAATAAAGTAGGTTTGAATTTTCCAAGATAACATAACCATTTCCAGGAACCACTGGACCTTTTTCTTTGACTGGGGACATGGCATCATCTCAATGGCTGAAATCTTCCTCTTACCAGGCTTTGCACCTTTGTCAGAAATCCTGTCCCCAACAAAGTCAGTTCTTTAACCCCTAAAATACTTTTTTCCCTATGTAGTTGCATCCAGGACTTCCTAAAGTCTATAATCATGCACCTCTTTTCCATTATCACAGATGATGATGTCATCCATTGAGGTGTCAAGACCACTAATATGTTCATAGATCATATGTATGGTTTTGTAGTACACTTCTGATGCTGAAACTTTGCCAGAGAGTAAGTGTAAGAATCTGTATCTTCCAAATGGGATATTAAATGTGCATAGATTCAGGTTTTCTTCAGTTAATTTTAGCTGCCAAAATCCTGAGGATGCATCCAATTTACTGAAATATTGTACATTTGCAAATCGAGCCCTAATCTCTTCTGTTTGGTAGTCTGAAATGTTCTCTTTTGATAGCCTTGTTGAGGTCTCTCAGATCTAAGCATGTGTATAGTTGCCTGTTACTTTTCTCCACGACTAGAGAGTTCACCCATTCTGTTGGCTCTTGAGATTTTGTATTACTTGCATTGCTTCCATCCTTGCATGCTTAGCCTTGATTTTATCACGGAGTGCAAATGGCGCCTTTCTATATGGAGGGATAACTGGAAGGACCTGCTTGTTTATCTGGATTCTATGTTCACCCTGCAAGCAACCCAACCCACAGATCTTCTAGATATTCTCAAAAGAATATAATCAGTTTGGTATGATCTTCTAGTGAGAGCACTTGTTTCCGAGACAGAGTTTGTCTCATGCAGACAGGTCTAAAGTTGGTGTCACCTTCTTTGGCACTAGAATGAATAGGAGCCCGTACACTGTGTTTTTATGGTTGATTCTAGCAGTGCACCTCCCCTTCACTGGTATGTTTGTTCCCGAATAACCAGTTACTTTTATTTTTCTTGGTCCTAGTTTTGGGTCTCTCATGTTTTCGGTCTCTCATAATCCGTGTTCAGACAGAATATAAATCTGAACTCCTGTGCCCAGTTTCAGTGAAATAACTGTTTCATTCACTTTCATAGGCAGTATCCATCCCTCACATCAAGCTTGCTTAATTCCCAGTACATCTATGAAAAATTCCTCAACTGGGTTGTCTTCAGATGAATGCACTTGACTTTTGTGCATTTGGCATCTGCAGTGATTTGCAAAATGATGATTTTTCCCACATTTATGACAGAATTTCCCAAAGACAACATACTGTTTGAGGCCAGACTGTGATCCACACCTTCCACATAACCATCTGTACCCAGTCTTCCTCCTAGTCGTGGTTTTCATAGTGAGTGGTTTCACTTTTTGATTTGACCTGTTCTGGCTATATTCTTTTGTACCTAGTACATGGATAATCCCTTCTGATGAACTCAGCTCTTTGGCTTGTGCTTTCACAGTTTCTGCTGCCCCTATGGCTGCTAAATACATTTCAAATCTCTGTCTGAATTTTTTTTGAGTTCTCTGCAACATTGCCTGACAGTTGCAGACTGGATGGATGTTGCAACATACCCTTTTTTGGCTTTTCCCCCCCCCTCCTTCTTAAGCTAGTCAAGCTACTATTGTGCTTATAAAATACATACAAAAAACTTTGTTCTTCTCTGTTGCTCCATGTTCTCCCCCGCCTCTGCTTTCAGTTGCAAACACAGGAGTTAACTTCAAAATGACGGCAGTTTCCTTCTCATTCAGCATTTCTGACACCATGTGAGGATCTTGGGGTTCATTAAGTAAAAAAAAAAAGGAATAAAGCTTTTCATAAAACAAACAGAGCTTCTGTGGTGAACTGCTGTACACAGCTACACTGTGTTCTTAATCTCAACCACATCTTCCAGGGCACATCTCTACATTCCTATAGTCACAATACTGTCCCTTGAGAGGGAGCATCTCTAAATTATAATCTTCCACATATATCTCTACAGCAGGGAGGCTGGGGAGTGAGCTGGTTCACTATGTCTCCTGAATACTCCAAACGGTTTTTTGTGGAGCTTCAGTTGCTAATTCCAGTTGTGCCCTGCTCACAGAAACCCCAAGGGAGGGAGATGGCAGCAACACAGCCCGCCCTCCTTCAATGTGGATTTCTCCAGGGGCTCAAAGGTCCAGGGTAGGTCAGAGACACGTAATTTTCATCTCTATGTGCCAGTTTCTGTGAATCTAGCCTGATTTGTAAAGTGCTTTGAGATTCTCAGATTAAAGGCGCTATAGAAATGCAAATTACTATTATTATTATGGTATTATATGCAGAGACAAGGTTTTCCATAATATTTGAGGTTTGAGAACATTAGTTTCCTATTGATATTCAAAAGCTTTTAGTAACATGAGTAATACAAAGTGATATTGTGCTAAAATATGGTGAAAACCTGCTGCTTAGTGGGAGTAAGTTGGTTTGCTGAATAGTCTTAGGTGATGCGAGCATCTTATTGTGATCAGGTTTGGCAATATTGCTACTAAGTAAAGTTCAATATTATTTTCACCACATACTCTATATTTCTAGCAGAATCTCACTGCGGTGAACAGAGAACTTTTACAGATGACGAAATAAAATGCACACGTTATAGTATTGTAGACCATAAAAATATTCTCTGTGCCAAACATCTGTGCTACCTAACCTAACAGCTATGTTTTTATACCATGTTCTTCAGTGTGGTATCTGAATGGCTATACATTTCGGGCTAGATCAGTAGAGCTGCTCTTTGCTCATCCAAGGGCAAAGGTGCCAGCAAAAGGTTCCCTTTTCCCTTCCACTTCCCATATGACTGTATAAGAGCATCTAACAATAACAATGCCTGCACTCCCTGTGTGCAAAAGAGCACAAGTCCTGATTACACAAGGGAGTAATTAGAAAAAGGGGCTATAGAAGAGGCAGGGCCAAAGCCCCACCATCCCTCTGTGCTTGCCCATGGAGCAGGGCTGGCACACCGAGGAAAGGAAGAGAGAAGTGTGCTGCATCCAGGTTGCTCAAGCCTTTTGCACAAGGAACAGCCCTGGAGGAAATGATCAGCGTTAATGCTGCGGATGGCTCTGGACTTTCAGTGTGACCCTATGTAACAGCCATTTATGTGGTGGCCTGAGCATTTGCAAGGGTTGCTTTTTTTTCCTCTCTTGGTTCCTCCAGGTTGAGCTGCCTGCATGTTATAAGTGCTGTCGGCTGTGTCAGTCAACAGCTTTCCTGCTGGCTTCTGCAAGCCGGGTAGCACAACACTCCTGTCCAGTCAGTCACATTGCTGCAGCCCATGCCGCTGTGGCTGAGACATCCACCTACTTCAGGGCCTTAACTTGCATTACACATATGTAAGGATTATCTGCGGGAGTAACAGTTACATCAATAGACTAAACGTAAATGTAAATGCTTTGCACGTGTGAATACCTGTTTGGATTTGTAAACAATTTGTGAGATTAACCTCTACAAATTTTCTCGTCTCCCAGCTGAATTTGGACCAGTGTGGCTGCGCTTGTGTGTCTCAGGGAACAGAGAATAGTCGTGTGGGCAGGATTTTTTTATTGGCAGAAGTGCTAGTGATTGCAAAGAGTTGATTGCCTACAATTTTCCTTTTTAACTCCCTGTTTTCATTTGCGCTTACTTTTCTGAAACTTTCTTCTATTGGACAACTTTTTCATATCTGGTCTTAGTCAGAAGGTAAATGGTTTTGACAAGTTTGGGCCAATATGATTTGCTCATTTTCAAATACAAGAATGTAAAATATACACTCTTTCCAGTAGATACAGATTTTTAAAAAGTACTAACAAAACAGCTTGGGTTCAAAAGTTAAAATTTGGCATGCAAATAGACCCCTGAGAAATGGTACTCTTGATTATTCTTTTGAAAGCTGGCTGTGATTTGACTTATCTGTGAGTCTTCAGAAAAATCTTATATCATGTGAACTTTAATTATTAAACAGTGATCACCTATCATTTGGCAGGCATGTGAACATGGCTAATTTAGCTGCATCATCAAAAATTTACTAAAGGTTTACTCATCAAATGAGGCATGGTTCTCTAGGCATCTTGCAGCATTCAGTGTGCATTATCATCTAACATGAGCATCAGAAGCTCTGCTTTGTACACTGCAAAGCAAAAGGCCTGTTATATTGAGCCACAGCACATTGAAGTCAACGGGGGTCTTCCCACTGACTACAGTGCGCTTTGATTCAGGCTCTGAATGAGGCAGGACATTTTGTAATGATGCAAAATGCGCACTCAGGGAAACTGATCTTTAGGAGTGGCTTGCTGCTCCTGGGTAATCTGTTCATTCAGTGAGGCTGTCTGATACAAGACAGGCTTTTCTGTTGGTTTGATATCTGTATCAGCCCTGAATTTTTAAACAGTCTTAACTCAGCCTCCAATTTTGAAGATAAACTGTGGGCACAGAATTGTATCATGGACTCCAAAGCTATAATTTGGATTTCAGAGTACCTGATTAACGTTAGGATAAAAAAAAACTCGTGTGCTGTTGCCACTGCTTCATTCTGGCAACCAGAAGAATGTAATTGAAGTAATCTCTTCTGCCGCAGCCTGTAAGTTAAAATTTGCCTGTTTGTGACATTCCTGTTTTTAGGAACTGCCAACCTCACAGATTTTCTGTCGGTATGAATCAGGTTAGATTTTATTTAATTAAACCAGTTTATCTGTCATCCATCCTAATTACTCTGTTCCATCTTAATTACATGCCATTCCATTTCCAGAAAGACAAGTAATAAAAATACAGGAATTCTTAATCGTTCATTAATACAAGTACCAGAGCTGCTGAATCCGTGAGGCCCTACAGTAATTATGTTGTTTCTGAGTAAGCAGCCTTGCCATAAAGGTGGAACAAGCTTACGTCCTTAGTTTCAGACAGATGCATCATAAAAATAACCTGCAAGTCTATGAAACTTCAAGATTTAATGTTTCCCTCAAATCTGCAAGTATTGCAGGATCTTCAACTGTTACAGCCACATGGGCATCCAACGCTCACTAAGGTCATCCAGGACTGACATGTATGCAGAAATCATAAAACAAACAAGGGCCTCTATTCCCAGTCCCACAAGGACAGAGTAAATTAATCAAATAAGAGTTAAAATTAACAGAATTCTAGTTAAACAAGTGTGTTACCTTTTTCCATTAAGATTTCTAGGTGGGAGTGAAAAATGTAGGGAACTTTGTTCCAATACTAGACCAGAATTCCAGTTAGACAAACGCTTTAGCTCTATTTGATTTATAGGGAGTTAAAAAAAAATTAGGGCTGTTCTTTATGCTGAGTGGGGTTTATTTCTTTTTCTGAACTAGATTCTACAACCCTCATCACATTGAGGACTACTTCATTTCAGAAGTAGTGCCACTGAAACCAATGGGACTACTCCGAGTAAGGTACTACATAACCTGAATATGAGTGATAGAATTGCACACTCTATTTTTTATTCCCCAGACCAAATATGATCATGATTCATTCCACATTTTTGCCCTTCAGTGGATCTTTACTTCTGTTCCTCATTCTAGCTTTCCAATAAAGAGAATATTTTGTCTGCTATGATATTGGTCATTTTAGTAATTGTGGATTACATTAGCCAAATAGAATGCTTTTCTGAAAAATCATGTCCCAAGAGCCAGTCACTTGCTTGTAAGAGACAATGCTATTTTAACTATAAATATCACGCTGTGGAAAACAGGAAAAGATCATTTGTCTGGTTCAGGATTCTCCATTGAGCAATGTGTAGGGCTTCTGAATTTTCAATGAAATATATTCTTCATAGTCACTAAGACACTTGAGGCTTCTACACGTATGTATTTTTGTAGTCCGATAACAGTTGATGGCCAGCCTACATCTAAATGTTTTTCTTAAGGAAACACTGCATTTCTGAAGAATATGACACTTCCTATATTTAGTAGACTATTTCACACCAAAATTATCCTAGCTAAAGGCAAAAGACAGAATATTTCATCCTGGATCAGTGACATATTTGAAGTCCACTATTTCAATGGCTGCTATAAGTGTAGAAACAGATACTGTAAAATATTTCTGAAGGAATAAACACATTTCTCATAGATGCATAGACTTTAAGGTCAGAAGGGACGGTCGTGATCATCTAGTCTGACCTCCTGTACGTTGCAGGCCACAGAACCTCACCCTGTAATAGACTCCTGTAATAGACCCCTAACCTCTGGCTGAATTACTGAAGTCTTAAAATCATGGTTTGAAGACTTCTAATTACAGAGAATTGATCATTTACACTAGTTTCCTGCAAGTGACCCAGGCCCCATGCTGCAGAGGATGGTTTAAAACAAAAAACAAAAAACGAGGGTCTCTGCAAATCTGACGCGAGAGAGAATTCCTTCCCAACCCCAAATATGGCAATCAGTTAGTCCCTGAGCATGTGAGCAAGACCCACCAGGCAGATGCCTGGAAAAGAATTCTCTGTAGTAACGCAGAGCCCTACCCATCTAGTGTCCCATCTCTAACTATTAGGTATTTTTGCTACGGGCAGTCACCGATAGGCCACGTGCCAGTGTAGGCAGTATGTCATTCCTTGGTAGCATTTCTATCTTATGTTCTGTTACCGTAGTATCTAAGCATTTTATAATCTTTAATGTACTTTTCCTCACAACATCACTGTGAGGTAGGGAGGTACTATTATCCCAAGTTCACAGATCATAGAATATTAGGGTTGGAAGGGACCTCAGGAGGTCATCTCATCCAACCCCCTGCTCAAAGCAGGACCAACCGCAACTAAATCATCCCAGCCAGGGCTTTGTCAAGGGCTTTGTAAACCTCTGAGGATGGAGATTCCACCACCTCCCTAGTAACCCATTCCAGTGCTCCATCACCCTTCTAGTGAAAAGGTTTTTCCTAATATCCAACCTAGACCTCCCCCACTGCGACCTGAGATCATTGCTCCTCATTCTGTCATCTGCCACCACTGAAAACAGCCTTGCTCCATCCTCCCTGGAACCCCCCTTCAGGTAATTGAAATCAACGCCGCCCCCCTTCTCTTCTGCAGGCTTAAACAAGCCTAGTTCCCTCAGCCTCTCATCATAAATCATGTGCTCCAGCCCACTAATCACAGGGGAACTGAGGCACAGGTGGACTGACTTGCCCGGGGTCACCCAAGAAGTCTGTGGCAGTGCAAGGAATTGAGCCTGAGTCTCAGGAGGCCCGATTAACACCCGGCCTTAGCAATGGATCTTGTTTCCTTTTTTTAATATATTAACCAGAATTTAAGATATCAGACCATAAATTCATTATTTATAGAAAAGATACTTTAACTGAAGTATAATTTTTCTCTCCACCAAAGATTTACGCAGAAAGAACCCATGGTACTAGAGAGACCCTGGCTTTAATATGCAGATATGTTTTAAAAGTTTATAGCACACCTTTTTCAGTTTGATGCAGATTTCATAGGCTTGACAAAAAATTGTGGGGAATGGGAGCATCAGAGCAGCTTAGATATTTTGATGGTGAAGGGAGTAAAGAGAGGGGAGGGAAATTGTAGAAATCCAATATGACATCTTCCCTCAAAAAAAATATTATTTCTTTCACAAAGTATTTGAGCAGAAAAATCAATTAATTGATAATAAATAATAAAAATAAAATTAGATTTTGGATTAAATTAGATAACTATAATAAATAAAACAAACCAATACATTTATTGGCTTACAATAATAAATTGCAATAAGACCTCACGGACAGCACTTCAAAGACGTGTGATATTAACTGCTTAATCTAACTAATTAAATTATGGACCCAAACGCTCTTTCTCAATCTCCAGATTGTGAAAATGGACCTCAGAATCAGCATTAATATGTCCGTTATGGAATTGGTAAACACAACATATTGTTTGATTTGTGTGAACAGTTGTAGTTTACAACATAAGAGGATTGTTAAGTCAATTTTAAACTGGCTCCTTAATGTCAAAGCAGTTATACAAATATTGCTCTGACTGCCATAGCTCTATTTTATCTTTCATAAATGAATGCTCTGTTACATTTCATTTTGTGGCACAGGGATCCAGTTATTTACACGCATAATTTTATTTCCAATAATACCCTTGCATTGACAAAATCACTTTGTGCCTTTCCTCAACCAGCACTGACCCACAGAGCATGTGTCACTGCATGACAGAATCTATTCACAGACCTACACATTTTTAGGATTAGATTGAGAGGCTATGAAATATGTATGCAGTGTAGTGGTCACAATTTGTCCCAGGCTATGAAACCGATTACGGAGGTAGCTCTTCTTTGGTGAACTGTCTAATTTAACTCCAACATGCTCCCACATGCTCAGGGTTTAGCTGATCGCCATATTTGGGGTCGGGAA
>ML675624.1:52637224-52682989 GCA_007922155.1 Mesoclemmys tuberculata | reverse complement strand
TCATATTGGTCCCTTCTGACCTATGAGTCTATGAGTCTATAACATGTCAGTACATTTCTTCAATAATTAATTATAAATAAATGTGTCCAAAGCTACTTTGAATAGATTGTATTTTAATAGGAATTTTGAGGTCTTCAAGTGATGACTTTTGGGGCTCTTGCTACACAACTAATAAATTCTGATTGATATTATGAAGTTGTATTATGAAAAACTGCTGTATCCTGAGTGCCTATATGTATGTAGATACACCATTGCTGACAGAGCCTGAAAGCGTATACGTTCCAGACAGATACAAAGGGGTTACTGACGGTGCTTAGACCTCACAAAGGTTATTCAAAAAGTTGCATCCTTTAGTGGATTCCTCTGAAGAGAAGATAGGAGCAGTAGAAGTTAGGTTACCAGGAGGAGAACAGAAGAGCAACAGAAGCCTTGCCTGCTTTCTTGAGCCCAGATGGCCTCCACCAAGGTGATCAGATGTCCCGATTGTATAGGGACAGTCCCGATATTTGGGACGTTGTATAATATAGGTGTCTATTATCCCCCACCCGTCCCAATTTTTCTCACTTGCTATGTGGTCACCCTAGCCCCCATGGACTCTGCACAATCCCAGAACTCAGACCCAGTTCAAAGAATGCCCTGGAGTGGTGAGGAAAGTGAGGCAGGAACATGTGTTCGGTGTTCACTGTTTTGTATGATCACTGCGCTTGTATGCTTTATGTGAGTATGTATAAAAGAGGATAAAGACTGGGCAAAGTGTGTGTGTGTGTGTGTGAGAGAGAGAGACTCTGTTTCACAACTGCTGTGTGGTTCTGAGAGAATTAGACTATAGATAAGAAGCTTTGCACCCCTGGGGTGGAGTTCTGGGAAAGGAGTCTGTTTGAGTAATCAGGGTATCTCAGGGGTCAGCAATGGACCTGGAGGGCTGTGGCAGGAGGGCCAAGGGCCCCCATTTCCAAGAGAGTCAGTGCTCAGGAAATGTGCCAGAGAAGCCAAGGGAGGAACCAGTGCTTTAGCCTGCTGCAGCTCTACAAGTTTGAAACATCCTGGGACTGCAGAGCAGCAGAGGCTTGGATCCCCCTCAAAGTAGTCCATGGGTGTGGCTTGCAGAGAGCACTTTCTAGGACCTTTGACACTTAGTTGGTAGTATAGATGTAGCCTAGGCTTGCACTTCCCAGCTCACGTAGTCATACCCTTGCTAGCTCTCATCTGAGCTAGGATGCTAAAAATAGTAGCATAGCTATGGTAGCACAGGCAGTGGTGGCACTGAGCTAGCTGTCCTGAACCCCATGGGTGCGTACTCAGAGCTGTTCGCATGTGCTGCTGCTGCCTGTGCTACTTCGACCACAGTACTATTTTTAGCGCACTATCTCAGATAAATGCTACCACAAGTATGTCTACACAAGATGAGAATGAAATCCCCACCTCCAAGAATACACGTAGCTTTATATTCTGCTAATGTTTTGTATTATGAAAACAGGCCTCTCTTTGGAGATGAATATGGACCACATGTGGGTGTGAGGATTGGTGCATTTTGTATGCTAATTTCAATCCTTCTCTCTAAAGAGACTACAAAATTAGACGGGGTGAAGATAGGATGGTAGAATTTGGCTCTTACTGCAATGAAATCTTAATTTATCTATGAATATTCCTCTATACCTACCTAATCTTTGATTTGTCTCTTTGTTCTGGAGGTTTTGCTAATCAGTAAAGTTCAGCTCCCTGAAAATTTAAATAAAAGTCAAGTTGAAATATGACAGGGTCAGTTCAGTCATGTTTTACAGAAGTGTATTAGTTAACTACGTATTAAGCAGGATGTATTAAATATCATGGCATATTTAAACATAACATCCAGGGACATAAAGTTTGGATATTGAAATTCCCCTATTAGCTTTTCACTAAGTTTTTTTCAAGACTGGTTTATTTTCCTCCCTAAATCTACAGATCCGATAAGAAGTATAGTGTTAATATAAATATTGTTAACCACATCCTTTTTTCTATCACAGATACGGTAGCAGAAAGAAGTACACTAAGAGAACATGTTTGTCCTAAGCTGAGAGAATTCTGCAGAGAAAACTATGGGCTGGAATTTCAGGTAGATTTTATCACATTAAATATTAAATCATGATATATAATTATCCTTCCTATTTTTGAAAATATTTTACTTGTATTCATAAAATAGTATATATTTGATTTATATGTAGAAATAGTGTAATTATTGATAAAACTTGCACAAAATAGAAGCATAGACAAAAAATAAGTACATGTAATATGATGATTTTGTCAAACTGAAGTGCTCAAAGCATCACAAGTGAAGACTGCCGGTATTCATAAAAAGACAGGTAGGAAAAATCCAGACTGCTCTATAATAGTGTTTCATTGGTAAATAAGAACAATACTGCAACAAATTAATAACTGTTCCTCTTGAAAGTTAAGCATAATGAAACTATGACTAATTTAAAAATACCTAAGAGGAAATAATGTCACATCCCAGTTAAGGTTCTGTCCTTCTAGAAATTAAACTATTAATATTCAGGAAATATAAAATTACATAGTTTCATCGTTTGGATTAATGTTTACTCCTTTCTTTTGATCATCATTTAAATCACAGCATCTTCATACTACATACAATAATTACTGCTCCAACTACAATTTTGTCACCGGTAGCATGGAGCTGGATTTGACAGGCAGAATATCGAAGCCTTGATGACCAATGAAACAAACTGAGCATTTTTTAAAACTATCCACTATGACTTCAGAGTCATGGCCAGGTTTGGAAGGATATGGGGTAAAATCCTGGCTCCATTAAAGTCAATGGCAAAATTCCCACTGACTTCAGTGGAGCTAAGATTTCACACATTAACCTTTTTCAGCTAGTATTTTACCGTACCGTGGTCTTTCCACATCTCTTGTGTAACAATATCAATAGCGAACATAAGTCATTTATGTGCTTATAGTTAGGCATGTTCTTAAGTGCTTTACTGAACTGGGCCAATAGAAAGACTCCCATTTGGCCCAGCTGGCAGGAATGGCATAGTTAGCATGTGGTGATGGTTTTGCCTGGGCAAAGCACAGCCACCATGCTGGCCTCCCGCCTGCAGCTGGTGCTACAGAGTTGGGACAATGCCATCCTCGTCTTCCAGATCCTGGAGCTGCTACAGGCAGCTGAGGAGGATGTCATCCTTTGCACTATCAGAATCTACAGCCAGTTGTTTGGGGCACCAGTGAAGAGGGGGGAGCTGTTCATAGGCCAGCTGTTGACCAAGAGTCTTCTCTCACAGATAACTGCAGTGCAGAAGACAAGTACAAAATATGGATGAGGCATTATTATAACACTTGTGTCATATGCTTGGTGGAGCTGATGAGCCATGGGTCTTTTCAGGTCCAGGAATTATCACTCTGTACCCTTACAAAGTTTGTTAAGTTAGAAGGGAAATATCCGTTGGTCAGGGTGGAATGGGAGTTCGTTCCCCTAATGAGCTTTTAAAATTAGTTGTGGAGAACTGTCATGGGGTCTGTCCACTGCTAGTGCCCCATCTCCTGCTCACTCTGGGAAGTAGCTGATTCCTGGTCCAATGCCTCCTTTTCACCTCTTGCTGCACACCCTGCCTTCTATTCCTGGCCCTCAGTAAGGCAACATGCTCCATGTTCATGGCTTAGCCCTTCAGCCAAGCCGCACGTCCTCCCTTCTGGGGTGTCAAAGTCTCTTCTTACAAACAAGCGCAGGCAGTCTTCCCCATTGCTGCTCAGATGGTGCCACTTCCCCAGTGTCTGGAAGGGGAAACTGGGACTGCCTTCTATTCTGGGTTCCAGCTGAGGGACCATCTAATCAGCAGCCAAGATCTGTTCTATTCTGGACCTTACTGCCTTTTCCCTGAACCTTTCCTAACTTTCTGGATTTCTCCCTTCTCCCCGCTGGGTTTGCAAGCCCCCAAACTCTCCCATTCAAGGGAGGGACAGTTGCAGGATACTTTGGCTCTGTAGCCATCACACACCTCCCTTCCCTGTAATCTCTCTCTGCTACCACCTTCCTGACTTTATAAACCCAACGTAGCTCATTCTTCCTCAGGTAGGCTCCCTCATTATTTAGTGAGGGGATTACTTAAACTACTTGATCCCCCTCAGCTGTGGCCTGGCTGGTTAACTGACCCCTTTTTGAGCCTACATTAACCCCTTCAGGGCAAGTGTGGGGTGAACACCCCATCGCAAGAATTTAATCTCTAGAGAAGAGGTGTTTCCTGACCTCACATTTCCAAGAATACCTGGAGTATGATGACATTCGGTACTTCATGATTAAGGCGGTTGCTGAAAATATCAGAGAAGTCATGCAGAAGACAAAAGAGTTTATCATTTTACCAGCAGAATGTATTTTTCCTCGTTTCATCCATTAATATGTCAAACAGAGAATGCGGTGGTCAGTTATTATTATTATTATTATTATAGATTGGCACTATGGAGAGACATTAAGAGCACAAGAGCAAACTATCCCACTGCGTAGAAAAAATAGGAAGTATGGCAAGAGACCGTCCTGACTTAACCAGGAGATCTTCAATGATCTGAAACTCAAAAAAGAGTCCTACAAAAAGTAAAAACTTGATCAATTACAAAGGATGAATATAAACAAATAACACAAGTTTGTAAGGACAAAATTAGAAAGGCCAAAGCTCAAAATGAGATTAAACTAGCTAGAGACATAAATGATGACAGAAAACATTCTACAAATACATTAGAAGCAAGAGGAAAACCAAGGACAGGGTAGGCTTGTTACTCAATGAGGAGGGAAAAACAATAACGGAAAATGTGGAAATGTTAAAAGTGCTAAATGACTTTTTTTTGGTTCAGATTTCACCAAAACGTTTAGCAGTGATTGGACATCTAACTTAATGAATGCCTTTGAAAATGAGATAGGATCAGAGGCTAAAATACAGAAAGAACATGTTAAAAATTATTTAGACAAGGTAGGCCCTAGTGACTTGAAGGTATCTGATGAAATATATCCTAGAATGCTCAAAGAGCTGACTGAGGAGATATCTGAGCCATTAAGCGATTATCTTCAAAAAGCCATGGCAGATGGGAGACTGGAAAACAGACAATATATTTGCCCATCTAAAAAAGGGGGAATAAGCACAACCTGGGAAATTACAGACCTGTCAACTTAACTTCAGTACCCAGAAAGATAATGGAGCAAATAATTAAGCAATCAATTTGCAAACACCTATAAAATAATAAGGTGATAAGTAACAAATCATATCAGACCAACCTAATAGCTTTCTTTGACAGGGTAACAAGCCTTGTGGGTAAGGGGAAGTGTAAGGCTTTTGGTACTGTCTCGCATGACCTTCTCATAAACAAACGAGGGAAATGCAAGCTAGATGGAGCTACTATAAGGTGGGCACCTAACTGGTTAGAAAACCATTCCCAGAGGATAGTTACCAGTGATTCACAGTGAAGCTGGATGGGCATGTTGAGTGGGGTCCTTCAGGGATCAGTTCTGGATCCGGTTCTGTTCAATATCTTCATCAATGATTTAAGTAATGGCATAGGAGTACGCTTACAAAGTTTTTGGATGATACGAAGCTGGGAGGAATTGTAAGTGCTTTGGAGGATAGAATTAAAATTCAAAATGATCTGGATAAACTGGAGAAATGGTCTGAAGTAAATAGGATTAAATTCAATAAAGATAAATGCAAAGTACTCCACTTAGGAAGGAACAATCAGTTCCACACGTACAAAATGGGAAATGACTGCCAAGGAAGGAGTACCGTGGAAAGGGATCTGAGGGATATAGTAGATCACAATCTAAATATCAGTCAGCAGTGTCACACTGTTGCAAAAAAGCAACATCATGCTGGGATACATTAGCAGGAGTGTTGTAAGCAAGACATGAGAAGTACTTCTTCTGCTCTTCTCCTTGCTGATAAGGCCTCAACTGGAGTATAGTGATCAGTTCTGGGTGCCACATTTCAGGAAAGATGTGGACAAATTGTAGACAAAAGTCCAAAGAAAAGCAATCAAAATGATTAAAGGACCAAAAAACATGACCTATGAGGGAAGATTGAAAAAAATGGGTTTCTTTAGTCTGGAGAAGCAAAGACTGGAGGGGGGGGCGACACATAACAGCTTTCAAGTACATAAAAGGTTGTTACAAGGAGGAGGGAGAAAAATAGCTCTCATTAATCTCTGAGAATAGGACAAGAAGCAATGGGTTTAAATTACTGCAAGGGCAGTTTAGGTTGGACATTAGGAAAAACTTCCTAACTGTCAGAGTAGTTAGGCACTGTAATAAATTGCCCAGGAAGATGGTGGAATCTCTGTCATTGGAGATTTTTAAGAGCAGGTTGGACAGACACCTGCCAGAGATGGTCTAGATAATGCTTGGTCCTGCCTTGCATGCAGGGGACTGGACTTGAGATCTCTTGAGGTCCTTTTCAATCTTTCTATTCTACTTTCATAGTGAAGCAAGCTAGCCAGAGGAATGGAACATTGAAGCAAAAGGAGCATAAACGGGCCTTTGAAAGGATGTGGCTTGGCCTTCTTGAACACAAGCTATCCAGTGGCCTTCACAAAGAAGTTCTTGTAATTTTGCATGATTCCATCCTGCCTCAGCTGAGCAAACCCACCTTCAGGATAGACTTCCTGACAGTCACCTATGGTATAGGTGGAGCAATCAGTCTAATAGTGTTCAATGGATTATTTATTGTGATTCATCAGCATAATCTGGAATAGTCTGACTTTTACAAAAAGATGTAGAGCATTTTAGACCCCTTGCATGTACCACATGAAGTACTAAGCTCAGTTTTTCCCTTTAGCTAATTTATTTTTGTCTTCATCATGCTTGCCAGCATATGTGGTGGCAGCATTCATAAGGCGTTTTTCTAGGTTGGCCCTCCCCAGTCCTCCCCAGTTCTTGCTGATGGTCATTCCCTTCATTTACAGTCTTTTTGGGAGGCACCCAGCTTGCAAGGCTCTCATGGACAGACTCTCCAGGCTTGAAGATCTGTCAGAAAATCCGTATGCTATGGATGGGAAAGAGCCATCTGAAACCAGGGCTTTGGAGAGCTCCTGCTGGGAGCTACAGACTCTTGAGAGCCATTATCACTCTGATGTGGCCCAAGCAGCTGCTGTTGTGGACCAGGCCTGTCTGAATTAGTGGATGACATATCAGAGCTCCTGGAGTTATCAGTTTATATGCTCTTTTTGATAGAGAATTAAAGAAAAAAGCAACCAGTGTGTCTCTAGAGTTTGACAGGAGTGAGAGGATTGTTTGCCAAAAGAACAATCTACTTACACAGCTTTTTACATCAGAATGATGCTGCACTTTTGGTAATAAACATTAATGTATAACTGACTTTGATTGTGGAAGCCAAACAGAGCTGTTTTGTGATAGTTCCACTGAGTTTTGGCTAGAAAAATCTCAATTGATGGTTGGACTATTTGAGGTGGTTCTGTGACCTTCGCCAGCATCCATGGACTCTTCCTCCTCATCATCATAAGAGATTCCTTGTTTCTCACTGACTCACTGTTGCATTTGATCTTCACCACTTGTCTGGAGTTAGAAAGAAACTTTCCCTGTGGGCAGTTCTTCCATGATTGTTCAGTACTGGTCTCTTGCACCTTCCTATGAAGCATGTGGTATTGGTCACGACCATTGATTGGTTACTGGGATAGAGGGACCTGATCAGTTCTGGCAGTACACTTGTCATGCTAGCATCTGGTTGTGTAGAGGTGGGAGGTGTGGGAGCCTTTTCAGACCATTAGGCCTGGGTCCTGACCAGGTTTCACTCCAGAGGTGGCTTCGCTTTTGTAGTGAATGAGGTGATCCTGTTACAGATGATGTCAATAGATGGCTTGTTCTCTTTCTTTGGTATGTCATTTGAAAAGCAATTGGCTGGGACTGTAATTGAATAGTGAGATTCAAGAGCCATTCAAATGCTGGTGGGGTACCTAGATGGATCCCCTTTGTGCCACCACTGTGAGCGTGAACAGGGCAGTTGTCTGTGATGTGTTGCATGGATTGTACCTGAGCACAGTCACAATTTGGTGATTCTCTGATTTTTCCATTTGTGGGGAAGAAATCCACACCTTCCATACATTATCTGAATGTGGTTGAGTGCAGCCCACTGTCTATGAGGAAGACAGAATCCCAGGACTTCTTTTGTTCAATCTTAAATCAGGTCTATGCTTGGGAGATCACAGACTTCCATGATTTGAGCCAGCAAATGTTGCTGTCCTTTCCGTTAGCCTGTAGTTTTGACACGTGCATACAGAAAGGCTTCCGGGATTTGAGATGGGAGAATGGCAGTAAACTGAGATCTTACTATCAGCAGGTCCAGAGTGGTCAGGATCTTGTACTCCTGGACCACAGCAGCATCTTGCCTGAGTCTGGCTAGTGCGATGCCTGCCAAAACTGGAAGTTGGTGGTGATTTGAGAGAGCTGCTAAGAGTCCTGAGCACGGCATTCATTTCAGTGTCAACAAGAATGGTGTGGGACCTGTTGCATCAAACTAGTGTGCAATACTCCATTGTTGGCAAGACCAGGGCTTGATGTTTGAAGTGTCCATGCATCATATCCCCAGGATGTGCCAGCGAGCTTCTGGATGGTGTCAACCCTTGTCTTTATCTTCTTTTTGGTGTTGGTGATAGCCCAGCACCAGATTGAGGGTAACAGCAGGATACTGTAAATTGTGAAAGAGGCAGACCACAAAAGTCAGTGGCAGTTTGGCCTCATAGTTATTCAAATGGAAGGCATAGGCAAGTGTTTTCAAAGTATTTGGTTTCAGTTGCCAAGCACCTCAAGTGTCTGGAAGTCATTGTTCATGACCTTTTCTGTGGCTTCAGAGAGAACACCTGCATTGTTAACACAATGTCATCTGAATAGATGAATTTAAGGGATGATGTGACCAGAATATAATTGGTATAGAGATTGGATAGTATGGGCTCTAAAACGTATCCCTGTGGAAGGCCATTGTTCAGTCTCTGTGATTTACTGGCAGATTCACCAAAGTGTACAGTGAATCTTCTCTTACTCGGCATCTTGGTGATCATTCTGATGGTTGTTTGGCAAGGGAAAGTTAATGATCATTTTAGCAGGAGTCCTTTGCACCATACAGTATCATATGCAGAAGAAAGGTCAATTAATGCTGTCACAGTTTTTAATTTCCGCTGTTAGCTCGATTATATATAGCAGTTGTGACCACTTCTAAATACAGCCTGTTCTTTGGGGACCAGTTTCTCCAGTACTGGCTGTAATCTTTGAAGTAGAAACTGGTCCAACATTTTATAACAAATGCCAAACAGGAAGATGACCTTGTAGCTTTTTGGGTCAGTGTCTCTTTTCTGGGCTTCAAAATGGCTATGATCTTAGCTACCTTCCACTCTATTGATATTATGCCAGAAGAGTGGATGTTGCTGAATAAGTCTGTCAGCCACCTTCTTGTCTTTGGCCAAGATTTTTCAGGAATTCTGGATATATTCCATTCATTCCTCCCACTTTCCTGGACTTAGTGTTGGAGAGACCCTTTTTGACTTCATCTACTGTGTAGGGGGCAGAAAAGGGTGAAAACAACTGGCATTGGTTTAGTGCACAGTAAAGTTGTTTGTGGACTTGCTGCCTGATGGTTTTTATCCATGGAAGTTGGCAATTAACCATGCAGAGATGACCTCTGCACTTAGCTGGGGTGGTTTGTGGACTACTGAAGCCTCAGTGCCTAAAAGACAAAGGAGCTTCTAGGTTTTACAGCTTGATATTGTGAAGTCAAATGCCATCATGCTTTTACACCACCTTTTTCTTCTTGCTGAGTTCACAAACTCAAGCAATGCCATTGCAGTTTTGGGGCTTTTGTTGTCTTCGTATTGCCAGAAGAGTGCCTGTCTCTTGTCTTGCTTTTTTTGTCTTGCCCCTTGCAATGCTCAGTTAGGCAACCAATATTAGTTGGCCTACAAAATGGTGGTAATGAGTTAGATATGGTGGGATTTGGTTATCAAGCCTTCTACGACAACTGCATAGCAGGACCTGTCAGTAGACTATAGATTCCAGCATGGTTTCGGGAGGTATTGAATGAGTGGAACTTGTAGGCCTGCACAAGTCATGACCAGGCAGTGTTGGCTGTTGGGAAAATCATCAAGAACAGACCTTGAGGGTGGTATTGGGTGGCTGCTGATGTTGTGCAACACAAAAAAAAGACTGGCATGTAGCACTTCCTCTAGCGGGCCAACCTGAAAGCATCATGGTCTTTGGCATCATAGAGGAGGTGCTGGTCTTCAGTGTCAATCTAGATGGTCAGCTGTTCTCCAGCACAGTCATTCTTGTATAGCTATGGTGGTTATTAAAATCGCTGACGTGGATGGTAGGATGGTTGGTCTTGGTAACGCTGGACATAGCTATTCTGCTGATGGTGGCTTGTACACACTTACGACTGTCAGATCACTGATCTTGATGGCTATTTAATAGGGGTTCATAAAAGGCCTGATCTGGACTGAATCCTTAAGGTCATGATTTACATATGTCACAAGTTCATATTTAGGTTTCTGTTGATCTTTGATCGCTGGCCTTCACTCTTCAGGTGTGTTTCTTGTAGCACAAAAACATCAATGTTTTGAGTCCTCAGAATCATTGTGATGTAATCACATTTTGTGTTAGATAGGCCCTCGATGTTGAGCTGCATAATTCACAGCAATGATCCTATTTGAAGGAAAGTTTGGCCCTGATGCGGGCATTTTTGCTATTGCTTTTCTGAATGGGAGGTGCTTTAAGAATGTTCCAGCACCTATTTGATGGCATAACATTTCTGGCTTGTGAACTGGTGTCAGGTGAATGACACTGTATAAATATGTGTATATCTATCTATATTTGGCAAACCTCAACTAGTAAGAAACTAGTTTATTTGGAGAAGTATTATGAACTTTCACATATATTGGTTTTTGGCTCCTACATACAGAAGCTGAAAGAACAGACTTGATTTATCAAAAGCAGCTGTTCACAAATGACACCAAGTGATTCCATCTACTGCATGTTGCCAGTATTGATGGGACCAAATTCTTGCATGCATGTCAGTCACTTAGTACAAAGTTGCCTTAGCAGAAAATTGCCACAGGCTAAATATGAATCCTTCTTTGAAAATGAGCATAATCTTGGTGATTACTGTGGCTTAATGCCTAATCGAATTTCAGTGGGAGGCCATGCTTCTGTGACAGCTGCCTAATCCTGGATATTATCTCCAAAGTGGTGAGAGTAGGTTAGACATATTTCTACATACAACTTGGAGGAGGAGGAGGCGGCCGCGGCAGTGGCACATGGCCACTGCAAGCCTGAATGCCAGTTAGGATTTAAATCATATATCTCCACTGTTTAATATAGCCAGTTGAATGGTTTGGTAAAGTCCCAGACTTGTATTTCCGGAAGTAACGCAGAAATTTCCTTTGCTCTTGATTTTGAGCGTGGATCTTGCAAGATGCTGACTGCACAGTCCTACAGCCAGCTAACCACATGCTGAACTTCAAGCATGAGGAGTCTCTTTGAAATCAATGGGAGCCAATCATTTTTAACAAATTGATCTTGTCCAGTTAATTTTTAGCTCTGCCTTGCAACAATTTGAAAATAAAATGTTTCTCCATCTCCCACTGGAAACCAGTAAGGAAGACAGAGACCAAGAGAGTAATTATGGCGATGGGGGGAGGACAGACATAGAAATCCTGTTAGCCTGCATGAGTTGGCGCAGAGTACGTCCTATGATTGTATCTTCTAAAGATGTCAAGCTTTACATTTTCTCCAAGATATTAAGAATGAAATAAACATTAGTAAATTAGAAAGGGCCATACATAAGGACTTAAATAAACAGCTTCTTTTAGTGGCCATGGGGGGGGGGTGAACCTAATTCCTAGAGTGCCAGGCTGAACCTGTGCCTGTGGAGTGTGTGTGAGGCAAAATACATGAAAGATTGTGAGGTGCTCAGATACAACAGAAGTGGGTGCCATGTAAATACCTAAGATATTCTTCAATAAACTTGCATTCCATAAAAAAAAAAAAAGACTCATGCATTTCACTGAGCTTTGGGTCAGAGAGGAGGTATAAATTCACTGTGTAATACTGTAAAAATGTAATTTATCAGAAAATTCTAATTCCAAATCTTTAGGCATTCCTCCTAACATAGTAACTTCACATGCCTTTTCATTGCTTCTCCATAACCCGACTTTATGAAATAAAGTATTGTCTTTAGTGATAACAGTTAATGTCTTTAAGCTATCATTCTTCATCTAAAGTTCTGCATTGCTCTTGATGTACATTCATCAGCAGGTTCTGATTGTTATTCAGGTTTTTTCCTTATGAAAATCAATAGCATTTGAATTAAGAAAATTAATCTTAGATTCCCTTGAATCAAAATGGAGTTGCAAAGCCTGTATGGCAATACAGATAGCATCCAATGTGATTTCAGATTGTGTTTATGAAGAAACTTGATGTGAGGATGCCAGCTGATCAGCTATTTGGACAGTCTCTACAGGAGTACTGCATGGGGAGAATGCAAAGGGGAGTATAAAATAATAAAAACAGCTTCTCTTACTCCCCTGTAGTACTCATGATAGAATTCTGAAACCTTCTATTTATCAAATTCTTTTATCTTCCTTATTCTTCAGTTATCTCTGAGGAGCTATCTCATAGAAAGGAAAGAAAGAAACTCTAAGTCTCCTTTAAGCATAACACCATGCATTTAATTCATATTCGGGGAGAAAACACATTCTGAGATGGACTATAGTTTAAAATGGAGAAAGACCTCTATTCCTGCTTTGATAATGTATGAATATCCCAACTAAGGAAGTTTTTCCTCATAGGTATTCACAAAAATAAAACTATTTTGTTATATAGATTCAACTATTATCCGAAGACTGTGTGATGTAGGCTTCAAAACATCAGGAAAGTCTGCATGTAGATGGAGGTATGATGGATAGCCCTATCAGCAGAGAGACAGGCGATACCTATTTTAGTTACATATCCTGAAACAATTGGGGATCCATAACAGGCATTGACTAGTCAAATCGAGGTTTCACATTATTATACAAGTGATTTTAGCCGATTTTTTTTTTTTTTTGGCTCAAGTGGGAAAGATTATATAAAAAAATCACGAAGGGGAAGTAAAGCATTCTGGAGCAACTCTGTGATGGATTTTTCTCTCATAAAAATAACTTTTTCTTGGCAGTCTGACACCCTCCTCCCCCATTTTATGTTTATTATAGGAAGTATCTTTTAACACACAAAATTATTATTATTAATTAGTTTGCAGTAATGCCCATGGAGTGCTAGGAATTTTTAAACATATATGCTGCTTCATGTAATAGGTACAGTATTTGTGTGGATTAAAGGGGAGTACTTTACTTTTTATTTTTTATATGTGGTCCTCTGTTTACAAGATCTCATCAGTGTCTGGCTACCATGAAAGCCACTTATTTTAGAGTATCTTCAAGTCATCATCCATTTGATAAATCGTGACCTAAATTAAATTCATTCTAATATATTCAGTGCTCCAGTATTCTGAGTCATCTGGCTCCACCGATAACAGGGTCTCAATTGTTACAAAAGATCAGATCTGTCAGGCTTCCTGTGTTGACCACTCCTGTTGAACATAATTACCATATGTAGAGAAATGTGACTGAATATATTAATTCCATCTCTGAATTGGTTAGAGTAGACTGTATTTGTTCCATTTGTTTTCCTTTGAATCATGAAAATGTTTCTGGAAAACATGTATTTTGATTCAGACTAGCATGCTAGAAAGGATAACTCCAGAAGACATATTTTGAATCTTTAAAGAGCTTGACACATTTCTCTATCTCTAGGTTTCTTTTCTTAAACTGAGAAACTAGTTTGTAATGGAAATATTTTTCTCAGGATAATTAGCAATTGTTAATTAGCGACATCTTCTGGTGTATAGTTGGGGGAAAAATATGATAAATGGAAGAAAGAAAACTGTGCACAAGGAAATGAAAGCATCCAGCTTCAAGCAAAAAAAGTTACATATGTTAACAATTTTTGCTTAAAAGGTTCAATGGGAAAATGTACCATACAGAAAGATATGTAAAATAAAATGCTAACCTCTTTCAATTAGTAAGAAAACACCAAATGACCTATAAAGATGATGGGAATTGTTATGACAGAAGCTGAGGAGAGCAAACAGAAAACACTGGCTCATGAATGAAAAAAACTTTAAAAATTCAGAAGTGCAAGTAGACTAGCCCCAAAATCAGTCTAACTTGGGCAGTCAGCATTTAGTGCATGGAGCACCTAGGCAATAATATTGAGTAATATTTCTATTAGGGTGGACATCTGTTGAACAACGCCTCCAATTATAAGTAATAAATATACTTCAACATCAGTCATAAGCATCTTGTTCCATTGTTTTTAATATAAATACACATAAATTATAGCCAATGAAAGAGTATCCCATATACTCCTTCTTTCTAAATTCTCCATGTCCTTCATGTACATATAGGTTTGATACCTGTAACAGCTTGCTGGGCAGGGCAAACTTGTCATGTCATCCCATTGTGATATTTGATTTGTAACATCCTGAAAATGAATCACCACATTGCAATGCAACATCATGACATCAAGATGCAGAGTCAACATGTTGTAACACAGTGCTGTGAGGTCATGACGCAAGATTACAGCCAAATTTTCAAAAGGGTGTATACTTTGTGCACACAAAGTTGTGCATGCACACCTGTTGGATATGCAGATACAAGGCACAAAATTACAAACCACTTTTGAAAATTTGGTCCATTGTTATGTCGGATACAGGACAGCTCTGTCACAATTGGGATGGAAGCATGCTTATGAGCAATAAAGCACAGGAATTTATTGTAGAATTCTTTCTTTTCGCTGTCTCTTTATGGGTCTTAGCCTCCAAGATTTATTTGCCAAAGCATGTTTAGTAGTGCTAAGTGAACTGTGACTGCAAAAGAGTCATAATTTAGTAATGTTGCACTTTAGCCTGAGGGGGTAGCCAATATTTGGGACCAATATTTGTGGGGTTATTTCCATTAGTAGAAGAAATTGATGATAGTCCGTTAGTTCTTTGATGCAATCCTGTTTATTTACAAAGACTATATAGAAAGTCCCAAAATCTGTGCTCACTTTCCAGTCAGTCCTGGGCCTCAAGGAGCTCTGTCTCTGCTCCCTCTTAAGGCTCCTACCATCTGCTTCTCTAGCTACTTTCTGCTTCCAACCAACAGACACACACCTCCACAGATCCGTTCCTTAGCCCCTGCATTTTCAATTAGTCCTAGCAGGGAAACCCTTGTTTTCTGAGTTCTTGTTCAGGCCTTCCTATGCTGGCCTGTGCCTTCGACAATGGTTTCTGTTATTTCAGTTGTCCCTGAACAAAGGGGACATTTAATTGCCCTCTCATTTAGCCTGAATGAAAGGGGGCTAGTGCGTCCATCAGCTTCAGCAAGATAATGTGATTGCTTATAGATCAAAGACATGCTTGCTGGCTTCTACCAAGCACAACAGTAATAATGTATTTTCCATATATTAGTATCTGGAGATCCTAAACTTCACTTTTGCTCAGAAAGGAAAGATGATTCACCAGTAACTGTAGTTCTTTGAGTTTTGCCTCTGCAATAATATACGCCCCCACCCCCATTTGTGTCTTCTTCGGCATTCTATTATTGGGTTCTGAGGTTTCCTTAGAAGGGACTAAGGCAGCTGGGCCTCCAATTACTCTTTTACAACCAGTGCTCCAAGCATTCATTTCTGGCATCCCAAAAAAACCTACTTTTGAGAAGGTACCTGAAGCTACAATAAAAACAAAGCTCATCAGGGCAGCAGACAGAACTTGCTCAGGGGCTTGCCTGATACTATGGAACGAACTTCCCCAGGAACTAAAGACCATCACAAACATCAGCCCCTTCTACTGTAAGAGCAAGGTGCATTTATTTGACCTTGCCTTCTCTGACAAACACATAACCTGTGTATATATGTATGAGAAAGAGAGAATCACACAAGTTGGATGAAGTAATATCTTTTATTAGACCAACTTCTGTTGGTGAAAGAGAAAAGCTTTAGAGCTTATACAGAGCTCTTCTTCAGGTCTGGAAAAGGTACTTGGGTCTACACTACAGACCTATATCGGTATAACTATGTTGCTCAAGAGTGTGGAAAAATCCACACCCCTGAGCGATGTACTTATATCAGTCTAACCCCCCCATGTACACAGCGCTATGTAGGCAGGCGAGCTTCTCCTGCCGACATAGCAACCTGCTCTCAGGAGAGCTCTCTCCCGTCGGCTTAGGGCTTGTCTACACATATAGAGGTGCAGCGGCGCAGATACATGGTGTCTGGTGAAGATGCTCCATGCCATGGGAGAGAGCTCTCCCATCAGCATAATAAAATCAATTCCACAAGCGGCGGTAACTGTCGGAAGGAGAAGCTCTCCTGCCGACATAGCGCTGTGTACACTGGTATTTTATGTTGCTTTAACTTATGTAGCTCAGCGGGATGGTTGGATGGATGGACATTCATACCCCTGAGTAACGTAAGTGATGCAGATATAAACCATGGTGTAAACATAGTCTTTGAGCATCTTCATTAAACCACTACAGTGGTGCAGCTACACAGATGCAATGTGTTAAGTATAGACTTCTCCACAGAGTGTCATAGGTACACACAAGGTGGAACAAACTGTTTAGCATAAGAAGTTAACACACATTGTAAGAGACTCTTCAAGGTGAAGTGCCCAGTTAACACCTCTGGTGTCACAGAAGAAAGAAGGAGTTAGTGGGTTACAGATTGCTGTGTCTTTATTAAGTCCACTATTTTTAGTGTCTAGCAAAGTTATGAATTTAAGCTCATCCTTTGAAAGTGTTGTTCAGGTTTCCTTTTGAGGATGAGGACTGATGTCAGATACAGAGTGATCACTTTGTAAAAAGTGTTCATCCACTAGCGATATGGTGTTTTTCTTTTATCACTTTCCTGTGTGAGTTCATCTGAGAGCCTAGTGATTGGCTCATTTCACCCCCACAGTTGTTGGAGCATTTAGTGCACTGGATGAGGGACATCACATGCTGACACAGCTGTGTTTAGGGCCGTATGGATCACCATACCAATTAATATATGTCTACAAGCCTTGCATCACTTGTTCTGTCAGGGTCTCATGATGCCTTGAGTTGATGTGTCCTGGCCTGTGGGGAGCTTGCTTCTGATGATGAGCTTGGCAAGATTGGGGGTTGTATGAAGGCCAGAAGAGGGAGGGTTGAGAGAGATTTATTTATGATGCCCATCGAATATGGATTGTAATTGTTTAATAGTAGTAATTGTAATTCCAGTGTGGGGTGGTAGGTGACAACCAGAGTGCAGTCAGATGGGATTTTTTTCCGTATTGAAGCAGGTTCTCTCAGGATATATGGCTAGCACGTTCCATCATGCCATCTAGTTCTGAGCCCAACATTGCTACAACAATACTGTGAACAATAATACCTACACACTCCAAAATAAAACATTGCCAACTACACACACTTCTCCACCCTGGGGAGAGGATGAGAGAACAGACATGCCAGATGTTAGTCCCATTGCTTAATTCGCTACTGGAAGGTGCTCAATGCTACAGGGATAAGCACAGAATAAGAATCTGAAAAGAACAGAATAGAAGCTGAGGGGCACCAGGTGTTCATCCCACAAGAAAAAAATTGTGAAAACGCAGAGTTCCTTGTCACCTTTCTTTTTTGTCAGTAAAGAAAGAAATTATGACTCAGAAAACACCCAAGGAGAAGTCTTTTGAAAAATGTGACATTTTTACTTAGTCTCATTCCTGGTGATAGTCACACTCGAATAAATCAGGATGTATTTACCACGTGTACAAGGCATAAAGTTAGCTTCTTAAAGAAAGAAGACAACAACAATAATAAAATCATTTAAACATGATTTATCCTGCTGAAATTTTGCTAGGAGGTTTTGTTATGAGAAAGATACCTTCTCACCTTTCATAACACATATAGGAGAGACACACAGCATGCTAGAATGTCAGCTCTTTAACACACTGTTTTCTCTTCAGTCCTAGCTCAAGTTCTCTGATTTCTGACTTGTCAGTTAAAGTAAAAAATTTCCTTGAGAAAATTCTTGAGTAACATAAGTTCATCCAGCTGCAAATTCAAGTAACTTTGGAGCTGAGAAAATATGACTGAATTAGTTAAGTTCTGTCATATGCAATTCTAATATTCAGACATCTGATGAATACGATGCAGACTTCAATAATAAAACCATAGAAATAAATAATGGAAGGAAAAAGAAATAGGGAGAAGAGAGATGTTTTCAAATGAGACTCAAAAAGAGGGGGAAAAAAATCAGTGAAGAAACAATAGAATCAACAGATACAGGAAAGTTGTTTGGGATGGTAAGAATTGCAGAGAACTTTCTTGATCTAATGGTGTTTGGGACACAGTTTATGTAAAGTATAAATATATAAAACTATTCTTTGTAAGATTGTTCTTTTGATCTGCCATACAATGCACTTGACACTTTGGACTGTTTCACCACAGTCAGCCATGTGGTCTCTTATCTCTAGTGTGTAATGCCTAAGGCCCCAATCCTGCAAACACTCATGCATGTGCTTAACTTTTCTATGACGAGTGCTCCTGGCAATAAAGTAAAGCATGTATATAATTGTTTTCAGGATTGGAGCTATATCCCATCATTCATTGTTACCAGAACCTTTCTAAGAAGATTTGCCTAATGCATCAAATATATGCCTTTTTAGATGGTAAAGTCTTCAGTGCAGGGACTCTCTCTTACTATTGTGTTCATACTGCATCAAAGACAACATGATTCATCTTGACTGGGGCTTCTAGGTACTACCACAGTACAAATAAATAAGTAAATTAAATAATGAAGGCATGTCTCAATTCTTTTTTTTAATTGTGCAGTAATGACTTCTTTATAATAGTAAAACATAGTTGTATTGATAACTGATAGCAGCATAAATAAGCAAATTGCAGCAGGATATACCATCAATGCATTTTTAAAAAATTGAGACATTTGCACAGACAAAGGACTCTGTTCCTTTAAATAAAATGGCCTGCAATAATGAAACTTCATTCTTTAACAGTTAAAATATGTAGTGAAACCACACTTCATCACTAAATCTCTTTAAATAAATGTAGCAGCCTCAACCAGCTTCTTCCATTTGCTTGCATCTTATTAGCATTATAAAACTGAATCTATAGCAACAGATGAAAGTCTGAACTGCAAGCCATCTGGTATTATACAGTCATGCATTTTTTGCTTCCAGAGCAACAAAACATTAAGGAACAAAGGAAGAGTGATATTACAATATCTAATCCAGTCCTATCTTTTGTATTTATTTTAGCACAGGGATAGTTTGATCTCTGACAGATCAAAAGTCATTGGATGAAATCTGAGACCCATTAAAGTCAATGGCAAAACTCCATTTAACTTCATAGTGGCCAGGATTTTGCCCATAGTCTTATAATTATTATTATTCATTTATTATTTGCATTACAATATCAACTAGAATCCCCATCTTAGATTACATTTCACTATGCTAGGTGTTATACAAATATATAGTAAGAGGCAGTCCCTGCCCCAAAGAATTTACAGTCTAAATAGACAAGACCATGGGAGGTGAAACTGAGAGGTGAGTTGACTTGCCTACACCACAGTGCAGGTCCATGTCAGGACTGAAATAGTACCCATTTCTATCCACTACTCTACCACATTAACTGGACCACATTAACTCTTAAAGATTAAAAAAAATCTCTTAATTGAGATCTTGTTATATAGGAGAAGCTTAAACCAATGGATAAACTAACAGTGTGTTATACATTGATTTCCAGGTCATAGACTTATACTGGGGAGTAGAAACAGAAGAGTGGGACAGTCCTGAGCTCCAGAAGACTCGTATGAAGCTGTTAGAAGATTGTTTGAAAACTTCTGCAGGTCCATGTTTTGTTGTGGGTATAAAAATAATGCTTTACATTAAAACAAAAATGCAGTGATAGCTGTCCAAGCATCTGTAGTGCAGCTAAAGGCATTTTCCTAGACAAATGTATTTTCTCTTTTACTTCTGAAATATTTCTTGTATACCTTCTTACTGTGCATTTAAAATATCAGATTTGAAATTCCCCAGAAAATGCTGCAAATTAACAATGAATATTTGACATTAATAAAGGAGGACTGACCCTTCACAATCACTCTGTATTGGGGAGTTTGGTGCCCCCACTTGGATGGCATTCAGACTGCTGGCCAATGGCAGCACTGCTTGGTTAGGGAGTTAATTCCCAGTACTTCTCCCAAGTGTTGGTATTGGCTGGGTAACGAGGGCTTGCCTATTAAAAAACAGCAGCAGGCAGAGGTTATCCTCTTCGATCTATTCTCTGCTGATGCACCTGGAAAGCCCAGGAAATGTTAGGATGGATGCTATTTGGATCTGAACATCAAAAAGGGAGATGACCAGTGACAGCCTGGGGAGAGTTGTGGCTGTTCTCTCTCTCACTCACAGAGAGAATTCTTGTGTTAATCCCCACTTGGCCTTCCCATCAACTTTTACAAAAGTGACATACTCCTGTATAATATAAATATTTATAAATATAATAGGAATATAATAGGTATTTGTAAAGGCGGTACCTAGTATCTTACCTCAAGCTCAGTAAAAGATCTCCTGCTATAGAATCATAGAAGTGTAGGGTTGGAAGGGATCTTGAGGTCATCAAGTCCAGCCCCCTGCACTGAGGCAACACCAAGTAAACTTAAACGATCCCTGACAGTTGTTTGTCCCATCTGTTCTTAAAAATCTCCAATGATGAGGATTCCACAACCTGCCTTGGAAGCCTGTCCGAGAACTTAACTACCTTTATGGTTAGCAATATTTTCCTACTATCTAACCTAAATTTCCCTTGCTGCAGATTAAGCCCATTACATCTTGTCCTGTCTTCAGTAGACATGTAGAATAATTGATCACTGTCCTCTTTATAACAGCCCTTGACATATTTGAAGACTGTTACCAGCTTGTGCCCCACCCCCCAGTCTTCTTTTCTCAACTCTAAACATGCCCAATTTATTTTTAACTTTTCCTCATTGGTCAGGTTCTCTAAACCTTTTATCTTTCTAATTGCTCTCCTCTTGACTCTTTCCAATTTATTCACATCTCTTCTAAAGTATGGCGCATAGACTTGGACACATTACTCCAGCTGAGGCCTCACCAGTGCTGAGTACAGCAGGTCAACCATCTCCTGAATTATACCATCTCCTTCCAGTTTGACAGCCAACCATTAATAACTACTCTTTAAGTATGGTCTTTCAACTGGTTGTACACCCTTTTTATAGTAATTTAATCTAGACCACATTTCCCTAATTTGTTCATGGGAATGTTATATGGGACTCTGTTTAAAGACGTACTTAAAATCAATATATATCATGTCTGCTGCTTCCCCCACATCCACCAGGCCAGTAACCCTGTCAAAGGAAGGAAACTAGGCTGGTTTGGCATGATTTGTTCTTAACAAATCCATGCTGGCTATTTGTTATAACCTCATTCTCCTCTACGTGATTACAAATTGATTGTTTAATAATTTGTTCCAGTATGTTTCCTGCTATCAAAGTCAGCAGCACAGAATGTGGAGGAGGTAAGCAGCCCTCAGTGCTGAAAGAACAGGTTCAGGACTATTAGAAAAGCTGGACATGCACAAGTACATGTGGCCAGGTGCAGTGCCTCCGAGGGTGCTGAGGGAGTTGGATGATGTGATTGCAGAGCCATTGGCTGTTATCTTTGAAAACTCATGGCGATCACGGAAGGTCCCAGATGATTGGAAAAAGGCAAATATAGTGCCTATCTTCAAAAAAGGGAAGGAAGAGGCTCCGAGGAACTACAGACCAGTCATCCTTACCTCAGTCCCCAGAAAAGTCATGGAGCAGGTCCTCAAGGAATCCATTTTGAGGCACTTGGAAGAGAGGAAGGTGACCAGGAACAGTTAGCACTGATTCACCAAGGGCAAGTTGTGTTTGACGAACCTGATTGCTTTCTATGATGAGATCAATGGCTCTGTGGATGTAGGGAAATCAGTGGACGTGATATACCTTGACTTTAGCAGAAGCTTTTGATATGGTCTCCTGCAGTATTCTTATCAACAAGTAAAAGAAATATGGGTTGGATGAATGGACTATAAGGTTAATAGAAAGCTGGCTAGATCATTGGGTTCAACAGGTAGTGATCAGTGGCTTGATGTCTAGTTGGCAGCCAGTTACAAGTGGAGTACCCCAGGAGTCAGTGCAGGGGCCAGTTTTGTTCATCATCTTCATTAATGATCTGGAGGATGGGGTGAATTATATCCTTAGCAAGTTTGCAGATGACACTAAGCTGGCAACAAAAATGATTAGGGGCTGGAGCACATGACTTATGAGGAAAGGTTGAGGGAATTAGGTTTGTTTAGCCTGCAGAAGAGAAGAATGAGGGGGGATTTGATAGCAGCCTTTAACTACCTGAAAGGGGGTTCCAGGGAGGATGGAACTAGGTTGTTTTCAGTGGTAGTAGATGGCAGAACAAGGCGCAATGGTCTCAAGTTGCACTGGGGGAGGTCTAGGTTGGATATGAGGAAGAACATTTTCACTAGGAGGGTGGTGAAGTACTGGAATGGGTTACTTAGGAAGGTGGTGGAATCGCCATCCTTAGAGGTTTTTAAGGTTCAGCTTGACAAAGCCCTGGCTGAGATGATTTAGTTGGGGTTGGTCTTACTTTGAGCAGGAAATTGGAGTAGATGACTTCCTGAGGTCCCTTCCAACCCTAATCTATGATTCTATGACTGGTCTGTAAGTCCCCGGGATCATCTTTGTTCCCCTTGTTAGAGATAGCTTTTATGTTTGCCCATCATAATATCTTCCATTGGAGTAATCTGCATTTATGTCACCAAGCCAAATATTATCTTGAGTTTAATAACTGAAAGACGTTAGGAGTAGAGTGCATTAGTTAAATCCGGCAAAATTGGAATCTTCTCTTTTCAATGAAGCATATGCACTAGATGTTGCTGGCAGAAGTGTTCCAGGTCAGTTTTGTACCATATAATTAATGTAAGTATTAAGTTTTATTTCCCTTTACCTTAGAAAGATTTGTGCCTTGTGTTAATGAGCACATAGGTAAAAAAACACTGAAAAATATTTTTGGCAGATCAGTATGTGGCATATTGACTGTACTAATCTTAGATTTGAAGGAAAGAATGTATTGATTCTGGATCAAAGTTATCATTTTTCTGCCAGCTTTTTAAAGAATAATCATAATGTGTTCCTTTTAACACTTTCTGGGTAGATTAGGGTATCGAATGAGGTTGAATATACAACAGCACAGCCAGAAATCAGTATTTGAGCAATTTAGACTAGAGCTTCATAGGTTAGCAAAGACAACTGAAACAAGATACATGAAGCAATTTGGGAGGCAAGTGGGTTTCGTTTTATTGGTGTGTGGAGTGTCCGGTCTGGCATTCTTTGGCCACAACAGGAAGAAAAAATTCCTTCCTGATCCCAAAGTAAGTGCTCAGTCAGACCCACAGCATCTGCTAAGCACAGATAAAATAACATCTGCTAAATCTGAAACTGTAAGTTGCCAGAGGGGGGAGGGCTGCTGAAATAGAGCAAGAAGGGGCTTCTCAGGGCCCAGGCAGCAGTTTAAATTAATGCTTTAGCAAGGGACCAGTCAGCTCCTCTCTTACATCAGCTGCCCAATGGGTGGATAGAGCCTCAGAGTAGTAGGACCACCCTTGCGTTTCCCCAGTGTGTGCTCTCCTCCCCGCTTTTATTGGGGCTATCCCAGCCACTGCCAGTCCCATAAAGTTTGCCACCTGTTGAGGCAGGTGGATGGCAAAAGCAGAGGAGGGGGCTTTTGCAAAGTTAGTTTCTAAACTTTTTGCCTGCCCAGACTCAGCAAAAAGTATAAAAGACTCGGCATTGTTCTGTTCCATTGGCTTTTTACAGTGTCATGGAGCCATTCTGGCCATCAAGCATCAACATGGCAAAGAGGCATTTTGGTCATGCTTTCTTTTTTTGACCTTGCCCTCTACATTGGATTCAAGAGGGAGATCAAGTAGAAGCTGAAACCCAGTATTTTCTCTCACCCCCCCCCCCCCCCCAAATGCCATGGGAATCTTCAGAAGACCTCTTAAAATGTCTTTAAGTCTGGTTAATGCTGCAGGAGCAGTGCAAAGTCAAGTAAATGGAGCCAAGGATCTGGCCCAGCATCCTTGCTCTTAACTCTACAAAACTGGTTTTAAAAAAATCCACAAATATGTCTCTTTCACTTTCCTTGGAAGCTACGTGTATGGAGATATAGTGACCTTATGGAATTGCTACAGCAAGTTGTCAGTAATAAATGGGAATTTTCATTTTGTAGACTTCCCGCCTCACAGAGAGAAGACATGCAGGCTGCCCCGATTCTCAAAGATATTGAGATAGCTAGTTCCCACTGAAATCAATTGTGTTAGGTGCTCAATTACCTTTGAAGATGGGGGGGCCTCAGTGTTTTGCCATCCCTGCCATGATCCGCCAATTGTTGTAAACTTCTGCTCAGTAGAAACCAGAAAACCTTTGAAAATTTAAAGGAAGAAAAAAGTTCTCAGTAAAAATACCAGTTATCTTAAAAGTTAAGTGTTTGCTAGTTTAAAAAAGGGACCAATTTTCTACGTTTTTTTTTCTCAGAATAGCAAACTGCTATAGTTAGGGAGAGTCGAGTTACAAAATCCCAGCCTCATATACAAAACCTCCCGATAGCTCTCAGTAAATATAACCTTTTTTTTAAAAAGTATTTTGTTCATCTTTTACTATTTAAGATGTGTTTCAGATAATGTATTAATGCTTCTCCTTCTTCCTGGCTTAGTCAGTGGGTTGTTGTATTCTCTCTATCTGTACACACCACTGTGTATCAGTTTCACTTCAGGACTTCGGAGTCCTTTCAGCCCTTCCCAAGAGTTTCATAGTACTTTCCCCCTCTTTGCAGGGATGTTTGTTTCTTTTCTTGTGTCAGGGGCCAAAACACAGTTCATGACTCTGTTGTCCTTTCAGTTCCTAATCTTCAGGGATTCTCCACAATCTTCCTTTTAAGGTCTATGAATAGTTCCAGATTCCCTCTGGCCCCTCACACTGGCATCAGATCATAACCCCTTTCAGGGTCTTTCCCCAGGGCTTTACCAAGAGAGACCAAACAGCACCCAGGGTAAAATCCCGACAGCCTTAAAATCAATTTTAAAATCCTATCAACTTCAATAAGACCAGGATTTCACCCAGCTTCCCTCTTTGGGTCTCCCAGTGGAGAAACTTCCTGATCCCCCTTAAAGTAAGCAGTAAGATCTGTTTTGTATTTCCTACCAGTTCTACCAGCAGGCCACATAATCACATAATCAATCACTTGCTCCTTAGTCATCTGATTTGGTGCTCCAAGCCTTGGCATACAGGGGCATCACGGGGGGTGGCATGCGCTTATCAGGGATGGGGCTGCAGCACATAGGCCTGAGGAGATTCAGAGCAGTTCCGGGAGGCTGCTGTTAGACCCTCAGGGCTCTCTATCCTACACAAGGAACTCTCCGAGCCCCAGAGCAGCCAAGGACCCTGACGATAAAAAGGTGGCTTTACACCTCTTTAGCTGCTGCTTTAGCACATACTGAGCTGTGAGTTCTGAGCTGCACTTTGAGAGCTGTGGTACAAAGTCTCACCAGTGTTGCCTATATTATAGTCAGTCAATTCGAATTAACTGCCTGAGCTGATGGAGTTTAGTGAGAATGTGCCAAGGTTTCCTACTGGCTCAAAAGTCTCTTATTCTCAGTTGCATTTTTATAGACAACCTTTTCAAAGTGTCTAATCTAGCAACAACACTTGATAAGTTTTGAGCAGTAAGATGTTTGGGGCAACGGTGGGAAGTGGGTAACCTGTCTGTATAAAAATATTTAGTCTTCATGGTTTCAGAGATGAAAACATAGGTAAAGTGTTTGTGCGTTCTGTGTTCGTACTGAGAACAGCTTTGTAGAACTACAGTAATGCCACTAGTGGAATTTCCTGGTGGAATGGTTCAGTATCCATCAAGTCTCTTCAATGGACAAACAGTAGAAAAGCTCTTTATTTAATTTCAGATATAACTCACATGGTTTTAACACAAAGTGTTTGTGGAAGATAGACAGAAGGCCTGCCTACATTATAGTAATTTACACCAGTATCACTACATCACTATCGTTACATCAAAGCAGATATCTCTTAATGTAGACAGTGCCAAAGGCAGAATCTCTTTCTCCCTGTCCTTCAGTCCAGATATTTTCAAATAGACAAGACTTTTACTTATCAACCCAATTCTGTAATTCTTACACTTTTAATAGTTAAAAAAAAAAGTTTTACTGGGTTATTTAAGAGCTGAAAATGAAAACGCATTGTTGTACTTTATTACTACTGTGCCTTTTTTTCTTTCCGTGTTATTTTCTTATTGCAAATATCAAGTTAGTGGGTTTATTTCCAACAAGACAACACAGGATACCAACATCTCTCTTCAGATAGATTATGATATATAAATTAATATCATGGAATATTCCTGTAAAATCCAATCACTTGCAGAATATACCCTCATCCACAAGTCCTGAAAGGCCATAATAAACATCCAGATACCCAATTTTGCCTGCAGTCATAAAAGTGGAACTGAAAGGCAACCAAGCACTGAAGAAATGTTTAGAAGAAGATGACAAGGAACAAACAAATTAGGTAAAATCTACTGTTGAGGTGAAAAAGCCATGCTGGAATCACTGCAAGTTACTAGAACGTAGTCCTGAGATCTGTAAGCTAGGAGTAGGAACATGCAGAGAGTGAGAAAGTTTTGGAGGACTAAAGGTAAATTTAAAAAAACCCTTTCCTGTTTTGTTAGAATGATAGTTCAAGGATAAGTTTATAGTCTTCCAACAGAGATTAGCAGGACGTTCGTAACTTTTATCAAGTTCCATTTGTCACATGAAAAGCTCAGGTAGAGGAAATTAGCTCACTGACAGGCTTGAGTTGCCATAGTTGAATGCACTGGAGAGAAACTGGGTACATGAGCTAGCTTCTGTGGAAGACCTTTGTAAGATCACTTCTTTGCCATCTCCAATTTTGTCTAGTGTTCCCTAAGAAAAGTTGGCAAAGACAAATTTCACTTTGGTCTCTAAATGCAGACAAAGAGCCAAGCTGTCATACCGAAATGGCATATGCTATTTTAAATGGAGAAGAGAAGATTTTTGAGGAAAGTCCTATTCTTAGATTGTTTTAAGGAACAAAAGGTGAAAAGGCTAAAACTGTTAACTCAGTTTTCTATATGAACCTGAATGGTACAAAACAGCTTGTGACATGGAACCATGGATCTTCTGGAACGTTTCTGTGGTGCCTACAGTTCACTCCTATATGTGTGGCATGGTTAGGCAAGTCATGAGCTATGATTTCAGTTTTTCTGCAAAAATATTTTATCATCTCACTCTTAGAGCCCATCCTCATTCGTCAGTTTCATCCACTTGTTGCTTCCTATCTGTCATGTACATTTTGAGCTCCCTGGGGCAAAGACTAGTTTTGTTACTTACCTGTACAGAGCCTAGTAAAATGGAGCCCTGATCCTCAGTCAGAGTTAGCTGCTACTGTGACATTTAAATGCTGTCTCAAGAGCTGCCTTCTATCTATTTCTTCATTTGCTAAGAAACCTGGACTTAGTCCAGTTTTCTGGATATATTTTTATGACTTTTCACTTTCTCTTTGACAAAGGGCTGTCAGGGTAGATTTTATAACATATTTTTCTATTCATGGACTTGAGACACCTGGGGATGGTAGGAGCTGTTTCTGTGGGATGTAAAATGAAAGACACCTACTTACGCCAACATTCCTGAATATTTTATGAACTAAAGAATTTAGAAACTGTTTATAACAGGCATTACTGCTGAAGAAAGAATGGAAATCAATGGGCCTGAAGAGTAAACTGGACTTGATAGTCCTGTCAACACCTATCCCTAGAGAGATTCCCAAATCCATAACAGCCATAGCACAGGATTTCAAATTCCCATCTGCTCTTTACTAATAGCATTTTTGTGTGTGATTACAGCTCCCACAAATCTTCCAGCTCCTATTCACTGTCCCAAGGACAGCACACCACAATATGTTTCAAATACACTCTATGAAATGTTCTTTTTTTTTTATCCCTGCTCCCTCTGATTTCTGCTACCTTCCTTGACGTCTCTTAAGTAAGTGCTGGTGATGTAGTTATCAAATTGGAAACAAGCAGGTATTCATATCATCCTGTATTGCAGTATCTGACTAATTAAATCCTGTCCTTTCAAATGATGCAGAAGGAGGTTACCAGGTTAATCATCAAGTTCTCAGGAAAATGACAAAATCCCTTTCCATCTACAGTTCATTATTATTTTAGGTTTTTGGAGCAGATTGGCAAAGTTACAGAAATCTTTTCATGGATGCTTGTCTTTTTGCCTGATGAGAATTTAATGGGCCACATTCTCTTTTCTTTTACTCCTGCAGCAAGCAGACCTGTTCTGAGTTTACAGTAACATTAACCAAAAGCAGGCTGGCCCTACACTTGTGGATAACTTTGATATCTTGAGAAAATGGTGCAAGCTGTGTTTTGTTTTGTTTTAATTTAACTGCAGTGTGCACGTACAATAGTTTGTCAGCCTTCCTTTCTGTGAGTTTTACTTCCACTGAGCTGGTGGTCTCTTACAATAATGCCTGTAACCTCCATTAGGAGGGAAGGTTTTTCTTTATACTTTTCAATCATATCTTTTTTCTTCCTTTACCCTCCAAACATTCTGAATTTGGGATTAAATCTTGTTAAACTGAATAAACTACTGGATTTTGATTGATATTTTATAAATTGCTTCTTTGTGGCATTGTGTGCCAATATTGTGCTATCAGACTGGGAAAAATGAAATGTCAGTTCTTAAATCGGCACAGGGCAGTAACGCAAGAGACCTAAAGTTTTGTTCAAGCACAAAAGATCAAGGTCTGACCTGGAGACCAAAAAAATAAGTAAATCCTGGAGAAGATGTGAAAGAAGTCCTCAGTCTGTGGCACCCTCTTTGTGCAAGTACAGTACCTCACCTTCCTCTTATCAGAGTAGAATTAGACAGCACTTCCAGGGGAAATTTCCTTGGGTTGGGTAGAAAGTGTACCTGTAATTTGTGATTATTTAAAAAACCTTACTTTTATTGTGTAACTATAAGAGTACATACTCTAAATCAGAGTAATACGGGATGTGCTTACAAGGTTCATTTATGAAAAAACGTTACTCCTTTTGGGAGAGAGATTTTCCCTTTGATCTTTGCATAGAATTCTTATGGTCATCAGTGGAAATTCCACATGAGAAACAAGGGTAGAGTGTGCTCCTTAAATTGTAAGTTATAGAGTGCAACATTTAAGTACTTCCTTAACTTTTAAGTTAGTTAAATGTTGTGCTCTATACCTGTGGGAAAACAACACTTTTCGTGCTGCTCCATATGCCTACAGCTGTGCAGTCACACAGAGGCTGCAAGAGAGAACAGCAGTGGAAGTGTTATGGGCAGAGAGGCTCTCAGCATTCATTTTGACTACACAATGTGGAAGGCACTGTATTTTCAAATGCCTCCACTTTTTGAAAGAACGAAATAATTTCTCTGTGCCTTAAAACACTGCTGTATTGCCACACTAAGGATGACAAAAAAATCATGAGGCTTGCCCCTCAAAACTTATGAGATTGATTTAAATTTCAAGATTTTTAAAAATAGTAAAATTCAGGTTGTTTGTTTGTCTTCATCTTTTTAAGCCTATAAGGTTCATGTTTTCACATTTTTCTCCATATCAATGAGGGCTAGAAACTTACATTTAAAAAAAATAAACTGAGATCACAAAACTCCAGGAGCTGAGCCAATATCACAAGACACAGGATAAAATTGTGAGAGTTGGCAACACGGCAAAACTGCATAAAACTGGCAGATTATCTTAATATCACCAGGGAATGCTATTGTCTGTGTCTGTTTAAAAGCTATGGTAGTTGGTTCTGGGTGGAATGGGTTCACTGAACTTTGATGTTTCACAATTACCACTCTACTTTCAGCCCGTAATTGAACATTCCCTAGTGCAACATGAAAGTGCCAATGAGCAAATATATCATCTTAGGACATACCATGCAAGTTACAATGTGCAGGTGGACTCCTGTGTCTATTTAGAGCCATGCTGACATCAGTGGGGGGGTCTGTATAGATGCTGGGGTCTTCCTGAACTGTTCCTCTCACAGGATCAAGTCCTTAAACAGCGGTTTGCATAATTGAATTAACTGTATCATTTTTAATTTCCCAATAAATAAATTTGTGGAAATTTTGGGGTTGAAAATCTGATTAAGTAGGTCACATCTCATTTTGCACTAATGATCTCAGATGACCTCCCTTTCTCCAAATTAGAGCCTAACACCCAATATGACCAGCTCACGGAAGGAGTTAATTTATTTAATGTACTGTTACCCATAATAACCATGACACCTGAATTGTTGAAATCCAACAAAAGTGACCAATGAGCTTTTAGTAATTTTTACTAGAAAGGTCAAATTTCAAATACTGGCTTTTTGGTTGGATTTATTTTCTTTAATCAGCAGCCCAGAAAAAAATGATTTTATCAAATTTCAAGATTGTATCTGAACAGAAGGCATGGAAATTAATAGTTCGTTTGTCACCTGTTACCAGTTTTCTGTATTATATACATTTAGATTTGAACTTATTTAACAGCTAGCTACACCAACACTTTAATTCTGTCAAAGCTCGCTTGGAGCAAGGAGTCTTCTGCAGCAAGCTTTTTCTTTTTCTTTCTTTTGGGGGTGGGGGCCTAGCCATTGCATAGTTAAGTAAAGTAAAATTCAAAATTTGGCTGCCTGAAGATGGTTTGTCACACTGCTGAACTGAAGATAAACTCTGACAGCTAGCCAGGCCCAGGACTCCGGGTTAGGATTTAGGAATGCCTCTCATGTCCCAGTTACACCCAGCACTTTCCCTCAGAAGCAGCAGGCAGGCCTTATCATCTTGCTTGGTGGTCCTGATTGGCTAATGCCTCCTCCTGGCCCTTCTAGCCATGAGAGGATCAAGTCTTGTGGATTCCTTAGCCTGAGTGGCTTTTGTAGGTCAGGGGAATCAGGGTGGCAACACCTCCAGCGCAGGGCAGAGAATGCTTGGTACACCTGGTAGCACGTGGAAAGTTGTGTTACGGATCATTGCTAACAACTTTCCAGTCACATATCACGCTCTAAAAGCTTTCATTTTCAAAACTTAGTGGAAAATGGGATACTGAGTGGCAGCCTTGAAAGAATACTAATAATGCTGTTCATTCACCTTTTAATCTCTAAAATTTAAAAACAGCATTTGTAGCTTGTGAAATCATTTGATTTCTGTTCATATTCCTCCTTGTCTGATCTATTCAATGGAGACTCAGACAAGGTTATATGCAACAAGCTTCAATTATAGAAATGATGCAGAAAAGTTCTGCAGGTGTTCTTTTCCATTGTCCAAAAAGAAATACTTTGGACCTATGTTCTTTGCTTATGATTTAATTTTTCCAATAATAATGATTGCAGGGCCCTCTTCCAAGATGCGGCAAAAAATGCTTGGAAACCAATTGAAATGACTACTTTATTCAATTGAAATTACTACTTTATTCCTGGTAGGAAATGGAGCAAAGGAATTCAATAGATCAGTATCTTAATTGAATACATGGCTTTCAGTCATTATGGTAAACACAATGGAAAGACCAATATGTGGACATAAAGAATCACATTTTCAGCCAGTCTCAACCTGTACTCTAGAATTCACCCATGTAAATTTTGCGCATGTCATTCCCACATTGCAGTTCCATACATGTATTTGGGCATGCAAATTGGGATGTCTGCTGCCTAATTCATTGATATGTGGGCACAAATACTCATTTGTATGGACAGAATGAAAGGCCAATTCTTGAAAATTTAATGGAACACAGTTAATTTAAAATAAAATAATTTTTCTGTATTAATAAAAACCACCCTAAATAGCTAGTTTTCCTCAAGGTCACTGTTCTGTTTTATCCTGCATTTATGCTACAGGCTAAACCATGAAATGGCTGGTTATTTTCATTCCTATATTAAACAGATAATATGATTTTAGGCTGCATATGTAGAAGCATCACATCATGGAACAGGGAGGTGAGACCCTTTTTGTATAGCTATAGTGATGTCATTTGGAACACCGTGTTCTGTGCTAGGCTCCTGCACACCAGAAAAATATTGACAAATTTAAGGCAAAACAACCAGTAATAATGGTGTGGAATTGTTAATATAATCAAGGCAGTTGGAGATACTGGAGTAAAGTGGCTTCATAGATTACTACGTGCTTCCTGCAATCAAGCAATGATACAAGATGACTGGAGAATGGGATTGATGATGCCTCTCTTGAAGGGTAAGAGTGAGGCAAATGATCAAAACATCTTTTGGACCATCACCTTGTTACTTTGACAGAATTTTGCAGGCAAGATTGAGGAAAGGAGAGGAGCAACATGGCTGTAAGAAGGGAAGGAGTACTACAGATGCAATATTTGCAGTGTAACAGACCAGGGCTTAAATTCTCCCTGAGTATTTCCCAGGGCTTGGGGCTTCATCCCTGCGGGGCTCGCAAGTGCTCCTATGGATATGAAAATATTTACCAGAGCTCTACTCTGGATCGCTCCAGCTGAATTCAAGCCCTGCAACAGATGTTTGAAAGAATGTAAATGTAGGAATAACTGTTATGTATCATTTATTGATCTTGAGAAAGCATATGACTTGGTTCTACAGGAGCTAATATTTGGAGTATTGCAGTAGATAGAAGGGGATTTCAAATTAAAACGATTAAGGAACTGTATCGAGGGGCAAGAGCTCAGGGTAACCATACATGGAATTTCTGAGAGTTTTGAGATGACAGTGGGATTGAGAAAAGGAAGTGTGCTGAGTCCACTTCTCTTCACCCAAGTTATGGGATTAATTAGTAGGAGAATCAAACCTGTGGAGACAAAGAAAACTGAAATATGCTGATAAGCTCACCCTTTCAACTGACAGCAAAAAGGAATTGGTAAATATGGTATCAGAGTGGGCATCTGTGTTTGAAGACTATGGTTTGAATGTAAACAAAGACAACTGAAGTTATGCAAGTAGGGAAGGTGGAAGAAGAGTTGTTGATTGAAGCTTCAGGAGAGAATCTGAATCAAAAGAAAGGTGATTTACTTGAGAAGTGCAATGGAAGAGAGATCTGGAGAATTGAAAAGAAGAACCCAGAGTAGCAGTGTAAAAGGTGGCAGGAGTACTGTGGGACCCTCCTTTAGTAACAAACTGAAAGGAAAAGTGTAGGCTTCCTGTGTTTGTCCCTGCTTGCTCTATGGTTTGGAAATGGTGGGTCTGATGGATGTGGAAAGAAAAAAGATACCGGTAGTAGAAAATTATAGCGTGCACAAGGAAGATATTATGGGGACGATGAACTTGGGACTCAGTGATAAATAGACTGGAGTGCACATGTCTGAGGTGAGCTGGACATATAAGAATGAAAGAAAAACAACGAGCAAAGAAAACATGTGAGGAAGAGGACAGCAAGAAAAGCTCTGGAAGAATGAGGAGATGATGGAAAGACTCTGCAAGAGAAGTTTGATTTTTTTATTTTTATTTTTAAAAGGGGGACGGGGGGGGCTGGAACTCCAAGACCTATGAATCTTTGCCATGGACTGGAAGAAGTGAAGAATTGTGGGCACCTCACACTCCAGATAAGCAGGAAAAAGAGTCAAGAACTGAAGTGAAGTGGATTGTCAGAATTCATTTACAAGGCAAAATTAGTTGACCACTAAAAGGGGAATATGATAACCATAGACAAATTCAAAGGGTGTTAATACCAAGGATGAGAAGAATGACTTAGGATAAGAGTAACTGAAATAAATTAGGAAAGGAAAGTATTTACATCAGAGAAAATTTTCAACTAGTAAAATCTGAAGTGAACAATCTGCAAAAGTGAAAAGTATATAATTTGGGAATTTAAGATTATATTGGATAGGAAGTAGATTGTTAGAATTAGCTTCCTCTGGCATTGGGAGCAAATTTAAGAGGCTTCCTCCACTTCGGATTTCTGTCTTTCAAATCACTTGTCCCAAATAGTAATGGAAGCATGTTCCCCATGGCCCTGTATAACAGACCTTGTAATTTATCATTATCTCTGTGTAATTGACAGTTTGTTAATTAGAGCATTATTGAAAGCAATCAGACAAGACTGGATGTTAGGAATTTGGGAGTCTGGTGGGGTTAAGAAGAGTATTTTAATGATCTAAAAATCTTACACATTTTTAAGTCAGCCTGCAATCATCTCTGGTATACAGTAAAGTCTAGGAATAGATTAGCTTTTACATCTGCTGAAATTCCTGTTCCTAGAATATAGTGCATGCTTTAATCATGGCACAAGTAGTATTCTTTTCTTGAAATTGCTTCAGATTACAATTTGATGATTAATTCTGGACACATTTTGGCTCAAAGATAGATCCCAAATCATATTACTCCAATTTTGTCAAATGTCCTTTTAACTCCTAGTTCAGTTTTAAAGTGATTTTAAGATTATTAATGTACAAAATTGAGTATATAAAGTCCTTGAGTTAATATTTGCTTTTGTTCTCCTTCTAGCATTTCAAGCTGGGGTACCTAATGTGAAGCATAAGGATAAGATTGTCACGGATGTCATGGAAGTTATGGATCCCATGACTTTGAGACCTCCGTGACATTTTCTGATACAGCCCCAGGGTGGTGGGACTGGAGCAGTCAGCCGGCAGGGGCCCTGCAGCTCTGAGCCACTGCACGCAGCCAGGGAGCTCCTGAGCTACTGGGGCTGCGCCAGGGACCCGGGAGCTGTCAACTGCCACCACAGCACGTGCTGAACAATCTCCCCTCCCACCTCAGTGGGAGTCTGGCTCTCATACCCTCCCCACCTCAGGCTGCAGTCGTCCCCTGTCAGTCTCCCTCCCACATTATTTTTAGTAAGTCACACAGATCTCACAGGCATCTAAATCCATATTTAATTCCCAATTTTCAGGGGTGCCAGGCACCTGGAGCAGCATGAGTTGTGGGTATTCAGCACACCTCACTATTTAACTCTGTGGGACAGACTAGATTTAGAACTAGATTTTCAAATTAGTTGGAAAGATAATGGAGAACAAAAGAGGGAAAACCAGAAAAAAAAAAAGCCCACCCAAAGTCCAAAATGTAAGTCTTAAGTAAAATAAAAAATATTCCAGGAATATAAACAAACTGCTAAATCTCCTTAACATACTGAGCTTGGTTCTTTTTAGAGTCTGACGTGAAATCCATTCAAGTGAAGAAAAAATACTCATCAGTGTCAATGGGCTGTGGATCAACCCCATTATCTCATTGACCTCAGTGGTATACACTAATGTAAAACAGAATCAAGGTAGGCTGGAGTGACTGAATGGTGGATTGTGCAGAAGGGGGTTGTCAAAGTGAAACAACCAACAATGGATTCTTCAAAATAGGGACAAGGAAATGAGGGCAGTGCCTGGCATGTGGGAGGGATTTTAAATTCCCTCCTCTGATGCCATTTCCTGTGGCACTGGAATTAGGGACAGAGGGAAGGGTATGTTCTGGTAGACATGCTCAGAGGCCACCTATCAGATTGAGCCTCTCCTACCCTCTCTGCGGAAGGCCAAGTAAGTCTTGAGGTGTATTCAAGGAAGGCACAAGTGACTCTACCAGTGACAATTATTTTTGTAATATCATGGGGAAATGTTGGAAAAGTGCAGGTGTAATAATACCAGTGTTCAAAAATCTTGTTCTAGAGAGGTCCTGGCAGTTACCATCTCAAATCTAAGATCAGTTCCCTGTAAAATAATGGAACAAATATGAAGAGGAAAAAAATCACTTCATCCCTAAGGTCAGATTATCAACATTAGATACATGTAGATATTTACGTGCACCTAATTTATGCACGTAGAGCCCAACTGTGCGCACACACAAATGAAATGCTTAAAGGACCCCATGGAGAGTTAGGAACATTGCAGACATTGGCCTAGGTGTCTAAGTCCCAGTTTTAGGCATCTGTGCAATTCACAAAACCCCCACTTGGCTGCTGCCAACCACATAGGCATTTAAACTCACTCGGCGCCTAAATTTCCTATGTAAAGTTCTCTAAGTGCCTGTGTTTCTGTTGGGCACACACACTGTTGCCTCACTCTACTTGTCTGGACACATCTCCCACCTAAGGTCCAGTGCAGCCCACAAACCAGGAGAAGAGAGGTGCTCCTCTGCTTACCTGTGAGGTATGATCTGGTAGACATGCTCAGAGGCCACCTATCAGATTGAGTCCCACACAGCATCTGGGAGGAGAAGGCTGCCCACCTTACAACTTTCAGGTCACTGGTTACAGCACTTGTGATAGGTGGGTGACCCAGATGCAATCCCTCCCTCTGCCTGAGGAGGGGCCAAGGATTTGAACAGAGGTCTCCTACCTCTCAGGAGAGATATTCTAACCCCTGAGCCATGAGATATTCTGAAGTGGGGCTCCCTCAGTGTGTCCTCTGGAAGCTGTTCCACTTTATTTAGTTATCCAAAGAGTCACTGGAGCAGGAGGACTGGAACCTGGGTCTCCCACCTCACAGCTGGGTGCCCTACCCACCAAGTGACAGCATCATTCTCACTCAGACTGGTCCAGTGGCTCTAATTATTTATCCACGGTGAAATGGTTTCAACAGAAGAGTAAAGCACTACCCACATAAGAACATCCCACAGTCCAGGGGTTTGGGCACTCTCCTGAGAGGTAGGGAGACCTCTGTTCAATTAGTTTCTCCCCCCTCAGATAGAGGCAGGATTGAGCCTGGAGTCACCCATATCCCAGATGAGTGCTTTCACCACTGGACTATAAATTATAAGGTAGGCACCACCTCCTCTTCCTCCTCAGGTTGTGTGTGGAGTGAGGCAAGCACCTAACTCAGTTGCACAAGAAACAATTTAGATGCCCAAGCCAGCTGGTTTCCAGTTGTGGATTGCTAGCAGAGATAGGTGCCTAAATCCAGGCTGCAGGGATTTCTGTGAGAAGTTGGGGCTTAGGATACAGCCCTCTCAGTAGCATCTTGAGGCTTTTGTGGATCCCATTCTACGGCACTGCTCTCTCCCCACACATTGTGTAGGGAATCGCGGCACCTAACTCAGGCTTTATTGATGCCTCTGTTGTTCAGTGATTTCTAGGTGCCTAAAAGCTAGGAGTTGCAATACTGAACGTCACAACCCCCAATCCCCTTTGTGGATCCAGGCTCTAGCTCCTAGTCTGTACATGGAAAATAACTGATTTGGACAAGCACATTAATTTGTTATTTGCATGCATAAGTTAGACTCATGGAAATATTTGCTTGTATGTAACTTTGAAAATCTGGCTTCTAGAAGATAAAGCTATGAGCAATAAGCAGCAGTGGCTTTCACACGACAGAATTTGCCAGGCAGACTCGCTTGCTTTGCTAGAAATTTCATTACAAAATAAGCTAAAGAGAAAATGATAGATGTAATATATTTTGGATTTTAGCAAAAGTGTGATTTTATCATCCTTACCTTTATATACAGGACATGTCACTTGGGGGTTTGAATTTGAGATTAGAATAGAGCTTTAATGTGGTCTGTTAGTGAAGTGTGTACATATGTAATTTATTCTTCAAAAAGGCTCAAAAACTGCAATTTATGTAAACATTCCCTGTGCGGAATATTGCTTTCTGATCCTTGTTTTAATCCTAACCTGCTGAGGCATTTGAGCAACTGTAGGGGAATGAGTAGGGCTTTTTCTGCCCTAATTTAAACTCAGAATTAAATGAACCACAAAACACTGGAAGACAAAAATATAAATAACATCTGGGAGTGGATGGTTCAAGGAACTGCTAAAAGATTATGAAGCTTTGCACCTGTAGGTTATAGTAAGAATGCAGTACAGGTCAGTAGAGAATGATACTTACTACCTTGTCATGCTGTTTAGTCACGTATATGAAATGGGTTGGTTGGTTGCATTTCCTACTGGACAGCAGCCCACGTCACAAATGGCATCTTTGTGGAGAATCCCTACTGAGTCCATGGTCTGAGTAAGGCAAGAGACTGCACTAGACACTCACAGAGGTGGACCCTCCAGTTCAGATTGGATACACTAGGTGTGCAGTGTGAGGGGAGAGAGAGATTGTATGGCTGCTGCTAAATCAGTAGCTGTTCTGAGGTCCTGTCCTGGTCTGAAGGATTTTGGTCTCCTCAGCTGTCAATCCAATAATTTTCACTGCACAAAAATTAACTTTAAACACTTCCCTACTGCATTCGTACTCTCATGGTTTGCATAACATTCTTATTCTGCAATGGGCCAACTAACTTCACTGTATATGAAAAGGTAGTAAGCAGCACATTAGACATCCAGATTATGGAAAGACAAAGTCTTTTTCTGTCAGAACTTGCATCATCTCGCTTTCTGTAGCCTGTAATTAGAGCTGGGTGGGAAAAGGATTCCTGTCCTGTAAGAATTAGAGATTTTTGAGATGCGCCTCCATCCTGAATCATGACAGTCAAAATCTCAACAACTTTTGTACCAGGTCAATTGATATGTTTCGTTTTCATTTCCATCTTTTTAAATATATACTATAAATTCACTTCAATTTATAAACAAAAAGGTTATTTCAACCCAAAAATACGGCTTTTTCATTTTGGATATATCAAAACAGGATTTTTCAACAAGGTCAAAACCTTTCTTTCAACATATTTTGGAACAGGAAATTAATTGAAGCTGACTCTTTCCCACCAACAGTTTCAGTTTTAATTCAGCATTTTCCCATAAAAATACATTTCAACAAAAAATTCTGACCAGCTCTGCTTGTAATTTATATTCTTATTGGGGCAAATCCAGAGCCCGGCCAGGTCACTGGATGAGATGCAAGGCAGGTACACCTGGGATAAGGGGAGCTCACCCATGGCAGCAACCCAATAGCTGTAGTAGCCTCTGCCAGGCTGTAACTAGGTCGCTGCCTTGTGGGAGAGTTTGGGTGGATCCCAGTCCAGTGGGGGAGTCTGTCCCCATGTAGCTGCCACATCAGGAGTTCGTACAGAGCAAGGCTCGGCCCCATCAGCTCAGTCTGGACCCCTTGTAGCCAGCACTGTCCCAGTTCCTGTCCCTGGGCAGCTGCAGAAGGAACAACTACATCTGCCCCATTGTAAGGGCCCAAAGTATAGCTAACCACAAAACTGGTATTAAAAGTTACTTGGCATTACTAGATATAAATGCTTACACACGCACACAATGCCCAGCATGTCATATGTCTCAATTTGCTGAATCTATTGTAACTCCATTTTATTGCTACCTTCTCCCCTTCCCCTCCTCAATCAACAAAGTCCAAAAAGAGCCACCGACAGTATTCTGTGCTTTAATCACGATGGGCCAGATTCACATTGGATGGTACCATTCTCTACAGGGAGTTAACTGAAATCAATGAGAGCATGGGTTGTTCCGACCACTCCTGTTCTCAGGAAGTACCTTATTCTGCAAGTTGTCATTAATTTAAATGGGACAATTCATGGAGTAAATTGCCATTCAACATGAGGCTAGCAGAATCTGTCCCTGTAATATTGCTTCAGACCATCAACAGTGCTTGTCGCCTCCTGATGGTGCACTCATCATTCAGTTCCTCCTTGATACAGACAGACATGTAATGAGCAATCAGTCGTTGTGATAAAAAGTCATTTCCAAAAATGAGCACAGAACACATTTTGCAGTCAAAGACACAGAGCATTAGGATTCCTCTTGGCATGCTTGGGCCATCCTTCTCTTTGGCAGTCTCCAGACTAACAAGCAGTGGAGTATGTTTTCCCTTGCAGCTGTATGTGTCTCTTGGCAAAGTAGTAGAGGCAGTTGAGCTCAGAGCATGTGATGATGCCTATGGCTCTGCCATGTGATTAAACTGCTGTGGGTTCTTTGGTCTGTGTTAATCCCTGGAAGGTATTTTCCCTCTGAATGACCTTTGAGTCTGAAATAGTTATAAATGTTCATGCTTTTGTGAATATGTTCCTTTGAAAATGCCCGTGAGGTCCCTTTGCAAACTTTTCTATGGTACATGTTTTCCATGTAGTGCTTGAATTTCGTCTCCAAATTGCCCACATCCCTGTAACTCATTTTCTAATACAGATTAAAAGAACCCCTTTGTCATGTAAGTAGTGATGTAGTTTTGGGGGCTTATTTTTGATAAGGGTTCAACAATGTACAAAATCCATGATTGCACAGGGTGACATAGCATAAAATTGGCAGCTGCATAGGGAGGGATTGCATTATAGCATGCGATTTGCGAAGGAAAGGTGCTGCCTAAAGTGTCTGAGCACAGTTTTCTGTATCTTATTCTCTCTTGAGCCTCAAAAAGTTATATGTGTACCTTTCATTCTAACCTGTCCTTCCTGATAAATCCAGCTCTTAGCTACAGTCGGTGGAGTACAACAATAATAGTTCATTCTCTGTAGTGGGTGGAACTCGCAAAACAGAAAGCCTAAATCAAGATCTGCTGTGCAGAACCAAGAAAAGAACATTAGCCTTAATTTTTGCACCACCTCTTTTGTGTTCACCAACATCACACTCTCCTGTATGAAGTATGAATTAATATTTTCCAGAGGGAAATGTTAATCTTAGGCTTGGTCTACATTGCCGGCGAAATTCGGCAGCAGTCGATTGGAGATACACAAGCTACGCACAGTAGCTTGCATCTCTCTCGTCGACTTCCTAACTTCTACATAGCGCAGCATCCCCACAACGCTGCACCAGCGGGAAATGCCCTACCGACGCAGCATTAATCTTTTTGCAGGGGTTGGAGTAACACCATCGAGTTCTGGATCGATCGAGCAGGTCTCCACTGCCACCCGATCAATCCCACAGAATCAATCCAGTGATCCCAACAGTGCTACGGTCAGTGTAGACATACCCTGAGTGATAGTAGTATTTCCCCAAATAGAAAGCATCACTTGGGAACACTTTGCTTGTGGTGGTCCCAGGAGTTGAACTCTACCACACGAAACAGAATCCAGCAGACAGCTCAGGTCTCAGGCTGAACTAAGTTCAATCAGCTTGACACACATTACACCTTTTTCAAGAAAATAATCAGTTAAATCATTTCATAGGATTCTGACAACCATCAGGAAAGCACTTTTTTTTTAAATGGTAACCCAAATTCTTGCTATTACTCCTACTTATAGTATTAAACGGGGTCACTTTTGCTCAAATTATTTCTTTAAACTTCAGTCACTCTCTTTTATGAGAGATTGTTTTATCTATGGAATGTTCTAAAATCTGTAAATACACCCCAAACGTCTGCTTTTATTACAAGTGATTACAAAAGGACTACCCCGTTACTTAATGAGACAACATACAGTTTTTAAAGACTCAGTTTTCTCAATAGGAAAACCTTTTTTTCTTCAACAAAGGACATTAGCTTGCAAAAGTAAAATAGGAGAATACATCGTTGTTTACAGAACCCAGGTGACATTGGTGAAATTATAGATCCATAAGTTTTTCTCTAGTAGTAAAAATATTTGCTTTGTGTGCCTTTTTTCAAATTCACTGTTCTCTTAGAGTGCCATCAAGTGGCTAAGTATCATATACCTGTTTCATTCATTTCTAGAGACATTAACAATGTAATTCTTTGTGCCACCGAACTCATAAAAAACACAGCAGTCAGTGTTCGTTTAAAACTCTAAAGAGAATACTGTTATTGTAAATAGCTGCTATTTTTTCTCTTTTCTGACTATTTTGCAAAGCACAGAAGTTATGTGAACTAGTTAAACTGTTAAAAATACAGAATATTGATCCCTCCTGTTAGCTTATAAAATCAACTGTCAATACGTCTGGTTGCATGAAAATATGCTGGCTTCTCGCTCATGGCATTGCATGGGACATAGTGTTTTAATTAGTATACATTTCTCAACCTGTTCTTTTCCATTCCTCCATGCACTTCCCTGATGAAATGCTACAGAGATTTGCATCAGCTGGGTGGTAGTCTGACTTATTAGTTAATGGATGCAAACTATTTAAATGTTTCCTAGTGTGCGTGGCCATTATATTTGTCAATTTAAAAAAAAATTTTTTTTTTAGTTAATACAACTAAAAGTAAAGGCATGAAGACATCATGGCAAACAACCTATGATTTTGAATGTACTTATTTTGATGTATTTTGCCTTTAGGAAGGATGGAAATTGAATGCTAATAAAAGCTCTATAGAGGTTTTAAGATTAATTCAGCCCAAGTATATTTTTAATAAAAACACCAACAACAGATGGTGCAGAAGAACAGATTAAAAACTAGTAATTCTGAAGATCGGGCTACCTGGTTGTTTGAAGGGATAGTTTATATTAATGGCATTTCAACATGTGTCTCATTGGTGATGTGAACTGACAGTCAAAGATACAGCAAAAAGTGCTCTGGATGTCTGAAGCCATGTCTGGGCTTCATAAGCAATACCTATTATCAGATGTGAAGGGTGTGGATTATGAAGCACAGAAATGCTTTAATCTGGTAGGGCAGATCTACACTGAAAGCACTGCAGCAGCACAGCTGCCCTGGTGTTGCTGTAGTGCTTAGTGAAGATGCCACTTACACTGACAAGAGAGCTACCAAGAAGCAGGAGCTACGTCGACGAGAGAAGCCTTCCCTTCGACACAGTGCAGTCTACGCCAGGGGTAAGATCAGTAGAACTACATTGCTCGGGGGTATGAATTTTCCACACCCCTAAGTGACACAGCTACAATGGGGGTTAGGTCAGTATAACTTCATTGCTGGGGATATGAATTTTCCACGCTGCTGAACGACGTAGTTATACCGACATAAATTTGTAGCGTCAACCAGGCCAAAGATACCATAATTCTGGCTTTAGTCTCCCTTTAACAGGCTTCATAATATCAGAAGACAAGTGAAAAATAACAGTAAACAAATATACAAATGCCTGTGTTTAAAATGCCAAACTAGTTATGATGAGATTTTTTTTTTTAATTTACAAAAAAGATTTGAATTTGGATTGGAGTGGGGATACTTAGTGGTGGAAAGGTAGGAAAGAAGTATTTACAAGATTTTTAAAAACCCAAATAGTGCTTGTGATACAATTTCTGAAAAAAACAGAAACCACAAAAAACACATCCACTTTATTATTAGGGGGTGCTGCAGGGGTCTGTCCTGGGTCTGGTGGTGTTCAGCATTTTCATAAATGACGGATAATGGATTGGAGTGTAGGCTTAAACAATTTGTGGATGTGACACCAAGCTGGGAGGGGATGTAAGCAATTTGGAGGACAGGATTAGAATTCAAAACAGCTTTCATAAATTAAAGAATCACAAGATGATGAAATTCAACACTGACGAGGGCAAAGTATTACACTTAGGAAGAAAAGAACTCAAAACCCAACTACAAAATGGGGAATAACTGGCTAGGCAGAAGAACTGCTGAAAAGGATCTGGGCATTATAATGGATCACAAACGGACTGTGAGTCAGTGATGTGAGGTAGTTGCAAAAAAGGCTAATACAATTCAGGGATATATTAAGAAGAATATTGTACGTAAGGCACGGGTGGTAATTGTCCCACTTCACTTGACACTGGTGAGGCCTCAGCTGGAGTACTGTGGCAGTTCTGGGCACCACACTTCAGGAAAGGAGTGGGCAAACCACACAAAGTCCAGAGGACAGCAACAAAAATTAGTTAAAAAGTTTAGAAAACCTGACCTCTGAGGAATAGTTTTAAAAGGCTGGTCTGGTTTAGTCTTGGGAAAAGAAGACAGAGTGGAACTGGTAACAGAAATGTCAAGGGTCGTTATAAAGAAGACGGTGATCAATTATTCTGCATTGTCCGAAGGTAGGACAAGTAGTAATGGGCTTAATCTGCAGCAAGGGAGATTTAGCTTTGATATTAAGGAAAACTTGCTAACTATAAGGGTAGTTAAGGTTGTGGGATAGGCTTCCAAGGCAAGGTTGTAAAATAAGTATTGGCGATTTTTAAGAACAGGTTGGACAAACACCCATCAGTGCTGGTCTAGGTTTATTTGGTGCGGCCTCAGTGCAGGGATGACCTCTGAAAGTCCCACCAGCCCTACATTTCTATGATAAAATTGTGGACAAAATTTTCAAAAGTACCTCAGTAGTCAGAGTCCCATTGAAAGTCAATGGAATTTAACAGCTTAAATAAGTCATTCTTGAAAATGGGACTTTGGCTTCTAAGCTACTTATGCCCTTTTGAAAGTGTTACTATTTTATTTATACAATGACATAAGTACATAAAACATTGTACAGTAGCTGAACCTAGTACACGGAATTTCTAAACTGAAGGTACAACAGTTTGGTATAGTAAGAATCAAAGAATTCAATGTGGTCATCACAGCTGGTCTGTTATATGAATTAGGTAGATTTCAAATGTTTTTTAAAATGGCAGGGAGACCAGCTTCTCCAGCTTCAGAAGCCTGGAAAGTAGATGAAATGAGATACTTACTAAGTGGTTCACAATCTTTTCAGTTTATCCAAGTCATTCTGAAACCCGCAGTGATGTTATAACCTTGAACCCAGTGGTTTTGCTATATCAACTGATCTAACTTTGAACTTTGCTCACCAGTATACTGATGTCAGTCTTTACATCTATCCCTGTCACACTACCATTGCAAAATGCTTTCTTGAGGCTGTTTGCAACTCTTCAAACTGGATTAGCTGGTCTCATCACCCAAAGTTCCTAATTATCAACTTTGGGATTTGCCAAATGACAGCTTCATGAACTGCAGAGTTTCCAAAACAGTTTCACTTATAAACCCCCCCCGTCTTCATTCATAAAACTTTCCAGACATCATCATCTCCTTTATGGCTAAAAATTTCCATGGTTGGTCTCTGACTGAAAGCAGACTGTTTGGGGAAAGTTTGAGAAAAATCTTTTTTGGTTGTTTTTGTTGTATAAAAAAAGTAAGCTATTCCCACTATATAAATGAAAGTCAGATTGTTAGACAAGCAGAATGCTTATAACAGGCACCTCATCACTCTCTTCCAGGAAGGCTTCCATGATAGCATCTGAAAAGAGTTCGTAATTAGCAAAGTTATGAATATTTGAACTGAATTTGGTGAATGCATATAGAAAATGTATTAACTCTGTGGATTTACACTTCGGCAGAGATGCATTTGGTGTGTATGCAGTTTGAAAAGTGCATTCTTTTCATGTTACTGGTTATAGACTGGAGATCCTTAACTAGTCCTGTGAACACTTACTCTGTTCTGAGAGCATTAAACTCTGGCTGGCTGGTGGGCAAGACTAATTTTTCAGGCTCTAAAATTTTAGCTAACACATTTATTCAGAAGAAATGTATGTGGAGCGCTGCAGTAATTTTTCATTAGGCAACAGCAGCAAGTGTGGAGAGCAATCAGTTGGCTCCTCGAACCACACCCCTACTGTGTCTCGTGCCCTCTTTCTGCCTCTGTTCTATCTTTTCCTCTTCCCACTCCCATGGTTGTCTCCAGTCCAGATTGGTTTTTTGTTTTTTGTTTTTTTAATACTTGCCAGCAGCTTCCAAATCTGTAATAAATGTAATGATGGTGCCTGGGGCCGCATCCACAATGCTTTGAAAATTATGGGTAGATTGTGCATCAAGTTTGCAGACATATGGTTTAGACATGCAAAAGTGTGCACATGCTCATGGAAGAAAAAATTTAGCTCATTATTTAGTCTGTTAAAAGTGCCTGATACCTTTCAGGCAATTCTGCTTTTACTG
>ML675624.1:52615641-52636824 GCA_007922155.1 Mesoclemmys tuberculata | reverse complement strand
ACTGAGTTACTAAGGAGATTTTGTTACACCTCCCAGGTCAAGAGAAAGCCCTTGCATCCCTCTTCCAGCTCACTGCCTCAGTCACAAATCTCAGAAAGTCTCTCAGATCTTGTCTATAGTAAGGACAGTTTCTAAAATCTTCAGAAGCAAGGCTAATCAATAGCATTTAAAGATGCTGTGGCTGCCAGAGGCTTGTCTAGGCCTTGCATACACTAGGGCCCCAATGTCTATGAGAGCACCAGTGAGAAATGTTTAGGACGTTTTCCAAACCTACCAAAGGATTCAGTATTACAGAAGAATAAGTCCTGTAAGTCCTGTCTACATTAGGTCATTTATCTTTTGCAGAGAATGGGCATGAGCACGAGGAGGTACCAAACTGGTACTCAACATAGTTTGACTGTAAGCTTAGACAACACAGTCTCAAGAAATACTGACTAACCTGGCTCCAAACATGGCTCTGAGCAGTCTCCTCTGCTTTTTGCCACCCTCTTATATCAATAACTCAGCCGCCAACAATTAGGTCTTATGCAACTATCACTCTTATCCTTTCCTTCAGCAAACTATAGGTCAAGAAGTTTGCCTTTCTAAAGCCAGTGTTTTTAGTGCTTTTAAAGGTATTCTTGTTGATCTCATGCTGAATTGATTTGTTAGAGTGTTCTGAATAAATGTGGTTTCAATTGCGATCGAGACTATAGCAGTGTATTATTTACATGCTTGATGACATTATAATCACTGTTTTTTCCATTCCCCTTCTGCCCATATTTAATCTATTTCAGGGATAATCAAACTGCTTCTTAATCTACCAACATGCTATATACAAATCTGGACAGTAATGCTTCCTCATCTGTAATATGCATGTGTGACATCCACTTGGATCAAGATGGAACATCATAATCTGGGACCTACATTCACCATGGGCTGCATCTTCATATCCAAAATGAGGGTGGCTGCTGACAGACAGCTCCATTTAATCCCATAGTTTCCCAGCAAATCTTCACTGCAAACCCCAGTTGCACTTGTGTTTTTTAGAATTCAAATTGTGTTTGGAATTCAGAGAGGGTTTTGATATCAAAGAACTCTGTAGAAGTCACAGGTTTCTTTGGTGAGAAGATTTCTATCCAATAAAGAAACATTTTGACAAGTCACCTGAACTGTGCAATGCCCAGAATACAGTACATCAAAGTAAATCATTCATCCCTTGCTTCTTTCTTTTGGCTTACTCTCTCAAATCCATACAATTCTTGTTTAAACTTTGGTTCTGCCTCCTCAAACCCTAGGATGGCAGGTCTTTCTTTTCATGGTCTTGTCCCTCATGAAACAGCATCCAGCTTTTTATTGGTGCCTTCAGTTTTACTACAAAAGGAAACAGTTTGCCTTTCCCTGACTTCCTGGATTTTCAGTCTCACTCCTAGCCCTTGGTTTTCTTCCCTATTTAGTGTCTTTGTGGAGATGAAAACTCTCACAGCAACAAATTGCAAGGCCCATTTTTATTTATCTTGCAGGTGGATGTTTCTAAGATACTTGATCTAAATTACCATTTTAAGAGTCACAAATGCCACTCAGACAAAACCATTCACCTCCCAGCATGCAGTACTTTACATCAGAGAATGGACTCCGCATCTCCTTCCAGTTTAAAACATTCACTTCAATGTGAACTGGAAGCTAGCTGAAACACTGGTTCTTCCACCCAAAGGATTGCATCTTGTTTGTTCCTCTGTTTCTTGACTATTTAATCTAGGTTCAGGCAGCCTCAGGCACAGTGCTATACATTGCAATTTTAATAGCCCTCTGAACAGAACCTTATTTTGGATTCCTCTGGTTGTGTATCCCTATACATTAAACAACGGTGCCAAATATGACATGGTATATTACAGCCAGTAGAATGTGGAATAGATTTAATTTAATCACATCATGATATAGGTTGAAACCAGAAAGTTGTCTGTCCATCTCTTATCTTATTATAACCTTTTTGGTGTGTTAAACCTGGCATTTTTGTATGTATTTGTCTATATGGGTACAAAGAGGGGTCTCCTGATAGAGTTAGTTCCGTTTAATTTAGTACTGATTGAAGAGCTTGGAATAAGATTTCATTTCTCTGTCAGCCTACAGTGATCGCACATGTAAGCCCATCTGTGTTATGCCATTCCATACTTCCTCTGTGACACAGCTTGATTCTACTGCCTATGGCAGTAATTCTCAACCTATTTACCATTGTGGGCAGCATACGCAGCTCTCTGTGTTACATGGGCTGCATCCACGCAATATATATACAACTTGTATGGCCCTGAGGATATCACATGGGTCGCCAATAATCTCCCACACACTTGGAAAAAAAGGATAGACAATGTGAGTGACTCATTCGGTGAGATGAAGATGGAAATGAGTTAGTGACTCAAATGCAGAGTCTGATAGGCAATCAGGGCTAGTTCCACCAAGAGATTTAATCACTTACCAGCCACTTTAGGCACCAAAATTTCTGAGGGATCTAAGTGTCCGCCTGTTGGCACATGCAAAGCCACTAAAGTCCTGACACCTGACTTATGCCTAAGCTCCCATGGGATTCTCAAACAAGGCATTCCCACCAATCTTACCTACCTGATCGGGCCCCACAGGCATGCTAAGACACCGCCTTAGAACACTCTACCGCACTGGGTCCTGAATAAGATGAGAGGATGGTGGCGACCTGATACCCCATAGCAAGCGCCCCAAGAAAATGTTGATTTCACAGACTGCACAAAATTTGCAACATTAACCAAGCATTGCCATTTTTCCCAACAGCAGGGAGGTAGAAGCAGGCATCCAGGCACAGGGGTCTCATGCTCAGCATGGCTTCTAGCACATGGCAATATTGTTGCAGCAGTAGCACTTGCCCCCAGAACTGCAGTGATTTACTCCAGTGGCTGTAGACTTTTCCCTCGCTCTTTTCCTTTCTCCCGCTTGCTGCTTGCCCACCCACCAAGTGGGCCCACCCGCTGCAGACTTGACGTCTGGTTTTATGCAAAGCAGAGCGGGTGACCCTTCCAACACAAGTGGCTGCAGCCTCAGCAGGGAGGCAGAAGCACAGCACAGCTGCCGAGTCCCTGCAAACTGCTGCTTTGGTATGACAGCTGCATGCTAAGAACTACACTGACCATGAGACTGGAAAGCATGGATGCCTGCTTCCACATCTCCACTGTTGTAGATATTGCAGCCATCTGGGGGTGTGGACTGGCAACCCGTGCATGCTTCCACCTCCCAGTTTTAAGTACTAAACTCTTCTTCTGTATTTTATAGGGAGCCTGGGCACCTAAGTCAGGGCTGAGGATTCCACGGGGCACCAGGGTACTAAAGTTAGGTGCTGCAATGCTAAGCCTTTGTAGATCTAGCTCTTAGAAAACTTGTTCTTTCCCCTTCCACTTTGTATTACTGATTGCTTGGGATTGTTCCCACAATATCAGGCCCTCGCGGCAACCGCACCATGCAAAGTGATCTCCTCACAACCTCCCAGATGCCAAGCATTGTTAGCACAATTTGTGTTTTACAATTTGCCCTCTCAACATCTTCCTCTCTAATAACTAGCTGGTTGCTGCACCCTCTCATTTCCTCCACATTATTCTCACTGTCCTCCATGTCCATCCTCCCCACCTCTACTCTTCCTTCCCCCACCCTCAGTGTCCCTCTTTCCTCTCCTTTTGCCTACGTCCTTGTTCCTGCCAACTCACACTCTCTACCAGTTCCCTGCCCTTCACCTGTGCCCCTTAGGGTTTATGAAGGTTCCATCAATGGCAATTTTTAAGTCACGATTGGATATTTTTTCTAAAAGATGTCTAAAGTTCTATGGCCTGGGTTATATTGGAGCTTAGACTAGATGATCGCAGTAGTCCCTTCTGGCCTTTGAATCTATGAAAAAAATTGAACTTTGTGTTGTATCCCTTTTCTCATATCTTTTAGACATATAGGGCACAGATCATCTCTTCCCATATGTCTGCACAGCACTTAGCTCATATTGGACACTACAGTAATTAAGATAATTATCCAAAGTGACCGCGGCTGGCCAGAAACCAAATGCAAACCCAAACATCTGTATGCCGGATAGTGCACTCATGTAAACTGCTGGAGAGCCCTCTTTGGCCTACCTGCAGTGTGACAATTGCTTTACTTAGTTTGAGCTAGGACACAGAATCCCAGAATACTAGAGTTGGAAGGGACCTCAGAAGGCCATCTAGTCCAACCCCCTGCTTAAAGCAGGGCTAACTTCAGCTAAATCATCCCAGCCAGCGCTTTGTCAAGCCACAGCTTAAAAACCTCTTAAGATGGAGATTCCACCACCTCCCTAGGTAACCCATTCCAGTGTTTCACCACCCTCCTAGTGAAAATGTTTTTCCTAATATCCAACCTAGACCTTCCCCATTGCAACTTGAGACCATTGCATCTACTACCATTGAGAACAGCCTAGCCCCATCCTCCCTGGAACCCCCTTTCAGGTAGTTAAACCTGCTATCAAATCCCCCCTCATTCTTCTCTTTTGCAGACTAAACAAGCCTAGTTCCCTCAGCCTCTCCTCATAAGTCTTGTGCTCCAGACCCCTAATAATTTTTGTTGCCCTCCTCTGGACTCTCTCCAACTTGTCCACATCCTTTTTGTAGGGGGGGTGGAGGCAAAACTGGACGCAATACTCGAAATGCAACCTCACCAATGCCAGTCAGAGGGGAATAATCACTTCCCTCAATCTGCTGGCAATACTCCTACTAATGCAGTCCAATGTGCTATTAGCCTTCTTGGCAATCAGGGCACATTGCTGACTCTCATACAGTTTCTTATCCATCCTAACCCTCAGATACTTTTCTGCAGAACTGTTGCCTAGCCTGTCGGTCCCCTGTCTGTAGCTGTGCATGGGATTCTTCTGTTGTAAGTGCAGGACTCTGCACGTCTCCTTGTTGAACCTCATCAGATTTCTTTTGGCCCAATTTTCCAATTTGTCTAGGTAACTCTGTATCCTATCCCTACCTTCCAGGGTATCTACCACTCCCCCTAGCATAGTGTCATTTGCAAACTTCCTGAGGGTAAAATCTACCCCATCTTCCAGCTCAGTAATGAAGATGTTGAACAAAACCGGCTCCAGGACCAACCCCTGGGGCACTCGGCTTGTTACCGGCTGCCAGCTAGACATTGAGCCATTGATCACTACCCGTTGAGCCCGATGATCTAGCCAACTCTCTATCCATTTTATAGTCCATTCATCCAACCCATACTTCTTTAACTTGCCGATAAAAATACTGTGGGAGACTGTATCAAAAGCTTTGCTAAAGTCAAGGTATATCACGTCCACCACTTTCCCCACATCCATACGGACACTGCCTTGGGAGGTGTGTATAACAGTTGATTTAACATTGGAGCATCCTCTCATGGCTGGGCATGCAGTAGCAGGTACCCCCTGCTGACAGCTACTCCAGCCCTAGAATTGTACGTCTCTTCTCATGACTCTACCCGCTGGCCAAGCCACTTACAGGTCTCACCCCTTCCAGGGTGTGTGTCCCAGAATGGCATGCTATTTGACAATGGTTATCAGTCTGAGGTCCTCCACCCTTCCACGGCATCTCTTCCATTACACTCTTCTGTCCGTGGCCCAAGAACATCTCCCTTGAGTCTTAATCAAACTCAAAAGCAAAACACAAGCTACAACAAAAGTAGCTTCTGCCCATTCTCATACACTTCCCTCAGGCTGGGCGGGGAAAACAAGGTAGTCCCTAGCCCAAGTCCAGGTGCGCCAACAGTTTATAGGCCTGGCACTCAGGCAGGACAAGCAGGCCCAACTGTCTCTAGACTGAGTCCAGGCAAGCAAACAGTCTATATGCCCTGGGACCTGCCGGAGGGCCCAGGGCAGGCAAAGCAGTCTCCAGCCCTAGGTAGGGCAAGCACACAGTCTAAAGCCAAGCCCTCAGGCAGAGTGGCGGAGGCAACGTAAATAGTCTATAGCCCTAGGCAGGTCAAGCAACCAGTCTAAGGCCCAGGCAGCCACACTGGCCGAGGGGCGATCACCCCAGGGTTGGGGTAGAAAGGGGGGGCAGGACACAGGCCCACCCAACCCCACTGCATCACAGCCCAGGGCCCTAGCCAGCGGGGCTCCAAACGAAATGCGCTGGCTCAGCTGCAGGCCACAACACAGCTGGACTGTCATCTGACCGGCTTCCGTGGGCTCCTTCTTTCCCCCTTTCTCTCGAGTACCTGGCTCTCAGAGTCACTCCGTCTCTTCAGGGTACTTGGCTAGGGGTAGGCTCCAAAGCTCCTCAGCGTCATCAACCATCAGCAGGTCCAGCAACTTCTCGGGGTTGCCAGTGGATGGCAGCTCCTCTTGGTCACAGGACCCAGGTGGTTCTTCATACTCACAGGGCTCAGGCAGCCTCTCCGCAGGGCAGGGGCCCGGTAGCTCTGATAGCTCCCAGGGCCCAGGTAGGTCTGGCAGGACCTCGGAGCCCCAGTTGGTCAGCAGTCCAGGCAGCTTATCCACAGGTCAGCAGTCACATTTGGGTCTCAGCACCACAGACAAACATCCTTCAGCTGCAGTCCTCCAGGTGGGCTGGGAGTCCCTCCCTTTATACTTCCCATTCCTGTCTGAGCCCCACCCCTCTGCTTCCAGTAGGGCAGGCGTAGCTTTGCTGGCTCCGCCCTCCCCAGGCTGAGGGGCCGTCCTTCCCTGCCTGTCTTGGAGGGAGGCCATACTCCCTTGCTACAGGCATCTACACCCCATCACAGTTTCTCCTTGGTTTTATCATCTCTGGGGCCTTCTCTATAGAAGAAAGTTACTGATTTAGCTAAATCAGATTAGAAACTGATTTAGTTAAGTCAGTGCAACCTCTTTGTGGGGACATTATTATATCTGTTTAAGAAGACCTTATGTTGACGCAGTTTAAGTCCATAAGGAATCAATTTAAGTTAAAAAGATACGTCCTGACTCTGTATAAGGTTTGGGACTCTTTGTTTTTATACATAGGTGGAAGGAAAGTTCTGAGGAGGCTATACATACACACACATGCTGAGATTTATATATGTTGTTGCTTTGCAAATCAGAAATAGCTCAGGAATTTCCTCTGAAATAAGCAAAATAATTTCCTATGGCGTTTGATGTACTTTTGGATAGTTATTTCCTCCCTTTCTCTGTGCCGAGAACTCATCTTTATAACCTTTAATCCAGGGGTCGGGAACCTATGGCTCGCGAGCCAGATGTGGCTCTTTTGATGGCTGCATCTGGCTCGCAGACAAATCTTTAATAAAAAAAATAATGTTAAAAATATAAAACATTCTCATGTACAGTGACCCCTCACTTGTACAGTGATCCCTCACTTATCGCGGGTATTAGGTTCCTAGACCCCTGCGATAGGTGAAAATCCGGGAAGTAGGAACTGCTCTCCGCAGTGAAACTGACTCTGCCTTGTCAATTTCACTGCAGAGCAGGAGCAGGACACACTCTCCACAGTGAAATTGACGCCTTGTTAATTTCACTGCGGAGGAGGACACACTCACACACATATGTTTAGTTTTAAACATATTGTATGGCTCTCAGGGAATTACATTTTAAAATATGTGGCGTTTATGGCTCTCTCAGCCAAAAAGGTTCCTGACCCCTGCTCTAATCTGTCACCCCTTTAGGGAGGCAAAAGCTTTGAGAAATGGAAATGTTAAAATGCAGGTAAAGATTAGAAATGAGTGAACCAGTTCACTCAAATAAGAATCAGTCCTTACCTTTACTATTATCCTGAACCAAACCCAGACAAAAATTTCTGAAAGTTTGGTTAAGGATCAGAACCACCACTCTAACCCCGAACCTACTGGGCAGGAATGCTACCCATATGGGACAGGGTTGGAGAGCTCATTTCTCCTTTCAATCTAGGATCTCTTCAGGAACCCTGCTGCCCTCTCCAGTCCAATTTGATTTCCTAGGATGTAGTTCAGCAGCCAGCTTTCATCTTTGGTGCAGTGGAACCCAATGTGTTGTCTAATAAGTCCACTAACCTGATGCTTTTGAAACACAGGCATATGATTTCCACATCAGGTACTCCCTGAAGTGCCTACAGGGATAAGGAAAGGAGGGATTGTGCATATTTCTGGGTTAAATACTCTGCAGTGTGCTCTACAGAATAATTTGTGGATAATCACAATAGGGCCTTTAAATGTTAACACCATCAGATTGATAGGCTCAATTTTAATAATAACTTAGCTTTTATCATTAATAAATATCAAAGCACTTTATGAAGCATCATTATCCCCATTTTGCAGATGGGGAAATTGAGGCATAGACAGGCACAATTACTTGCCTAATGTGGCACATCAGATCAGTTGCAAAACTGGGAAGAAAATTCAGATCTCCTGTATCTGAGTCCAAGCCCAGGGTCCAGTAGGCCACACTGCCTCCTTAGCAGGGCAGCAGAAAAGTTACCATTCTGTTGCACGGCTCTGGAGACATGATGGAATGTAAATTCTAGGAATCCTGGGATTTAACTTTTATACCTACATTTTGCTTTTTAGTGACCTGATGGTAGTAATTTTGGTGGGTTTTACTCAAGTGCAGCAAACTTCCTTCTCTCCATTTACCTTTGATTGCCGCCATTAACAACCAGAAAAGCTGCTAAAATGGTCTGTTCAGACAGCACGCCACTTCCTCGATTGGGTGGCCAACGTGCAGCTCAGTAGCCTGTACAGCTCTTCACATCAACACTGCTGCTAACATGACCGAAGCACAGCAAACCATGTTCACAATGTCTCTCGGCCACCACTTGTATTATTTCCATCTTCCCAATATTTGGTTTGGATTAAGTGGCTTGGTACAATTCTCGGCAACATGGTTTCAGCTAATTTCAATTTAGTAGTTTGTGGCTGAGCCTTGCAAATCGATGACAAATTGATGACTTTACTGAGATCCTCAAGTAATTCAAATATTTGTTTTGCTTTTACTATGATCATTAGTGCAGTAAAAACAAATTTAAATAAGCATACCTATTTTTATACAAAGCATTCGCTATTGTCTAAGGCATTAGCATTTCTGTTTTGAGGTTGCAAAGGAGCAGCTATTGTTCCCTTGAGGGATTTAAAAAAATGAAACACTCTCTTATGTTTGTTTCTCATGATAATTAAACTCAAGAATGAATTTGTGTCATATTTATTTTGGAGAAACAACTAAGTCTGTCATACTTATTTTAATTTTTCCAATCTCTGAAGGATGTTATAAAGCAAAAGGAATTTCTACAGCATGCATGTAAAGTTATATCAGAAAACCAAATAAAATTGCTGGCTTACTGACGTGGGGTTTCTTTTGAATAGGAGGTTAAACATAATGCCTTTAATGTGCAGTTCCTTGTTAAATTGAGATCCTGACCATTTGTGGTCAAGACTTTAACAAAGGCTGCCTGATTTGTCAGTGTACTTGTTAACATGTGTAAGATACATATTTCTGCACATGGAAATATTGCACATGGAGTAACTGCACATAGAGTAACTGCATGGATAAGTGTCAGACTGTACGTTCCCTTAATTGAGTTGAACGTGCAACCCACTGGCAACTTTGCATATGCAAATGTGGGTTTTGCACACTGAAATATGATGTAGAAAGTGGTGTTTCAAGTTGTGCACCAGTTAATTTTATCACCCAAATTACTAAAATTTATAGTTTAGAGAAACAAGAAATGATAAACTAAATCTTGTTTTATTTAGTGCCAATTCAGGGATGTGACTCTCACTATTTTAGTCACATGGAGTTCTTTCCATACAGTAGGACCCCACAGTTAAAGACAAGCAAAGTAATTGCAATGATTAACTATGACTGTTATTATTAAAAGGAAGAATATTAAAAACACACCAAACACCACAATAAACACTGGTTACTTCAGTTTCAATCTCCTCTGTATACCTGTCTTTGGAAAGCTGTTAAGAGAGATTACAGTTTAAGAGTGAATCTACCCAGGTGGGGGCGCTCTTCTCTAGGTAAGAGAAGACCAAAGTATATATTTTCAAAATCAGAGAGAGTCCTATTTTAGTGTATTATAGATAACCAAAACAGTTTAGAGATTGGCAAAGTATTTTGTTTAAGGGTAGGTGATTCTTGTTTGGTATATCATGGATAACCAACAATTTATAAATGGACGAAGGCAAGTGATCACAATGAAAATATTTAAATTCAGTTACTTAAAAGAAGCCACTCAAGCAGTTGTCTTAAGCAGTTAATGAATGTAAGGCTCTTAAATTCCAAATTAAATCCCACTATTTATTTCTGTTTACCAAGGTTACCTTATGTCTCCTCTCCAGGTATACATGGTCTAAAGCATCTGGTATTTAACAAGAGAAGCTGTTAATATCTTTAATTACAATATCATTTTAATATCCCCAAAGAATTTTTTTTACTTGAAGGGGAGGGAAAGGGTGGAGAAGGGATAAGAGGCTTCTGACCTAGCTTTTGTGTCCTTGACAAACCAGGTGCTATACATCCCTTTTAAAAAAAAAAAACATCCTAGGAGATTTCCTTTACCTAAGGGAAAGCGTCTGGCTCTTTGTGAAGACACTCCTGTTAGGTGTTTTCCTTTTAACCAAACGTTCCCAGTATTAGTGTCCAGGAGCTTGCTTCACGCACAGTTCACAATTAAAAACTCCTACACAAAACCAAAACACAATGACGAATATCTAGATAGCTCTAACATCCCGCAAAATAAACTACGTAGAGTATTACAACACAGACATTGAAAGCCTGTATTCCAGAGTCTGCAGTTGGACCCGAAAGTGATAATTATTAGATATATGGCCAAGGAGAAGGTCGTCTTCTTGAAGCTTTTCATGCCTCACTAATGGGATGGGGCATGCACAAGGGAAAGCAAGCACGGGCACATCCCTCCTCCCCCAATAATCGTGGGGGACAGAATTTCTCTGGCTGCAGGGGCAAGAAAGAGCGAGCTCCTGCTGGGGCTAGTGGAGGGGAGGGGAGCGAAGAGCAAGGTCCTCTTGGGCCGGGAGAGATGAAGAGCACGAGCTCCAAAAGGGGTCATATTTAAATTCCTACATGCGCCCCAGAATTGGGAAAAAGCAGAGATTTCCTATGCGTTTCTTCAATTGGCTTGAATATTTCGTTCAGAAAAATAAGTAACCAAAGACATAAGCATAAGAGCTATTATTTTCCAAACACTGCATGTGTGAACATGTATGAATTTGTAATTACAGAAATCTTCTAAGCTTCAGTAAAGGCAAAGGCAGGTTTACAATTACCAAAAAGTATCACAATACATTACAATAATAGTAATGTATTAATAACCATTTTTACACCACTGTTGAGGTCTATCCATCTTCCCCACACACACACACACAAATTCAGTTTGATGGATGTAAAATAATAAGCTATTTCTTCAGTAATAGCAGGAAAAATTATTCCAGGGCACTCAAAATTTTCTGATTATATTCATTCTGCCTAAATTCTTTTTTCAGTCTCTGTTAGATACAGCATTTTTTACTTTCTTAACTAAAATATTGTGTCATTTGCTGGGCACTACCATCCACCCATACGGTGATGCCTAGAAATAAATGTTGATTGCTTTGATGTTTGTGAGGCTGTCTGGCCATCATGATATAAGCATCAACGCAATCCAAATATATTTCTCAAAGCAAAATGGCTCCTGGACACACAGTTGTTAAAAGTGTTATTTTCCTTTACAGAATAGGAAGACTATAAAAATGAACCAATAACATTTTATTCCTCTGAGTCTGATTTCTTAGAATCACAGCCCATTAAAAAACTAACACGTCCATGAGTTAATAGAAAGAGAGCCAGCAACCATGGGATTTTTCTGAAAAGAGACAGTCAACTGGTAGAAAAAACTCTCCATTTTCAGAGCCAAATTCAGAGCATCATAAAGACTAAGTGGAGTCAGCCCTGCTACTTATCTATGAGATTCAATACAAGATCACTAATTTCAGCTCCTGTTCCAATCCATCCAGCATTTGCAAAACTGAGTATTTGCTGAATCTGCCACTTTCTCTTTTAGTAGTGAAACAAGGAATTAAAGTGTCTACAATAAATAGTATCTGAGATTACTATTACTAAGCCCACCTTATCAAACTGGCTTGGTTTGCAGGCCTTACTATGTTATTTCCTCAAAAATTGGATGAATTAAGCTAATTAGTAACCGGTACAACTTCCTGTAACTTAAAAGTTCTTCTGATTAAACTTTATCATGAAGGATCTCACGTTAACCTAAAAGTCATACCGTTTCCGCATTCATAAAAGCTGCTGGTAAACACGTCTGTGAACATTTTGGTGATGACATGTCTGAAATAATTACACCACTTGTGCTGTAAATCTGTCATGTCTGAGGAGCAAACCCAAATCATTTCAGTTTTGTTCCTTCTGTTGTGACTAGGAATGTGTCTGTAATGTGAGTATATTCAGACACCAAAGGGAGGGCAAGAGGCAGAAAAACATTTCCCATCTGGATCTAAATAATAATTGTTTTATCTTCCTTTAATGGTAGGTTTGGCCCCAGGCTTAACAAGAGATACTGCTGAGATTGTTCTTGGCATTATATTACTGTTTATGTTAATTATGCAAACCCCAGCTAGATACAATTGGTTGCTGAGGGGTTTGTACACATTTGTCACCCTCGCAGCATTAAACATTTCAATCACCTCCAATTTAATGATTCTGTAATTTGTTGTTTTGCTTTTAAAAGTTAATGAGTTATCGTGTGGGAGATTTGGTTCACGAATCTGCATATCATGCTGTCTCCTGGTATATGATGTAGGACAAATATTCTTAGTAACGTTTCTCTTTAAAAAATACTTGTTTTCTATAGTTGTCAATCACACAAAACACTGTCCTATCACTCTTGTAAAATGTATTGTTTGGATCATTACTGTAAGATACAAAGGGCTGTCAATGACAATATTCCATTTTTTGTGGACATAAGGAGGCATCAGACATGAAGAATCTTTTTCAAACTATATTGATTTATTTTTATACTTGTACATATGGTGTTGCATTACTAGATTGTATTTATATAGCCAGCTTTGCAGGGGATGTAGAGAACTATGTATGTTTATATCAGCTTAGGATCTGGTTTATTACACAGTGTTATGTCCTGCATGGGGAGAAGAATAATAGACTGCATTTTTTAGAAAGTAGAGTGCAGGTGTTTTTGTGTGTCTCATTTTGGTGCTTAAGAAAACTGAAAGACAACATTGGCTAGTGTTAGCAAGGTGAAGGCAAACAAAGTCTCCTGAATATCTGTTGTAGTCCTTGGGCTCTCTTTAGCAGAGACTGCTATTGTGCTAAATACTACAATGGACCATAAGCAGGGAGTGTCACTGGAGAAATGTCCTTTAGGGACTTGGATGAAACTACCGAATAAATTTCCTCATGTGATTTAATGCAGAATTTGAACACCATTCTCTTTACAAAGTTATGCATTGTACTATCTGATCTTCACATTGGTATCTGACAGTTTCTTTAAGAAAAAATATGCCAGTTACTTATGTCCTTCAGAAAATGGAAGAAATGTTGTTTTCAATGACCCACATTGTCACCAGAAATTATCATCTAGAAACTGTGGATTGTAGGCTCAGGCTAGTTTGGACACAATGCATATTCTCTTTACATATTCTCTTCTCCTTTATTCAGTCAATGCAGAGGTGGGGAAATGTTTCTACAAAGCTTGGCTGTAGGCAGAGTGGCACAAGCTTTCTGTTCTTGTATACTAATTTGACTAGGGAGGAGTATAAAAATATTGCTTGAGCATGCAGGGGTGAAATTAGGAAGGCCAAAGCACAACTGGAGTTGCAGTTAGCAAGCGATGTGAAGGGTAACAAGAAGGGTTTCTACAGGTATGTTAGCAACAATAAGAGGGTCAGGGAAAGTGTGGGCCCTTTACTGAGTGCGGGAGGCAACCTAAGTGACAGATGATATGGAAAAAGCTGAAGTACTCAATGCTTTTTGTGCCTGTTGTCACAGACAAGGTCAGGTCACAGACTACCACTGAAGTACTGGGCATTACAGTATGGGGAGGAGTGAGCAGCCCACAGTGCTGAAAGAACAAGTTCTGGACTATTAAGAAAAGCTGGACATACACAAGTCCATGGGGCCAGATGCAATACATCCGAGGGTGCTGAGGGAGTTGGCTGATGAGACTGCAAAGCCATTGGCTATTATCTTTGAAAACTCATGGCGATTGGAGGAGGTCCCGGATGATTGGGAAAAGGAAATATAGTGCCCGTATTTATAAAAGGGAAGGAGGAGGATCTGCGGAACTACAGGCCAGTCAGCCTCACCTCAGTCCCCAGAAAAATCATAGAGCGGGTCCTCAAGGAATCCATTTTCAAGCACTTTGAGGAGAGAAAGGTGATCAGAAACAGTTAGGATGGATTCACCAAGTTATGCCTGACCAATCTGATTGCCTTCTATGATGAGATGACTGGCTCTGTGGATATGTAGAAAGCTGTGGACTTAATATGCCTTAACTTTACCACAGCTTTTGATACAGTCTGCAACAGTATTCTTATCAAGAAGTTAATGAAGTATGGGTTGGATGAATGGACTACAACAGGGTGGATAGAAAGCTGGCTACATTTTTGGGCTCAATGGGTAGTGATCAACAGCTCCACATCTAGTTGGCAGCCAGTATCAAGCGGAGTGTCCTAGGGGGCTGGTGCTAGGGCCAGTTTTGTTCAACATCTTCATTAATGATCTGGAGGATGGGGTGGTTGCACCCTCAGCATGTTTGTGGATGACATTAAGCTGGGGGAGTGGTAGATCCTCTGGAGGGTAGGGACAGGATACATAGTGACCTAGACAAATTGGAGGATTGGGCCAACAGAAATCTGATGAGGTTCAACAACAACAAGTGCAGAGTCCTGCACTAAGGACAGAAGAATCCCATGCACTGCTACAGTCTGCGGACCAACTGGCTAGGCAGCAGTCCTGCAGAAAAGGACCTGGGGATTACAGTGGACAAGAAGCTAGATATGAATCAACAGTGTGTCCTTGTTGCCCAGAAGGATAAGGGTATATTAGTAGGAGCACTGCCAGCAGATTGAGGGAAGTGATTATTCCCCTTTATTCAGCGTTGGTGAGGCCAGATCTGGAGTACTGTGTCCAACTTTGGGATTTCCACTACAGGAAGGATGTGGACAAACTGGAGAGAGTCCAGTGGAGAGCAACAAAAATGATAGGGAGCTAGGACACATGACTTCTGAGAGGCTGAGAGAACTGGGCTTATTTAGTTTGCAGAAGAGAAGAGTGAGGGGGGGGATTTGATAGCAACCTTCAACTACCTGAAGGGAGGTCCCAAAGAGGATGGAGTTAGGCTGTTCTCAGTGGTGGCAGATGACAGAACAGGGAGCAATGGTCTCAAGTTGCAGTGGGGGAGGTCTAGGTTGGATTTTAGGAAAGATGTTTTTACTAAGAGAGTGCTGAAGCACTGGAATGGGTTACCTAGGGAGGTGGTGGAAGCTCCATCCTTAGATGTTTTGAAGGCCTCGCTTGCCAAAGTCCTGGCTAGGATGATTTAGTTGGGGTTGGGGTTGGTCCTGCTTTGAGCAGGGGGTTGGACTAGCTGATCTCCTGAGGAAAGTTCCTTCCATGATTCTTTTATGATTCTACTGACTGGTCACTATATCCATAACAGATGGAGGATGCTCTTTTGTATGTACATTTTGGTGGGCATATACTATTCCTTCTCTCCTGTGACTTCTTTTTCAAGTGACATCAGCCATGTATTAGGTATTGACAATGCCATCCATGGAGTAAAAGACAGGCAGTAATAAATGTGTCCCCTCTACTGTATTAGCATTCTGTTAAAAATAATTTAAAAGCTTTTAAATAAAATCTGTGTATGCCTCAACTTTATTAAAAAGCCATCGATAGGAGTCATCCACAGCCTATCCACAACTATATCAGTTTTCTATTTGTGGTTTGCTTCACTAATCAGAACGATGATCTAGTGAGGCATCACTGTTTGGATAATCTCCATTGCAATGATAGCTTTAGATAAGATATAGAATAAAGAATCTGCCTCCTCATCTTAAAAGACTGCTTAATTTTCTTTTATTTATTTCCAGTACAGTGAAAATACTGTACCACAGAAGAGTGAATTCCATTAGGAAAGATGCCATAAGAATAACCTTAATTAACCTTAACCTTAATTAATTAAGGTTATTCTTAACTTTAACTTAATTAAGATGTCTGCAGTAGTCTGCATATAAGACTGTATGAAAGTTACAGGTTTTGTTCAAAAGTTACAGCCACAGTTTGCTACAGTTGTGATTTTTGTGCAGTTTCAAGTACTTTAAAAAATGTTTTAAAAAAATGAAAATAAAACCCATGAAAAACCCAAATTTGAGTAGTGTTGCAACCCTGCATCCCAGGACACAATGCCACTCACTCAAATTTGCAGGCTGTAACACCAAATTTGTGGTAATTATGAAACGTGGCAATGTGTGTTAAAAATTGCAGTTTTCACAACAAAATCATGACTTGTGATTTTCTTACAGCCTTAAATATAACATATAAAAATGCAGCAGACATTTAAATATTGTAATATTGCTAATGAAAGGACCAATTCTACCATCTTTGCTCAGGCAAAACTCTCCATAGAATTTATGGGGCCCAAATACAGAAAAAGTACAACCCTGGTAATTTCTTATAATTGCCATAGAAAGTAACTGCAAAATCCATTCAGGGGAGTTCTGCTGAGGGTGAAATTCACAAGGTCTATGCACCACCTAAATTGGACTTGAGTAGTGCATAAACTTTGTACTGGCCCTTCGCAAAAGGCTGAATTTCTCTCTGACAGAGAAAGTGTTATTTTTTCCTGATAGAAGAAGCAGGGTTATTATTTCCTGTTTAATTTGTGAAGTTGCACAACTGCAGAAAACCTAGGATTCTGAAGAGTAGATTAGGAGAGTAAACGACGAAATTTTGCCAAGCGTTTACCAAATTGTGGAAAGAGATGTGGTTCTCTCTGTGGAAAAGTGCTAATTAGGAATGATCACAAACTAGAAAAATGCATACAATCAAAATGCTGGCCTCATTTCATCAGAAGGATCACTATTTAACCCATTGACTAAGCAGATTGACTTCTCCAACCAGCTTTCTATCAGACCAAGGCGGATGATTGTGAGGCACCTCGCTACCACCTGCCCTTACAGTGAGGAAGTTTTGTCTGTGCCTGCCATGGGTCAGCTCCCCAACTCCTCTGGCCATAGGCAACACAAACACTCCCCTCTGAGCCTCACAGGCCTCACTGTTATTCTACAGGCTAGCTATTGGCACACTCCAACCCTCAAGCCCTCTGAGTGTCCCTCTAGAAGGTCTAGCCCCTGGTCCACTGGGCACAGATTCTCATCTTCCAAAGAAACAGTAACCGCAGCTTAGCAATTCCACCTCTGATCACCCCTCCACTTAACACCCAGCACCGACATAATAATAGCCGTGCTGGGTCAGAGCAATGGTCCATCTAGCCCAGTATCCTGTCTTTTTCCAACAGTGGCCAATGCCAGGTGCTTCAGAGGGAAAGACTAGAACAGGTAATTATCAAGTGATCCATCCCCTGTCGCCTATTCTCAGCTTCTAGCAAACAGCAATCCTTGCCCATCTGACTAACAACCATTGATGGACCTATCCTCCATGAATTTATCCATTTCTTTTTTTAACTCTGTTATAATCTTGGCCTTCACAACATTCTCCAGCCAGAAGTTCCATAGGTTGATTGCGAGCTGAAGAAATACTTCCTTTTGTTTGTTTTAAACTTGCTGCCTATTGATTTCATTTGGTGACCCCTAGTTCATGTATTATGAGGAGGAGTAAATAACACTTCCTTATTTACTTTCTCCATACCAGTCATGATTTTATAGACCTCTACCATATCCCTCCTTAGTCATCTCCTTTCCAAGCTGAAAAGTTCCAGTCTTACTAATCTCTCCTCATATGGAAGCTTTTCCATATTCCTAATCATATTTTTGTTGTTGTCCTTTTCTGTACCTTTTCCAATTCTGATATATCTTTTTTGAGATGGGGCTACTAGATCTGCACGCAATATTCAGGATGTGGGTGGATTTATAAATAGGCAATATGCTATTTTCTGTCTTACTATCTCTCTCTTTCCTAATGATTCACAACATTCTGCTAGCTTTTTTTTTTTTTTTTACTACCACTGCACAATGAGTGGATGTTTTCAGAGAACTATCCACAGTGACTCCAAGATCTCTTTCTTGAGTGATAACAGTAAATGTATAGTTGGAATTATGTTTTCCAATGGACATTACTTTGCATTTATTGACATTGAATTTCATCTGCCATTTTGGTGCCCAGTCACCCAGTTTTGTAATATCCCTTCGTAACTCTTCACAATTTGCTTTGGACTTAACTATCTTGAGTAGTTTTGTGTCATCTACAAATTTTGCCATCTCACTGTTTACCCCTTTTTCCAGATCATTTATGAATATATTTAACAGCACCGGTCCCAGTACAGACCCCTGGGGGACACCACTATTTACCTCTCTCCACTCTGAAAATTGACCATTTCTTCCTACCCTTTGTTTCCTATCTTTTAACCAGTTACTGATCCAGGAGTGGACCTTCCATCTTATCCCATGACTGCTTACTTTGCTTAAGAGCTTTTGGTGAGGGACCTTGTCAAAGACTTTCTGAAAATCTAAGTACATTATATCCACTGGATCACCCTTGTCCACATGCTTGTTGACCCTCTCAAACAATTCTAGTAGATTGGTGAGACATGATTTCCCTTACCAAAACCATGTTGACTCTTCTCCAACAAATCGTATTCATCTACGTGTCTGATAATTCTGTTTTTTACTATAGTTTCAGTCAATTTGCCTGGTACTGAAGTTAGGCTTACCGGCCTGTAATTGCCAGGATTGCCTCTAGAGCATTTTTTAAAAATTGGCATGACATTAGCAATCCTCTAGTTATCTGATACAGAAGCTGATTTAAATGATAGGTTACATACCACAGTTAGTAGTTCTGCACTTTCACATTTGAGTTCCTTCAGAATTCTTGGGTGAATACCATCTGATCCTGATGGCTTATTACTGTTTAATTTATCAGTTTGTTCCAAAACCTCCTCTAATGCCACCTCAATCTGGGACAGTACCTTGGTTTTGTCATCTAAAAAGAATGGCTCAGGTCTGAGACTCCCCAACATCTTCAGCCATGAAGACCGATGCAAATTCATTTTGTTTCTCTGCAATAGCCTTATCTTCCTTGAATGCTTCTTTAGCATCTCGACCGGCCAATGGTCCCACTGATTGTTTAGCTTCTTAAAGAAATGTTTAAATGTCTACTTTAAAAATGTTTGCTGTTACTTTTTTAATCTTTGGCTAGTTATTCTTCAAAATCTTTTCTGGCCTTCCTAGTTATATTTTACACTTCACTTGCCAGAATTTTTGCTCCTTTCTATTTTTCTGAATAGATTTAACTTCCATTTTTTAAAGAATGCCTCTTTGCCTCTAACTGCTTCTTTTACTTCATTGTTTAGCCACAGTGGCAATTTTTTGTCCTCTTACTATGTTTTTTAATTTGAGTATACATTTAAATTGACCCTGTATTATGTTGTCTTTTAAAAGCTTCCATACAGCTTGCAGGGATTTCACTTTTGGCACTGTACCTTTTAATTTTTGTTTAACTAATGTCCTCATTCCTGTGTAGTTCCACTTTCTCAAATTAAATACTACTATGGTGGGCTGCTTTGGTGTTTCCCCCTCACACCACAGAGAAGTACATTTTATTATGTTATGGTCACTATTACCAAGCGATTCAGCTATATTCATCTATTGGACCAGAACCTGTGCTCTACCTAGATATGTTTATAGTAAAATCAAGTATACATTTATTTAACAAAGCACAGAGATTCAAATAGTAGCAAGTAGAAGTATTGGAAACAAATGGTAACATATAAAATAAAATCATAACATGTTTTCTGGACCCTAGACATAATTAACAAGATATTCTAGTGTCTGCAGAGTATTGGTCACCCAAAATCCTCACAGCCAGGCTGGCTATGACCCTCCTTTCATGAGAGAAGCATACTGTGAGCTTGCCTTTCCAGTGAAGAACTCAGTGTGTTGCTTTGCCACTTCAAGATATACCAGAAAAATCCTTTGTATTTATTCAGGACCCTTCCTCCCCACTGTTTGCTTATTCCTGTAGTTTTTCTTTCTTGCACATTTTGCAATCTCTTCTTTTGCCTGTGGTTCTGTATGCAGATAGGCATACACTGGGAGGCATACAATACACAAACAGCTGAACAGGGAGATAATGTCTGTTATCACCGGCCTGAAAAGAACATTTCCAAGGTATGTCACCTCCTGGTGATCTACTCTAACTCCAAGACCTTAAGAACATCATTTTCCATACAGATACACAAATCCTTAAATATTGTCCATACATACATTTAACAATGGTCATGAAGACCGGTGGGCTACTGGCTCTAGGTAGAGACTTCCAATGCCATCTTTGGTGAAATATTATGCAGATATACAACCCAGAGATCCCTGGAAAACCTGTGCACCTCCTATGCCCTCTGCCAGTTGGCACCAAATGTCCCAGGGTCACAACTATATACACATGCATTTCTAAGATAGAATCGGCATAAGGATTCCTTAAATGAACCATTACACATTCAGTTAAAGATAATCCCCATTAATTTACTCCTTCTCATTAACCTATCTGTATTTACCTCAAAATCTTTACCTACATAAACTAAACAGTAAAAGAAGATAAATCATAGTATACAGGATGAAATCCTGCTCCTAAGTAGTAGTTGTTGGTTGTTTAAAAATAGGTTATTGCTGTTAGCATACTGGCTACTTCCAGGAATATTTTATCCAAAAGAGTTATTTGGAGCATCATAACCCTGTAATAGTTTAACCCCTGAGGTACCACAGTGTCAGCATTGATATTTTAAACAATTCTTATGTTAATACAGAAAATGGGCATACCTGAGTATTTAAATTACTTTTGACCAATTTCTATTTGTTTAAAAAAATGATTTTTTTTCCATTCACCATTGGATAAATATGATCAACATTTCCTGCTAATGAGAGTTCTCAAGGCACTGAAGCAGCTTGCATTTCTAAAGCTGTAGTCTGAGTAATTATTGCTGGAAGCCATATAGCCACATTTTAAATACTTTCATATTAGTAGCATCAGGCTGAAGATGC